>CM035808.1:46468892-47028892 GCA_020466095.1 Chlorops oryzae
ATTCGTCGGGCCCCCATTGGCAGTCCAGTGATAAGAACCCCCCATGATGAGTGCCCCTTCCATGATGAAAGCCCCTATTTTGATGAGATCACCTCATATGGAGTCTACTCTCCGCTATATGATATTTTTGCGCACGATGAATAGTTTGCGAAAAATTCCAATTGCCCAACTTGACTCGTTGCTCAACTAGCCCCGCCTTATCCTACTCCTAATACTAATGTCATCAATATGAAGCAGATATCGTTTCTATTTTTTCAGGAAGACTTTATTTTTCTCCGGGCATTTATTAAATTAAAAAAAAAAAAAAACAGAGATAGCGAGCTCATCCCCTCTTAAACTATGGACTTCGAACTGTGCGACTAGCCCCTGACCATAAGTGATATGTCTAAATCAACTAAACGACGTTTTATTTGTTTAATATAACACTCAACCGGTTGAACGTTTAATCTCTTCCAGCATTCTCCGATGAGTGACGTTGTTGTTGTTTTTGTTTTTGTTTTTGTTGCCACTGCTGCTGTTGTGATTGCGACAACAATACTACTTTCGATGATAATAAATTTCATGCCGGGAACATGGGCGCATACGTTCTCTGCCCGTTGTGCCGCCGGTGCTCGATTTGATTTATGAGAATACATACTTCTAGAATCTATTCTCTTCGTGAGACTCAAATGAAAAAAACATTGTTTGGAAATACTCGTGGCAGAGCGGCCACTATCTGACAAACTAAATTGCGTCTCAATGTGACAACGACGAAAGCTCAGTTCTCTTCGATTTGCTATCCGCGAATGCGTTCCGAGCGATTGTGATATTTTCGCTTTGCGCTACGATTTTGTGAGGATTTTTAAGTTTTCTTCCCCCAAACATTTCGAATTCGAATTGAAATTTTATGCATAACGTGTTACATTCAAAGCACCTTTAAGGGCCATTGGGTGAAGATCCCCTCCCCCGACCTTCGTATGTGACGCAAGAGGCCAAGTGGAAAAATTAAAATTCATTGCATCAACGATTTCCATAAAAGGATGGATATCAAAGCGATCGTGATTCAAACCCTTTATTGTTACATACGTTTCTCCGATTTGTAAGATCCATCGATACCGGCTCCCGATGTCGACTTGCGCAGACAACTGGAATTCAAGTGTTGGCAACACTAACCAAAGGTGCGTTAAGATTGTATGAAAGCGTATTTAAGGTGGAATAGCTGGGTGTACAGTAGTTTTCCTCACCTAAGAGGGCAGGTTGTCTAATTTTTGCCCAACCATATACCCACATTGAAATTTCGGGTATGAAAAATGTGCTTGATTGAAAGGCCAATTAGACTCGTGAACGAGGAATTTTTCAATTTTTGGAACGGGTAATTGTTTTTCATTTAATAATTTTTGTTTCCAAATTAAAAAACCCATTACCCTACACAGAGAAAAAAATCAACCAGAAAACTGGTTAAATCAAAAGGAAAAACATACAAAACGGCTTCAACAAGGAATATTTTTATATTAACAATTTTTCTTGTTGGAAAAAATAAAGATTTTCCTCTTGAATCAACCATATTTCAGGTTAAATTGAAATGATTATTTTCAAAAATGGATTTAAATTTTAACTAAACCACAGACATAATTAAAATGACAAGATAATAAAAAAAAAAAAACCTATAAAAGAAGAAATGTCCAAACATATTTATTAAACGTTCACAGCAAATGGCCACAAAGCCCTCTACTGAACATAACCCCAAAAGTAGCCATCGGATGGACTTCATCCGATTTTGTCACTCCGTTGTCGTGACTGCTTTCGCAAAGCTTAAGAAGTTCTAAGATGAATAATTGTCTTATATGTCCTATTTTATAAAACAAATGAGAATCTTATACCGAACGAAAAGAAATGTAATTAAACATATTTCCTTTCAAATCAACCAAAAATTTTGTTCACACAACCATTTTTCTTTTGAAATTTTTGTTCTGCTCGAAAATCAAAAGGACTGTGAATAACAATGCGCCCTTTTAAAAAAATCATGGTTAAGTTCGCTCAGTGTAGCAGTGCTGTCGTGACCATATGGTCACAATCGGAAAATAGGTCCTATCGATTATCCTGAAAAAGACGACACAAGTAATCCTTTTTTTGGACTCAGCGAACCCAAATCTATAAGTTCTAAAAGTTTCATAATGAAATTCGAAAAAAATAATCTCAGCACTATTCGGGTTAAGATATTCAGCAAATGAATCTTTTAGGTTAAGATATTTAAAAGAAAAATATATACCTCCTACTTTTTATTACTTTATTTCCCTTGTAACTCCTCAGGGTTACATTTTAGGCCCCTTCACAAACGATTTTTGTTCAAAATGATCCCTCTACCAACCCTTTAAAGAAAAGCACTTTAGCATTAGCGGCGTTTAGGTAGGGCACGGTTGGGCAACCGCCCAGGGCGCCGGATATAAGAGGAATTTCTTAAACTGACTAAAACCGGCACCACACTTTAGTCCGAAACACTCTGTTTATTTTCAGAAGACTTACAAATCTATGCTAAAAATACACTTCCAGTTTCAAAACAGGTATTCTTTTTAACTCTTATTTTTAGCCTATTTACATACATACATTGGACGAAAAGATATTAGATAGTATCGGCCTTGTTTACTTTGAAGAATTTAGCGTTTGAAATTCATTGCTCTATTGTGCCTTTTAATGAACTAGATTTTGTGAACTTGTTTTCTTTTTTCTTTATCAGTTGACATCTGTTAATTTTTCTTAAAAAAAGTCTTTTGAAAGAAAATGAAAACAAATTTTGTTTGAAGAAGGCAAAGTAAAGGGAACATTGCCAGATGAATTCAATTATCTGATGGGAATTTATCACTGAGAATTCTAGAAGAATTCTGTATACTCAGAGTCATTGTCGTCAACTCGGTTTAAGAACTATTTTATTAGTCTTCATGCCAGTTTAACTCAATCAAACACCTTCGTTTTAATTGAATTTTTCAAAAACTTTCATATTAAATGAATAAATCTGAAGACCGCGATTTGAAAGTTTAAACCTTCAAAAAGTTCAAACTACTTAGGTTGAAGCAACTTTGAGCCTCAAAGATTGAAATATAGACTCTACTAAAAAAGAGAAGACAAAACAAAGCACGTCTAAAGAAATTGTAATAAAATATGATGCCAAAAAAAAGGAAGACTAGACGTTTGATTCGTTGGAGTCAATCAACCCGAACCAATTCATTTGAATCGGACATGACCATACCAGACAGCTGACTGATTCCCAATGCGACATTGTCTCGAGTCTAAATGAATGATGACAAAGCGATTGCGAGGCATTTTAATCCGCAACGTTTGTCGTATCAGCTTAATTCATTGAATTGGCCACCGTAAATAAGAACGCCACATTGCAATAAAATCGTCCCTATCACTCTTTCTTTTTTCGTCTCTCCTCTTGCGTTTTTTTTTTTTTTTTTTATTGGATTAGATCCAGTTACGACTGCCATTTAATCGGCATTTCTAACCACCGGACATGCTAGCATATCGCGTTCAATTTAGTTAAAATGTGATTGGCATCGTTGCGCGCCCGTGCCTCCATGACCGTCCGTCCGTCCGTCGACTGATGGACGACGTCAGTCGGGCATTTGAAAATAAACCGTAAAATTGCATTTCCGTCGCAAATTTTCATTGGTTCAATGTTCCATTAAGTTCTAACACCCACAATTAGCACACCCTCTGAGTGTCATATCGTATGAAAGTCCAACTCCAATGAATAATGCAGGCTCATGATGAGGAATAATCTATTCAATCGGGAAAATTGACCCTCTAAGTAGTTAGAGGAAGTTCTGGGACCTCGAGGCTGTAAGATTGACCCCCGCACGATGCAACCGACAGAACAAAATGGAGCAACTGGTCGCGTTGTGGCCCGGGATGGGCCGGGACACTTGAAACAACAAGAAGAAGATTAAGAGAAAATTCTGACCCCCCTTAAGATATTTTTGTAATAAATCGTAGTACCTCAAAAAACACCCGAAAGCGTAACCTACAAAAGCAAAATCTTCACCACCAGCCAGCTTTGAAAAAAGTTATCGGGTGTTTCAAGCTTCAGCCCGGGGGAATTTTCCCCATTTTCACCTGCGCCTCTTGAATCAACGTCGAGGCATTCTAATGTACTCCTTTCCTACACCATAGTTTTTTTTCTTTTAATCCCTGTCTGGGCTGACCTTTGTTTTTTCGAAAATTACATACGCATTTTTATAGGCTCCAGGGTAATGAACTTGCATTGTTTTCCTCCTTGTATGTTTTATAGAGTTTTCCATTTTGATTTCCTTCCCTTTTTATTCCTTTGTTTTTGTTTTTTCATACTAAAAAATGTGCATTCATTATTTCCGGCATATTTGAAATTGCAGTTTCGTGTCGTTATTTTTATGTCTCGCCATGGCGGCGAAAATTCTCTTCCTTTCCCCCCATCCGCTTACGAATTCATTATGTTTTACGACAATATGGCATGCAACAAGGGCTCCTTTTGGATTTAGTCACTTGTGCAAAGGGGAGCGAGCGAGTGAGTGATAGAGGGAAGGGTAGGGAGACAGCAAGGCAACTGAGACAATTTATGAAAATCAATGATAGCTTCAGACTTTTTATCACCTAAAATCTGCGAAGAAAATAATTCGAGGTTTTCATGAAGGTATTTCTGTTTTTCGCTTTCAAAATTATACCATGGTTTCTCTAAAATACTCTCCACCTAGCCAAAAAAAAAAAATAACAGTCCAACATTTATATATAGAATATTCCACAGCCTCTTAGAATGGTCTAAAGTTTCTGAATTCAGCTTTGTCTTGGACTAAACAATAAGTAGTTCAAACCTTAAAAAAAATTCTTATGAAGAAAGCAATTACGGGTGTCTATAGCAAGTGAAAAATCCCCTAAATCCTCTTGATTGAAACTGAGCTTTCTTTAAGATGATAAGCTGAAAACTCCAACTTTTGATTTTCCTCAAAACTTTAACCTCTTATTATGAACAAACCCTTTTTATTAAAGGTGGTCCAAAAAATTTTCATCAAGCCCTTTGCTCAACCTGCAAAGGGAATTTTCTCAAGGTGTCTCGACTCCACCCTGCGTTAGAAATGTGTAGATAGAAAAATAGAAAAAGAACAGCTGTTTAACATTAGATCCTACTCAGTAACCTAGTAAAATGGTTAGGGGCTGCCTCTGCTATCAGAGAGTTCCAATTTAATTTTCAAAGAGAATGCTTAGCTAGGGTCCGCGGGTTTGCTATACCCGTAACTGTTGCTCATAACGGTCCTCTTGCGGGACCAGTTCTGCCAGACATCCCGCTTTTTGAGTTAAAAAAAAAATCTAAATTCTATAAAATTTTTAGGAAATGCTTTTTTTTTTCTTTTTCCCTTCACCCAATATTGCATTTGAAAATTTTTTGATGTCTAAATATCATGCCAACATTTTGTTCCCCCCAAATAAATCTCATTTTTGCACAGCTTTTTCAAATATTTCCTGACAAAAAAATCATATAGCAACCCTGCACACTGGGCCAGCGGAAACTGTTTGGTGGCCAAAATTCAATAACTTTTGAAGGAGTAGGTCAATTTAAATGAAATCTTGAAAATATGTATTTAAACACGTAATTAAGTCTTCAGAAAAATTTCAGCTTGATCGGAGAATTTTTTTGTGTACCTCCAGTACTAGGGGCTGTTCCAAAATCACAAAAATAGGGCCCTGGTGTAATAGAAATCTCTGAAAGCAATCAATAGAGCCATAAAAACAAAGAGGGATTATGAATATATTTTGTAAGGGGGAAGGGGACTTTTCAGGGAATAGTTTCACGAAAATTTTATTGTCCATAATTGTTTGGGAAAATTTTGAAAAAATCCTTGTCTGCGAGAAAAGTCATCTGGCAAAGCTGATAGAGACATTTCTGGCATAGTTGAGCCCCACAGCGGGATTGATCAGACAATCAGGATTGTACTTGGTAGTCACTCCCGGATGAGCAAACAAGACCACTCAATATTTTGTGGCACAACTATTTGAACAGACCCCACACAAATTTCGCTATCGTACGCTAACTTCTTGCACACACTGTAACTATTTACTTTCCTCTGTTCTCGCTTCGCTGCGAGCAGAGTTACTGTGACGGTCGGCTTCGACTACGGCGTATTGTCGTAGATATTTATCTTGAATTTTTTATCTTGAAAAAAAAGGCTTCAAGTTTATGAATGAGCGAGAGTTCGTTTGAAAAAAAAAAATTCACTAAATCGTGGTGAATAAATACAGCTGGCCTTATTGGTGAACTTGCTCAGGCAATTATTGGAAAACAAAAGAAATTTGTAAGAAAGATTATAAAGCCGGCATGTTGATTATGTATGTAATTTCAAGAATGAAGAAAAAAACGAACAATAAGGAATTATCTATTTCTAGATTAGAGCAAAGAAAACTTCTAAAAAATTTGTTGCTTCTCTGGCTGCAAGCTGTGACTTCCTCCGGATTTTCTCCGGCTTTGGTGCATTTTATTTTAGTTTATTTTATTTTACTTTTTTGGAATAGCCCGAAGAAAACTTGCACTCTGTATAAAGGCACATTGTTTGTGTTTTCTATTAACAGCACGGCGGCACAAAGCACCCACAGAATTTCCATTCTTCGGGCAATTTCTTTGTGCAATCACTCCGCATCCGCGCCACTCCCTTGCCTGATAGCGGCTCTCCAGCCTGCTCACTTTCGAGCCTTGCGAGTGAATCGTTTGACTTGAAAATTCTTGTATATTTATTTGTTGGTGCTGCACTTTTTCCTGTTCTTCTTCAGCTTGGATTTTCTTTCAGTTTTTCTTGCTGCTTTTATTTATATACATACCTACTATTTTTGTTGGTGTTGTATGGTGGATCGTGTATGGTGTGTGGTTGTTGGTGTATGGTTTTTTGGTGCGCTGCCTGTCTGGTGGCATGTGGCGTCGCTGTTGCTTAATAGCGGAGCTCATGCTATGCAGTTCGTTTTCAATTTCCATGCGAGACGGCCGTGTAAGGTGCGAAGAATTGTGCTCAATTTTTCAATAAAATGAATGAAAATGAAAATGAAAAACTGAATTGAAAAAAAAACTAACCAAACCAGCTGTTAAGGCTTCGAAAAAAGAAAATTTATTTTACTTTCTTGGCTGTGAACTTTAACCGATTCTTTCTAGTCTTAATTGTGTGTGATGAAGAAAAGTGATTAACTTTTTTCAAAAGAAGTCTTTTATGAGAAAATTCGGTACTCATCGGAAAAATTGAAAATTCATTTGAAAATCGAAAAATGATGTTTTTTGTGCAAGGCTTAAAGGGATCTTCAAACGAGAGCCGAACAGGTGACGCTAAGAAAAATAGTTCGACTGCTGCAAAAATTCTTCGCAAATCCTTTGGATTAGGAGCTAAAAAGTGCCTCACAAAGTCGAAGTATGAAGAAGTTTTTTGCTCTCAGCATTTTTTATTTAGTCAGATATATGTTTAGATACATATATTTAGGTACATAAATAACAGATTATTTAGACTAACGAGCTTGAAGCACTCGAGCCTACTATATAAGGAATCCGTCTGAATGAAGAATGGTATGATGGGTATTAATCAAAATACCAAAACATATTGTTAGGAGTACCGATTTTTGTATTCATTTTTCCCTTAACCCTTTCACTTCCAATGGGAAAAAACATTATAACTAAATTTCAAAAATTCTCCAAAAATCTATAGGTATCTCATACATAATATGTTGGTTTATAAAGATTGACATTGGTGGTTGTAGGATTATAGAACATATGAACCTTCGTTGTTTTCATAACTCTGAGATGGTTTTTTATGGTACATAATATAAATTTTTTGTAAGTTATTTATGTTAGACAGATAATTAGGATTCTTCTCAATAAAAGCCAATGCAACATTATACTTATCTTAGAACGTACATACATTATATATTCCTTCCGAAGCATGAAAGACTTTTCAATGATTTCATCGATTATTTAAAGATAAAAGTCATCTAAAAAAGGACCCTGAATGCATGAGGAAATTCTGAGAATAGTTTGGGAGTGAAAGAGTTAACGCATGTCTCCAGTGAAAAAATATTTCTGGGGGTGGGGAACCACCAGCTTTGTTTTCTTTAAATTTTCTTTTACGAAATCTGTTCAGCCCCTTTTTTAAAACGTGGAAACACCTACAAGTCCGCCCCGAATAGGCTGGCCCGTCTTTACTTTAAAATTATAAATTGTGATTTTATTATTCAATTATTTTATATCACGGAAAAGTGATCGGATTCCAATAAATTGAAAATGGAGAACTTCGAGTTGAATGTGCCGATTTAAGCACATAATTTTTGTGTCGTAATGGACGAGTTTTTGAAGAAACATTTTTTTTTCGCTCGCGTTTTTTTCTTCTTTTTAATGTGAATTAAATTTCATTTTTTATTATAAATGCGATGCCAGCACGTGTGGGCATATAGGCCAATCTTCGCCTCAAAGAACGCGGCACTGGTGCCTTTTTTCGATGGGAAGACTATGGTATTTAAATAATTTAGAAACGATTAAATCGAATTGCTCATATCGATTTTTCTTTGAACTTGAAGAGACGTCTTATTGCTACTTTCATTACTTCGCAGTATAATTTGAATAAATTAGTGCTTCGGTAAAAGAAATTTGCGGTTTTTTCTTTTTTCTTCTTCTTCTTCTTCTTCTAAGATGTGCACCAATCAACAGACCATGTCTAATTGTATGAATAATGAGTATGGTTTAATTTCTCCCTAAAGTAGGCGAAAACGACTGGAAGGTTGTTGGTCTTTTTCCGCTCTAAAAAGCGCGGAGAAGTTTTTTGAAGCACAAAATTATTCTTCTCTTTTTAGAAAAAAAAAATTTTTTTTCGAACCTTTTTACTACCAAACTGATTCCAGAAGATTCTATATAAATTGATGTAAATTTTTCTGGCATTTTTCATGCTGAAATGTACAAAAAAATTATTTAGAAAATCGTTCGTGCCTGGGAAAGGAAGGATAAACATACATACATATATACATTAATTTATTATATAAGTATTTTGGGGTATAATGTCTCACTGGGCTTTATTAGGACGAATTTTCGGGATCAAATTTGAATCATTTATTATATACCTATATTTCTATACTACTCGTACATATCACAAAAGAAACATGGTGACATCAATGGTATGTTCTACAATCATATAAGCACCAATGAAATAGATTTTGATCTTTCGGTTTTAATCTTAGAAACTTATTTGGGATATGAATTATCTCTATGGGTTCGAAACGGTTAATGTTATAATTTCAATTTCAATTTCAATTTATTTATTTGCTATGATGTGTGCACAGCAAGCTTAGCTTTTATAGTGCATTAACTGTATATTATATAATTCCAAACAGGTAATTCCGTATATGGGGCAAAACACGTCAAGTGTACCACCGGAAAAATTTTTTCTCCCCGATTTGGATGAAACTTGGTACAGTTGTTAAGATGTAAGAGTACGTTAAATGTGCAAAAAAAGAGTAAATTTTAATCACAGGTTGCCGAGATACAGGGTGTCAAAGTTTAGATTTTTGCTTCGAAGAACATATTTCATTGAATTACAATGGGGCTAAAATCGCCTCGCTTCAAAAATTTCTCGAATGTTTCTTAAAAAAATTTTTTTGAACTTTTCGAAAACAATACTTAAAAAATTTTTCGATAACGGTAAATGAGGAAAATTTGGCATTTTAGTTTTATTTCTTGATTTTCTAGGAGAGACGTTATTTTTTTATTTTTTAATTTTGAAATAAAGCTTAGTTCTTCCCCTTTAAAATGATGCATAAATCAGAATGGGCGGACCATGATTAGTGGTCAAAATACACCTTTGAAGACGCTTACCTAGCATATTTCCCTCAATATCCACTCAGCGTTTTTTTGCACATTTAACGTACTCTTACATCTTAACAACTGTACCAAGTTTCATCCAAATCGGGGAGAAAAAATTTTTCCGGTGGTACACTTGACGTGTTTTGCCCCATATAAGATCAGGGTATGAGGTGTAAAATGCTCGCAAATGATTTAACGTTTCGAATTCCTAATAGTTCTTAATAAGTACTTATTCTAAGTATATACTATACTTCTGAATAAATTTTGATAATTATTTCATTTAATTAATATTGGCCCGTTTACAGCCGAGACATCCAAACAGGTACAAACGAATGATCATCAAAAAAGAGCATTTCATGCATGTTCAATTTCCATGCACCTTCCTCAACATTTTACTCTCAAAAAAGTTACAAAACTTAAGCTTACTCGTTTTTTTTTATTTTGACAGATTTTATTATAATGTCTTGGCTTTATAAGGATTAAAAGAAGTCTTGAATTTAGTACCAGCTTATTCTTAAAATCATATTCACTCATTTTCCATAATCTTAGAGCAAAAATTTCTCAGGCCTCACTAAAAAATATTCGATCCATTTGCTTAATTCCAAAACTTTAGTACAAGCAACTTCTGAATAACTAATCCGAAGTCTGAGATCATCAAAATATTATATTAAAACAAAATTACTTTGTTTGCTTAAAAATGTTGTGTTTATAAGTTCAGTCATTCTTTTAAATTCTCTGAAGATTTCTTCATTAGTGATCTGCGTGATTAATTACCTTCGAAACGAAATTAAATTACACAAAAAATATCATTAAATTCGTGTCTTTGAAAATAAAATCTCTTTTCTCTTCAAGCTTTTCCTTTGAAGTAACGTAATCGAGCGCACACAATCGTCAGATTAATTACTTTGGGTTAAGACAATAGCTTTTTGCGGAGGATTTTTTGTTTTTTCAAAAAAGAAATTAAAAATATTGTAAAAGAGAAACTTTTTTCTTTAGACACTTTCGTCTTTGATTTCTTCTTTATTTTATATTTTATTTAAACTTTTTTTTTAGTTTTATTCTCTTTCCTTGTAGCCGTCTAGTTCAGTGTTTCTAAAGCAGTAGGTAGTGGACGATAGAAGTAATGATGGGTCGTAAATTTTGAAAAAAATTCGCGTAGAGTTTGGATTTTCGAACTCTTTAAGGGACTCAAAAGGCGCTCATGATATCCGAGCCAGTTTTGTGTAGAAATTTCTTCGATTTAAAGCGAAAACATAATGTCGGTATGGAACTCTTAAAGAAAGTGTATGGAAATTGAATATAAAAAAATTTCCAATATTTTTTTATTGTATGAAAGGAAAGGATATCCAAAGATAATCATTGGTGTATACCTATTTGGGTACAGCGACCTTAAATTGGTTAATATTATATCGCCAAAAGCTTTCTAGTTTAACAGAATACCACAATCGCTCAATAATCTGCAATTATAACAAGTTTAAGAGCCTCTGCTTTAGTCTTTCGCAGCTTAATCATCTCAATTTGAAAGCGCTCAAACTGCGAAAGACCCAAACAACTTAAAACGCCATTTCTCATTCTGGCCAATTCGTCAAAAAGATTTCTTCAAAATTGGGTTCTGAAGCATTGGAAGAAGGCTCAGCATAAGCTCTTAGTAACGAGTTTAGTTGCTCAACACCGTAAAATCGTATGCGGATTTGGGTGAAGAGACTTTAGACTAAATCATCAGAATACTGTTACCCTATAGCTACCGTAAAAACGGCAAATTCAAAATGTCGGTTGGCTTATGTACTCAACTTCAAAAGCGTGTTAACCCTCACTATGTCTTCAACATCACTGGATCAGTCGACTTTCATATTTATACCCGACACAGCCTGTGTCGAGGGTATATAGCGTTTGTGTGGTTGTGTGTAACACCCAGAATCAGTCGAGATAGATCATACAAAATATATATAGAAATGATCAGCGTCACTAGGAGATTCGATTTAGACATGTCCGTCCGTCTGTCTGTCCGTCTGTATGTCTATCTGTCTGTATACAGTTATCTTATCGAAGGAGTTGAGCTATTTTAACGAAATATGGTGTGCGTGCTCATGGCGACATGAGTAAGAACAAGTTCGAGGATGGATCCAATCGGACCATTTTTAGGGGTAACTCCAGTACTAGGGTCTGTTACGAAAATCAAAAAACTGCTCTAAAACCGGATTTTTTCAAGATATTTGGATGAAATTCGATAGTTGGACATATTTAAAGACAATTTATTCGATTTACAAAAATTGAAAAAGTGGGCGTGGCTGAAGGGCGTGGCTGAAGGGCGTGGCTGAAGGGCGATTTTCGGAAAATTGCCTCCTACACTTATGCTTCCTTTGTATCCGTAAACATCCTCCCCAAAAATTTCTTTGTTAGGTTCATTAATAAGGGTACCTCCAGTACTAGGGTCTGTCACAAAAATCTCAAAACTGCTCCAAAATTTGACTTTCCCACTATTTCAATGAAACTTAGAATTTGAGCGTATATGTAAGCCTCCGATTAGAATTTAAAAAAAAATAAAAAAGTGGGCGTGGCAAAGGGGCGGTTTTCATAAAGAAATTTAACAAAAGTCGGTATATGGGGCCTTATGGCCTTAAACACCTCTTGATATCAAAAATTATTTGAAGATGTGTGTCTGTGTCGGGTATTCTATTGTCAGGCTCGCCTGACTATAACACCCTTACTTGTTTTTTTTTTTCTTTTTGGCTTCAGAAATTAGCACTCATTTCTTCGACATTTATCCGCCCAGCCAATGACCCAATTAATCCAATTTTTTTCAATTAAAAAAAATTTTTTAATTTTTAACAATTTTTTTCAAGACATGGAAACTAGAAAACTGAAGCATGCGATTTGTGCTCATTTTGCGTGATAATTTTTTGTCAAAAAAATTAAAATAATTAAAAACAATTCAAATTGAGAGCAGCACTTTCGATTCACGCATTGTTGTAATTGATGTACCTAAGCGTTTTTAAATGAAGTACTCCATTGAAAGCACTCGTCGATTTTCGAATTTCCGTTCGATTTGTATTTGTGTATCGACCTCTCACGCGAATTACAATAGCTCGAGAGCTTTTGGAGCACTTTTTGGCAGAATGTGCGTAAAACGTACAGCATTTTGAGCCAGCTTCGATGGGTCGTCAAAGTCCAAGCTCCATTTATTTGCTATTTGGCAGTTATTTTCGGTTAAAAGCTGTGTATGTGTTTTTCCTTTCAATCTTTTTGTTTGTATTTGTTTTAATTTTTATGTGTTCCCTCTTCTATTATTATCATTTTTTTTTTTTTAATTTCATTATTTCATTCTTCCGTGCTGTGTGTTTTTTTGTTTAAAATCCGCTGCCCTCCGTTTTGCCCTCATCTTTTCCCACTCGCGGCACACTTATTTTTTCTCTATCTCTTTGAAGCTTGTTTTCGGGGTTTAACAAGTTTTTTTTTGTTTGTTTGTTTTCACAATTATTCTTTTCTTTTTCTTTCCAAAAAACAATTTTTGTCTGAGCTCGCTCAAAATCCACCAAATCCAGCTGAGCTCAGTCTATTTGAGCTCTCTCACGAATCGGTCAGTATAAATCTCGCATGATTTATTTTTATTTCTTTCCATTTGGCCAGCATATATCGTCGGCAAAAAAAAAATCTGGTAAATTTTTCCACATATCCATATATATTTTCTTATATATATTTATGTAGGTGTGTTTGTATATATTAACATTTAATTCTTTTTTTTTGGAAATTAATTTTTCCAAGTTCATTGAAAAATATAAGTGCGAAAAGTTACCTAAATTCCAATTCAGACTTTGGCACTTCAGTGTAAATGAGGCGCTCTAAACATGCTAAGTGGAAGCGAGTGGAAGAAAATTGAAATTTCAAATAAAATCGTCACACGAAACGGATGGAATTAGCGTGAAAATCATGTTAATTGATTAAAAAATTGGCCTGTGTAACGGGCTTTTTAAGAAAATTTGAAATCAGATCTCTCAATTAAAAATGGCATCAGAAGGGTGGGGAGCACGCAGAAAAATATTTCGGGGAGAAAAACTTTACTTGACAACATACTGTCTCATGTTTCTTCGTGTGATTCCTTGCATTGAATCGCCTCCAAAGGCGCACCCTGCATACGCTCCTGAGTGGCGTAATAAAACAGTAATTTAATCTTTTAGTGAAATTTTAACTTTTCATTTCTTAATGCTCGAAAGATTCGCTCGACTTGAGAAATTTCCGAAAAACGCTTTTCGTCTTAAGTGAAATTTGATTCACTTCCTTTTCTCGTCTCTCTATCGAACACTGTGCTGCAAACTTCTCACGATGCAAATTTTTCAATTACATTAAACGTGTGTTGTGCTCTGCTAATTACTTTTGAAGCTGACTCCATGGGGAGGTGCTGCATTTCAAGGTACTTATAAAGCACTTAAAATAATTACCCGAGCTTCGTTTTACCAAATTGCTTTGCAGCTCGTAAATCGAGGTTGATTTTGTAACTTATTTTAGCATTGGAGGAAGCTGTTCATAACTGATTTTAATATCGAGTTTCGCTATAAGAGGATTTATTGAGCTGCATTTAAAATTTGTTTGTTTAATAACCCAAGGAATTGGCGAATGTCCAAAACAATAACTAGTGATGTGTGCCGGATATCAAGTTTCATGGATAATCGGATAGTATATTTTATAAGTGAAGAATGAAGGATAAGTTCTGGATATCTGGAGTGCTCTTAATAACATCCGACTGTAAACAAAATTTCATTAAATTTGGTAACTAAATTATTTACACTAACCAATTAATTTAACCGGATAACCGGATACCGAATGTTAAATATAAAATTTTAATCGAATGTCATATTTGAAAACTTAAGAATTAATGATAGTTTCCGGATATCCGGGATCTTTACATTTTTTGATTTCATTTTGTTACTTTAACCCGTTAATTCTATGCGTTGAAATACAAATGTAACGGATAATATGTTTCACGGATAGTTGGCTTCCGGTTATCCGGAAACTTTGAATCTTTTTATTCAATTTTTCCCATTAACCCATTAATTAAATGAGCTGAAAAGCTATGTTAATGTAAGTTTCACGGATAACCGGATAACGGACGTTCGACCAAAATTGTAATTGGGTAATATAACTGATAAGTACGGAATGAAGGATATTTTGTGAATTACCCGGACTTTAACGCATTGAATTACAAATATGACGAGATATTTAGTTTCACGGATAACCGGATACCGAATATGCGATGAAAAATATCGGGAAAGCATGGCCTATAATTAGGAAAAATTCAATACCCTACATACGGGATAGTAATCATATATCTGGATCATTTTTTATAACAAAGACTTCTATATGAATACCAATGGCAAAAGTATGGGATAAGTTTGTGTGATGCCAACCCCCTCCAAAATACGTCATAAAGTCATAAAGCAGACGAGAAAATAATGAGGATATAAGAATTCCTCATGCCTCAATACCCTCCCAAAATAATTTTCTGTGGGCGCGCCTGGTGAATATCCTCAAAACTGGTGCAAAAAAATTCGTTACACTCTATTTTATGGAATTTTATTCGGCTTAATCAATTTAGCAAGCTTCGAGATTAGCTGGATTTATGGAGCATTGTCATGGGTATAATGCTAATGAGCGATTTTCAATTTTAAAGCATTATAATTTTGAAAGCCAATTTCCATAATTGAGATACATAGATACTTCATGCCTGATTTCCAATATGGAATCAGTTAGAACAAAATCCGGAGTTCATTAAAATTGGTTCGACATGCTAGCATAGGTTGAACACGTTCAAGGAATTGCTTCCCTATTGTGGAAAGCAGGCATAATATTGATTTAATCTGCAGGAAATTCAAATTAAATTATTCTATCAAAATGGTGTACGACAATCCCCTCGCCCCCTTTCAGGAAACCTTGAAAACAATTTTTTTTTTTTAAACAAAAACCCGAGCGTTATTGACTCGTGTCAAAGAATTTGCGAGAAATTCGCATGGATGAATTAAGTTTCCACTTGTCATAGGGTCGGTCGAACATGAACTTGGTAGATTGCTGCTGCATCGAACATTATTTTTGCTGGGTCCGCTTGAAAATTCCTTCGTTGGCTGGCCTGTCATATTGCGAAAAACGCAACGCTTGCCGGTCAATATGAATAATTTTTTTTGTAATCGATATAATCGCAAAGTACTTAGTTTAGTAAAAAGAAAATCAGAAAGCTGACCAAGTGTTGCAGTTCACTTTAAGCTCTAAGCTGACAGTCGAAGAGGAGGGGGTCGGTCGGGAGGCTAATGGCCAACACATAACCGGCACAAAGTGAAGCCTTTAAAGTCGATTGATTTGATGTCTCTCTGGCGACATATTACACAATGGATTCCTCCCATCTACTGCCATCGTAACCATAGAGTGGCCATCGGTGAGGGAGGAAAAATAAATTAATAATTTGAGGCAGCATTTGCCATAATCGAAGACTTAAATAGAAAATGTGTTACCACAACAGCAGCAGCGGCAGCAGCGACGGGAAATGATGCAAGAAGAAATCTTCGACTCTGTTATGGCGTCTCTTTGGTGGAAGCCAACAAAGTGAAGGGGAAATGAAGCGGTTTTAGTCGACGCACTCTCCCAAGCTTATCTCGTAGCTTGTTGTGTGGCCTTAACATCATCGCTCATGTATGCGGGCCTGTGCTTACATGATTGTACGTGTGTATGTGTTTGTGGGGCAAGTTCAAAGACCACACGTCGGATTTTCTTTGAAAATGATTGATTTCTAGTTTGAAAAACTTTAAAGAAAGATGTAAAATGGGAATGCGGGGGTTTGGTGTTAGATATTGAATATTTAATGAACATATAATAATGTAAAGTTCCTTATTGACCTTTTCGACTGCGGAGTCCTTTTCATTTTATTATGAGAATTTTTGAAAAATAACCCCCACTCATACGTTAAGACTCCAGATGTGGTGACCGTTCATTCTGGCATGAGGACGGTTTCTTTTTGGGTCAATTTTTTACCCTATAACTTCAATTAAGTAATTCAGAAGTAGTGTAAGAAACATACACTTTTACCTTTTACCAAAAGTCGACGGTGGGCATCAATGGATATAGCGTCATCCCATCTCCTTGGCGTTTGATCGAGATATAAGGCTTCAAATGACTAAGATAAAAATTATCTTAATTTTTTCCTATATTTTCTTTATAAACTCAAATAGTTTCCTTCAGTAGACCCCAAAAGTAGCTAATATGCTTGAACATTTCACTTTATCTAAAGCGTTCTTTTAGTGGGTGCTTAAAGCCAATGATATATGCGGTTATTTTCTAAAATATGTGATAATTTTTTTCGAAAATATTTTTTCTTAAATTCCTCCATTCCCATTCCCAAACTAATTGCCCAAACGGAATTGTTGTCAAAACATCAGTTGAATTCAATAAAAGTCTTGATTTGAATAATTTCTTTACACGCGATAGGCTGTTTTTACTTTTTATTATTATTTGTTCTTTATGGGCGCAACCATAAAAACGAAATCATAAAGCACAAAAGTCTTTATGTGCATCGACCGAATTGGGCTTCTCTCTCTCTCTTTAGAAAGGGGTGAAGTTCAAGGTCGAGAATGTGCTTGTCGAAACTTATAAAATAGCAATGAAAAATATTGGCACAAACATTTAAACAATAACTTTGAAGCAAGAAAAAATTTAGTTCTTTTAGATTGTTTGAAGATAAATAAAAGGCCTAAATATATGCAATGGTTTTTTTAAGTGAATAAACGAAAGTTGAATCGAAATTGAAAGAAAGCGTTAGATTATGGAAAATAAGTTTCGAAAAGGTACGTAAGGCTCAAAAAGTCTTTCTTTGGTTTATTATTTCGATTTTTGGATACTGCTGAGCAGTGACGCCAGATTGAGCAATTTTATCGATTTAATTTTCAACCAAAAAATACTTTAGACGGCTAAAAAGGGACTTTTCTTAGACATATTCCCATTGGAATCTCGTCAAAGGAGGTTTTTGAAAAATATCTAAGGTAAAGGGCTAGACCAAAGTTCTGGTAACACTGACCAGAATATAAATAAATCGAAGGTTATTTGTTATTTACACAGTTTAATCTTCGAGATCAAATCAGTCTTGCCAGATTGAGGGATATTTTTCTGCAATTTCAAGAATTTTTCTCCAATTTCATGAATTTTTCGATGAATCTTTAATCAAAACACGATTCGAAAGCTTAAAAAGAATTTTTTGCGATAATTTTCTATAGAATATAGACCAAAAGGAATTGTTTTATATATCCGAGGGGAAAGCGGCACCAACATACTGGCAGAACTGCAGCTGACTACCTACAGAGCACACAAATGGATGCAGTAGTTTCACCCCCAATTGAACCAGACTCTGGCTTATCAATCAGGTTAACATCTGCGCATGGAGCTGCCACTCGGACCTTTCCTCATTTAAATGAAAAAATTATGCCTGATTTCCAGTAGCGCAGGAATCTCTTCAAATATTCAACATATGAAAACATATGGAATCAGTCACAATCAAATCCACAGTTGATTTAGGCCGATTCCATATATTTCTATTCGTATAATAATTGCAGGCATTACTGCTCTATTGGAAACGACGCATTGCTCTTCGCTTGTTGCCAAAGCGATTTCATTCTTGACCTTTTAGACAAAGTATCTTCGGAGCGCTGAACCCTGAGAACGAGGCTCGTTCTATAAAAAAAAAATATAAAAAAAAACAATAATAATAAAATCTCTTCGGCTTATCTATTTAATAGCGCAATAACCTCCTTAGCTTATTATCAATTGATTAATTATCAATTTAATTGTATTAAAAATGTTGCAATAATTCTTATTGACTTTTTTTTCTTATTTTAAAATTTTTCAGATCAGCCAATAGTGTTGCCACATTTCCCAATGGAATCGATGAAGCAATATCAAATGATCCCAGCTTGAGAAGCTCTACGCCGTCAACATTGCGACAAGGTCATACTGAAGCTCAAAGTTTCGATTGCTTAAATGCATTGGATGCTTCTCAGCAGTATACGGATCAAAGGAATTGTTCAAATGCAAGAAATTCAAATGAATCTTTTGACGTCGGATTGCGAGATAAACCACAATATAAACGACACCGGAAGCAGTTGTCCGGCGGTTCAACATCATCACAAAATAGCGGCTATTACTCAACGTTGGTGAATGGTGAAAGCCAAAAGCAGATCACAGGATCGAATAAAAACCGAGGAGTGAGGTGAGAAGTCATCATCATCATCTTTTATGATCGATTGGACTATAGTTTTAGTGGCCTATCTTGATCAATTCTATCTTATCACGGTTCGATTTACTATCTTTGCGTTCATGAGTCACATGTTGCAACATGCCATTTAGTGAGACTGCCGATAATGGAATGACTAATTTTCAGGGGTCGGGGGGAGGTCCTGTTGTAACTGTGAGTCATTCTTTGTTTAGAATTTTTTTGGTTCAATGTCACCAAGTGGGGTGGGCTTATAATCTATTTCTGCTCGACTGGGACTCATTGTCTTTGATAAGCGATTCTATCGCTGAGTCATAAATTTATCTATTTTTCGATCAGGAATTGGGCCAGCAATCGCTATATTGAACACCTGCTCTTGTCATCCATTCAATTTGGTTCAGTATGTTCGGTATGTTGTACCTATGTATGTATCAACGTTGCCAGATAACATTTCTTCCAAAGCTTTGTCTAAAAAATACGGAATATCATTGAAAAGCCGTACGAAATCGAATAGAGTTTCGTGAGGAAAAAAAATACAAGCTTTCCTCCAAAACACTCTTTCCTTTCCCCTTTACCAAAAATATTCATAGCTACAATTTTCTCTTATAATGGCTTTAATGTTCGCTTTTCCCAAATTCGCCACACAAATTTTTCTTTCCAAATAATCGACTGAGTTTGGCGATAAGAGCAAGGGGAACGGAAGATTTCTCGCTTCGTCTCACCTGTATTTTCAAATAAATAAAGAATTTCGAAAGCAAAATTTGTGTGTGAAAACCGGGAATTTCGAAGATTTTTATCACACCAGGGTTACTATATGATTTTCCCTTCGAAGTTTTTCAATAAAGCAGAATCGCTTTTGGGGAGTATTTAGGCAACTTTATGAACGAAAAAGGGGAAAGAAACATACTGTAAATATTACTTGTAAAAAAAAAATCTGGATTTATTATGTCCCCACAGGACATTCTAATTTGAGCTCAAAAAGCGGAACGTCTGGCAGCGCTGCTATGTAACTACACCTTATGTATATTTCTTCAATTAACTTTAAAAAAAAAATCAAGCGAGCATTCAATTTAAGAAGCTCGGCTTTTAATAAATAAATAACTTTCAAACTACTTTTAATCGCGAAAGTAAATTCCAAATTAATTCAAGAATAAAAAAAAAACATCATAAGAAACAATAAGAAAAGTTTAAGTGGTTTAAGACTGCGATAAATTCGCATTATCTTTGCTTAATTACCCACTCAACTTTGGATTGATTCCACAAAACATTTCCTGCCCTTATCGGGCCACCTGTTATTTATAATAATCAGTCCACCAAAATATGAGAATCACAAACGCTTTGAATTTATTCTTTTTATGCTATCGCCAATATTTGGCTCCCAACAATCTTTTGAAGTTTTTAAGAAATCGTATTTCAGAAGGGTTTTCATGAGAGTCCGAAATTCCAAATGAAAGTCCCTTTATTAAGGTTGCCAGGGAAGCGAAAAGATGCACGGAAGTAGCACGGCTTTGGGGAAAAAAATCCTTTTTGTTGGGCAAACATTAATGGATGCTAAGACTTGACAGTGTAAGGCAGACGCTGCCAATAGAAGAATCCCTGAAATCGGTGAAACTGACAGCTTAGTCATCGTTGTTCAATAGTTTTTTGTATAAATTTAAGGCGGAGCAATGGGAGAAATTATGGACCCAAAAATGACTCCTAGTATTCTTTATCGAATTTAAAAAAAATTATTTTATGTTTTTGTTTTATTTACTTTTACAATAATTCTGATGCTCCCGCATAGTAGTTAGAAAGACTTGAAACCTCTGCTCCGAGATTCACTCTCAGGGGGCCCGGGTTTTTATTAGACATACAGACATCTTACCCTATTTAACAAGCAATACCATATGGACAAGAAATCATTTATAGCAATCTGTGATTTCGAAATATTTCCGGCAGCTTGCCTCCGAGAATAATCTACACAATTTCATGGTGTCCCAAATGAAACGAATCTTCGGATCATGGACCCATATGAATAAAATTTACATATTGAATTGATTATCTTATCAGACTTTTAATACCCCGCTTTTTTCTGGTCAAAAAATTTCTCGTTTCCGTTGATTCGAAAGCATCAACACGAATCCAACGACACATTGCTCAATTCGTTCTTGTCATTTGTTCACCATCGCCAAGGCATCTCAGCGACAAAGAATTATTTCCAAAATCAGTTATGCAATCCATGAAATAGAGACGCCTTCCACGAAATGTGACTTTACTTTATAGCAACAAACAGATTCCGGCTGTGGAAGCCCCCTCGATACACGCAGAGTAGACACCAGAAGCGTTTTTCGTTTGTTCAAATGTTTTCTTCGTTCGCTGATAAAAATATTTATTCATGATTTTGTGACTATTGTCACCTATGTTGGCATGTCTTCCACGTAGGCATTCAAAATGTTCCGAAAAAAAAAAATACACACACACGTGGTATCATTTCCTTTATTTCTTCTTTTTTTTATTTATAACGTGAAGAATTATTCGTCAAGAATTAATTGAAAAGATTTTACCTCAAATAATAAAAGTTGCACCTGACAATCTAAAGCCCCTTCGCAGGCCGGCACTCTATGCCCCAATTATAGGTGATTTATACAGTCTTTTCTACAACAATGTTGATTGTTATTGATTCCCCAGAAATCTCTGTTTACAAAAAAAGCGATGTGACAAGAGATCTCTTGTAGCGGAACATTTGCTTCAAGTATCAGCGAAAAAAAGCGAGCGCGCTCGCTGTCGATTCAATGAAAGTATTTGTTCGCGTTCGCTCTCGCAAAATGCGGACCGGATCGCTCGTACGTATGGGGTATACCACTCAGTTGTTTATCGGTTCAATCAAAATATTGATAACATTTCAGTCAGTCGTCTGAATGTTAACGAAATACATAGGTGCCAAATGTTGTGGTTAGTCAGGTTTAGACGTTTTTAACGTAAGGACGCGTTGCGTATACGTCGGTTAGACCCGAAATTAATTTGGTCGTGATATATAAATATATGAAAAGCAAAATCTTTTATTGTAATGTGGTGTGTTAACAAATCAATTCAAAATGATTCCCAATAAAATTCCTGTGACGCTACGGCTAAGCAAAAATTCAGTTTTCTATGGAACTATTTTGGAAGATGATGTGAATGAGCATAAAAACGATCATTGTGAAAATTCGGAAATCGACGATAGTGCAAAAGACTGCGAAGTGATGGAGCAAGAGGTTGTTAAAATCGAGTCGGAAGAGAAATCGAATCATGAATTCCATCAACTTAAGAATAGAAGAACAATCGGAAAAATCGAGCAGAGAATCAAACGATTCTCAATGATCGAAATGCATCGGACATTCCAACCGATTGGCTCGTTCATAAAGCGCTGTAGTTCAGCTGAGTAAGTTGCCACTGCAGATCACAGACCCTGCGCAGAGATAGATAAGATTTATATGCAATATAGGACAGACACAGGGTTGTAGAGTGCCCCAGGGAGTGACTTTGTTTGCTTTGAACAAGTATACCCAAAATCCACCACCTTAATACTCCTGATAGTAAAATTCTTACTGGTCAACCTAGGGAACCTTCGGAAAGAATATTAGATCGTTGAGACTAGAAAAACCGAACCTATCCTAACCTATTCAAATAAAGTTCGAAAGGCAGCCACAGAGATATGCCAAGTCCAGATCCCTTCAAAGGAATTTTAATCAAGATCCACACGATAGAACGCCCAGAGAGAAAGGTCATAATACTTTATCCAAAGCAATTCCTCGGGCCTTTGTGTTCCTTAGAGAATAAACTCTTTTATCCGAAGGACCTAAAATTACGCCCTGAAGGAATTCATCAGAATTCATCTAAAGAAATTCTTTGGGCGTGTTTAGCTTTCTGAGAGAATCACCTCTTTTACCTCGACTTTTTGAAAGGGCTTGATAGACGACGAACCCTTTTACTTCTTTCGAATATCATTCTCTTTTAAAAAGCGGGCATAATCACACCTCATCGGAGGCCTCCCCAAAGTCTCGATAAACATAAAATTTTAAAACAACAATAAACTCACTCTAAAAGTGTTTGATAACGGGGAAGTCTCTCTGTAGGTTGCATTTTAGAGCAAGCAAAATATCTGATGACATTTAATCTTTATAAAGCGTAATCAGAGCGCGCTCGCCATGGATTTGTTGCCAACGTAAACAAACCAATCGAAAACTTGTTATTGCGAGTTCTACAGATGTGGAACCCAATTGCTTATTGTTCAATTTCATATCGATTTTGGATTTCTACTCTTTAGAAGAAGTTATATTGGAATGTACTAATTGCTCTAATTATGTGAGTCAATAGAGAAATCCACATTGGTCAGTATTGATTTCTAGCAAGGAAACATTTAAGCCAGTTCAATGGAGAAAATAGAGGGGTATTCGGCGTTATGAAAGCGATCGATATCATTATTTGAATAAAGCAATGAGCGTTTGGGCCATATCGCGATTGAATGTTAAAAAACTGTCACAAATTGGTCATGCCTTCAATAAGTCTTGAATAAACTCAATAGTGACATGCAGAGTAGACCAAACTTTTCAGTACGTGGCGAAATTGTTCATTAGGAACTTTTTTCTCTTCAATTTGAAAGTAAGGATAAAGTGTTTGAGGGGGCGTCCGAAGGGTTTTTTAGGACCAATGATTAAAACTCTCCTTCTTCCTAGCTTCTTATATTCTCACTTATATTTGAGTGGATTTTTATTGATTTATTTCACCATTTAATCACATGACGGTCTAGGTCAGGGTTGGCTTTTCTCGATAGAACTGTTTCTGGACCCTTTAAGGCAGGGACAAATTTGAAAGGATAGACAATTTTGTTAGTAATAAAAATGCTATAAATCGTTAAAATATTTGTGGGGAAAACTTTGTCCCTCATGCGTTTAATCATGCGTTGATCGAGTGGTTAAAATATTGATTCAAAAAAACAAAAAAACCCTGATATTTAAGTGAAGACGACAGCATGAGTCATCCCCTCCCTGACGCCCATAATGGTGCTCAAGCTTTCATAATCACTTCTTCGGTTATCGAATGAATCCATGAACTTCTTATCAACTGTCGATGGGGCCGAAATTAGGAAACCCTGATCTAATCAGACCGAAATCTAATATTTCGTCAGTTTTGAAATGTCTCTCATCAAAATCTATCTGCCTAATTGCAAAATCGTATCGAAGGCTTCTTCAATATTTTAATATTTACAAAAATAGTTCAAAGTGAGAGATTTGGGCACCGGGCAATGCATTTGCCTACCACCCTTCAATTAATTTATTTCTTTAATAACACGTTTTCTTGCTGAAAGCCGTCCAATCGTTCAATATCAATTTACACATATGTACAAGAATATCGATTCTGACATAAGCGAAGGGAACAATTGAAATTGAAGCACCTGACTACTGTTGGATTTGAATACCCTTTGATAGGACATGCGGTCGAGACCTGATTGCCTGTTTCGATATGTCCTTTGTCGTTGGCTCTTGCATGTGACCACAATTCCGAAATGTGAGTCATCGACGGTGAGAAAAACCTAATTATCCATTGAAAACTAATTGACATTCATGAACAAAAATTGGTATTTTGTCCTCATAATCTTATCTGTCGCAGATTAAAGGTTTCGTAATTTTCGGGTTCGAAAGCGTTGTCCCCACATGGCTTTATGATAAAAGTGACGAAATCTAAATTAAAATTTCAATGTGAAAATTATCATTGTGACGTTTAAGAAAAAATACCTACATATGCGTGCTCGATCAGTGATGATAGCACCTGCTGGGGTGTGAGTCATTTTCGTGTTGCCTCACCTGATTTATTTATCCAGCAATAATCTTAATGTGGGCAAAAAGAATTCTTTCCGGAAGAAGAAACTAAACGAAGAAAACCTTAGCCTATCGCCCAGGCGCGCAGCCAGGATTTCAATTTGGGGGGGGGGTTCGCAGAAAATTTTTCTAAATATTTTTTGTTTTCATTTTCGTAAAAAGCTTACAAAATAGATAATTAAAATATATTTACATAAATATTTTACATTTTTATAAGGTGTACAAAGTAAAAAAAAGTATTTTCGAAGGAACTTATTCAATTTAAAGTGCAATATTAAGTCTGCGCGTGCTTTCAGCAAGTTTATTTAGTATGTCCTCTACACTGGGAGTAAGATCTCGATGGACGTGGAGGAGTTCTAAGGCATTTAACCTCTGTTCTGTCATTGTAGATCTAAGATAAGTTTTGAGTCGGCGGAGAGTTGAAAACGATCTCTCATTTTCACATGTGGTTATTGGAAGAGTAGCCAAAATAGTTAATAAATTAAAAATATTTGGTAAAATATCTTTTTTACAAAATTTTATAGCGTCAAACACTGTTTTTGGTCTTTCATTTTTTTCTAAATTATTAATTAATTTATACCAAACAGTGAGCTCCATTTTTGAATCATCAAAATTTCCCTCTAAATCATCTTGATAAAACTATCGCTTTGAGGAAATAAAACTTGAAAACCAAGAAGAATATCCTTGTGTTTTGAAAAGCGATTGGTTAAGTTGACAATAAATGCATCCACAAAAGGTAAATAAAGGGAAATACGATAATAATATTCAACACTTTTAGTATGAAAATGTGCTTCGTGGTCCTGAGAATGTGCGAGCCTAGGTTTTTGCAAAATAAGTCCGCTTGATAAAGCTTGCTTCTCAGCGTTTTTAAACAATTTCTGAAATTCTTCCTCAGCGTTACTTCTTAAGGTTTGAATATTCTCTAAGCATATATCTGCTAGGACAACAGCATATTTGAGATCAATGTTTCTACCTTGTAAATATTTACATAAAACAAATGTGTAACTAAAAACTTGGTTTATACAATGAAGAGATATAAGAAATTCGCCTTTTTGTAAGGCACATTTTAATAAATTAGACTGACTTGACACACTTTGATCATTCCAAGAGGAAATTCGGTCAAGAGCTAAAATTATTGCATCATAAAACTTAATAAAAGAGTTTGTAGGACGGCCTGCTATCGCCTGATTGGAACAAGGATTCTCAATTTTGGCCCCATCGACGGTTGATACGGGTTCGTAGTATTCTTGCATAGCTAAGTTTTTCAAACATGGACAGGCCATTAGAAGCTTAAGAAACGGATTTTATTCGCTTTTGATTCATGAATTTATCTAATCGAAGTATGAAATAAGGATCTTCTTTCGAAGAAAATAAACCATTAAAAGGTCAAACGTGTTTTCATCCCTTAGATTGGATTCTAACAACAATTTCAATGCCAGAAAACATAGAAAAACACAGAGTTTTTTTCAAACATCTTTTTGGGGGGCAAATTTCTTTCCAGGTAGGAATTAATCTCAGTGGCTGATGATGACTCATATACTCATTCAAATCAAAATGGCAACGACGAAAAACATAATTTTCCAAAAAAAAAAATCATAGATTTTTTCAAACTTTCGGGCAAAGCGTTATCAAAGCTAAAGAGAAAAAATTCTTTCAAACTTCTTTATCACGGCACTTGATCGTCTAAAGTTGGCAAACTCAAGTTGATTGGCTTTTCCAATTTATTGAGAATCGTTTCACTAGAATACAACGAAAAAAGTTCGAACTAATGATTGACACGCAGTCATCTGTGAGTCTTTTTTTTTTTTTTTTTGTAAATGACTTTTTTAAGTGTTTCTTTTATTTATTCAAAATCAGGGGTTTTTCTTGGAATATGAGTAGTCCCTGATTTCACTAGCGCAGTAATGCCTGCAAATATTCAACACACACGAATATATGGAACCAATTTCACCCAGCCAACCATATGCGGAGCGCTCCGAAACAGGAATTTTAAAGGACTCCCACCTAGACACTTTGAAGGATTGTTTTCGGAGCGCTCCGAAGTAGGAGTTTAAAAGGACTCCCACTTGGACTCCGATTTCGGAGTGCTCTGGCAATGGGCTCCTCAAGAGCACCGTCAAAGAGCGTTCAGAGAGTCATGGTTTAAATTTGAATTATCTAGTGGGCATGGTTTTTTTCATTCTTTATGGTTTGCAACTTTATGCAACTTCTGGTGATGTAACTTTACGGGAATTTTCCTTAATTAATTGGAATAGAGATTTAGGGGAAAAAACGTTTTTGGGTAACTTTTAGAAACTAATATTTTACAATATCCTAAGTAAAAGTTGTTGATAAAAATAATAAGAAATATTTTTTTGAAATGCCTTAGAAATTTTTAAAAAGGAAAATGGTTGTTTTTTTATTATTTCTCAATGTACAGGAAATTAAGCAATCCTAAAACACTCCTCCTGGGTTATCTTTGGATTAATTTAGGAGTCCTTTTTTTTTAAAAATGTAGGCTAATAGAGGAGTCCTCACGGAATCCTTGCGGTTTATCTGAGGGAGCATTTTAGGACGCCGAAAACGCTCCTTTTTGGGAGTCCGCAGGGCACACTTTTTCATATGTTTTGAAAAGGCCCTTTTCTCCCGCAAACACGCTCATTTAGGATCGTTTTAGGAGGCTCCTTAGGAGTGAAAACGCACCGCATTGGGAGTCCTAAAGGTGCACCGTGCGGACTCCAATAGTTGGCTGAGCAGTGATCTGCGGATTCCATATATTTGAATAGGTTCAATATTTACAGGAATACTCCCGCAATCATATTTGGATTACGATAAGTAAAATAAGGGAAGTCTAGGAAGTCTTTCATAAGAATTTTTGATTGACATTTGTTTAATTCAATAAGTTATTATGATTAAAATTACTAAACAATTTAATATAATGTAAATCAAAAACGGATATCCTGTGGAGGCTTTTGAATTGCATTGTTGAATTAAATTGAATTCCTCTTTAACGTGAAGCCACAAAGTTTTTGTTTACAAACTCTGATAGCAATAGATTTGAGAACATTATTTTCAGCATTCTTTTTTTTTATTGCGGCAATGAAATTTTCAAGCTTTATCAATGCCATCAAATGATTCATATATCATGTGTGAAATGTACCTACTGAACGGTGTTTCGAAAAATGAAGATTACCATTGTTGAGTATTTTATTAATAGAGAGATTAAAGTGTTCGCTACTCACGTGAAAACACTTTTGTCTACGATCAGTCATACGAGAGCTCTGAGTGATATTTGCGATAATTCACTTTTTTGACTTCAGGCATGTAACTACCTATGATAAACAATTTAATCGAGAGGGCTCGGTCGATATGATTTAACATATTATAGCTTTGAAGGGTCATTGAAAAAAGAAAAAAGAAAAGAAAAAAAAAAAACAGGAGCTTTCGCTTTCAAGCCAAACTAATGTACCATGGGTCGTTTTTCTCTTCTTCTCTTTGAAGAACTCTTAAGCAAAATAAGAGCGAATCAGCCATACCCACGAATTCGAATTTGGGCTTAGACTCTCTATCGCCGATACCTTCGACACACAGCTTGCGAAGCATAAGCCCAACTGGGTCAAGGAAGAGCACAACTGGAAGTACTTCGAGCAATAACAGCGACACGACGGCCAAACATGAGCAATCCTCAGCGGCGGCAGTGGCTTCAACGGTCGCTGTCGCCGCAAACGGAGCCGGAGCCTTGGTGCCAATTGGAGATAAGGAGAAGAAACGCAAAGAGATGTCAAGTTCGAGGATAAAGAAATTTCATCGACATTTCTCGCAAGTTCCGAAGGACGAGAAATTAATCAATTGTAAGCATGAAAAGAACTAGAGTTCCTTTATAAGAATAGTGTCATTTCTCTCTCTCTCTCTCTCTCTCTCTCATTTTGCTTTAGATTTTTCGTGTGCACTGGTGAGCGATATTTTGCTGCAAGGACATCTTTATATAACGGATAAACACTTTGCCTTTTACTCAAATGTTTTCGGTTATGTCACGAAGGTAATTTTTCAATTTTCAAGGAAATGAATGAGTAAATATATACATAAATATAAATAATAAATAAAAATAAATTTAAAAAAATTATGAAAACAATTTTAAAAATTAAAAAAAAAAATAAATAAAAATTATCAAATTTAAAAAAATTAATAAAAATAAATGAATTAAATGAAAACTGAAATTTTACATACCCCATTAAAATTGTTCTCCTTGGTTTTTAGGTTGTCATCCCTACGGCATCGGTGACGAAGATCTCGAAGGAGAAGACAGCAAAAATCATACCGAATGCCGTTGGTGTAGCCACATCCGATGAGCGTCATGTATTCAGCAGCTTCATCAGTCGCGAGGCTGCATTTCGCTTAATGTGTAGCGTTTGCCCGCCACTGGGCGCGCCGGAAATAATGCCAAAACTACCAGTAGACATTGAAATCTCAGAAGAATACTCCATCGAAGACGATAGCAGTTGTTCAATAAGCGGGAACGAGAGTCCACCCGGAAACGGTGTCGTCGTCGGTACTGCATTGAATTCAAATAATTCGGATACGAATCAAACGCTTCTTAGACGTACACTGCTCAGTTCGAGCGAGAAAGTCCGTCGTTCAGGTGGGTGCTTTCTGAGAATTCCCATTATTCTGATTCACAAATTAATAAATTCGTTCGATATAATAATTCTTCCAGACATTCCATTAAATGCCAAAGCAACCAGTTTTAAGGCTTCCAATCATCAACATAGCGGCATCGAATTGCGCATTTCAGGGCCGCCCAATGTTATCACCTCGCATCATCATTCGCCACTGGCTGGCGGCAATAGTTTCGCTGCAGCAGCTGCTACAAATCTCACAATGATTATTGCTGCTGGTACGACTGCTTCGACTACGCCAACACCATCGACTGCTTCATCATCGCCGACGACTGTTATGGCTACACCAACTGGCAGTGCTGGGCTAACCAGTGTGGCTCCCGCACCTCCGCCATCCGTAACGTATCGCGGCAAACGGAATTCGATAAAACAATCGGTGGCCAATGCATTTGCCGAAAGCCTAAAAGCTTTAACTTCAAATACTTCCCTGCGTCTCAAATTTCCCACGGAACTATCCATTGTTTGTTTGGGTGTTGTACTCTCCATCATTTTAGCTGTTTTCTCAATTTTCCTATTGTATCGTCTTGTCGAAATTGAAGCTAGAGCGGCCATCTATCGGTCTCCAATAAATTTTAATTGGGTATGTTTGTGCATTGGAATTTTTGTAGAATCTTAAATTCATTTCCATTGAATTCTTTTTAGCATTCTGGCCATGATGATGATATTTTTGCGGAGGCATTACGTTGGCAACGTCAATTGCAGGACAAAAGTGCCGCTGAAGCTCAGGATATATTAACAACCAATCTTGAACAAATTGCCAAGGTGAGGGAAAGATTTGATTCTAAAAACGAAAAAAAAAAATATTAGAAGATAAATTAAAGTATTTCTCGTAACCCGTTAACGCCAGAGTGTTGAATCACACTGTAAGGCATTGTGATAGGGAAAATTTTTTTGTCAGCTAGGGACGATCGGGATGTGATATGGGAGTATTTTTCTCCCTTCTCCGTGCGTCCCTTGCTAAGAAAGAATAAGAATTTTTCTACCTAAAGCTCATAGTCTTCAACCCAGTTGAAATATTTTAAAGGTTTAATCTTTCAAATAATAAGCCTTGAAAGGAGTTTAAACCAGGTTTTTTATAATTTGATATGAAAAATTTTGAAAAATTCAAATAGAAGAAAATTATTTGATTGAGTTAAACTGTGGCATGTACACTAAAAGAATATAAACGAGAATTTAACCTTTCAAAATTCTTAAATCGAGTTGAAGACTACGACCCTAAATGTCTTAGTTTAAATTCAGTCCTCAAAACTACTTCAAAATTATAACAGCACCTTAGACATTAATGGGTAAAAAAAAATCAAAAATATTTAAAAATATATATTTCATAATTTCCCTTTATAGGTTCGTCGGAGCTTAGAAACTCTATCGACGTTAATTCGTGATCGAAGCTCACCGAACGAAGCGTCCGTTCAAGACGATAGCAGCAACTGAGTTGAGATGATTATGGCCTCAAAATCCAATTTTCTTCTCTAAACCAATAGATTATATAAAAAAGCCCTAGTTACCAATGAATGCTTGCGCAATTTTTGCGTTAAATTTTACAAATATTGAATTTCCCATTATTTGTGTTATTATTATTTATTTTTGTATTTTTTTTGCCTTACAGCTTTATATTATTATAACTATGAATACTTGTTGGTCCCTTTAAGAACCTGAAACTCTCAATTTTCAATCAACAAAGTGAGGCTATTTCAAAAAAGAAAATTATTTATAAATATTATTGGAAGCTTTAGGAGTTCATAGGAAGCTCAATGCAATTTTGGACTTACCAATATAAATTATCTTTATTTATTTATTTATTTTTTTTTTTTGTTTGTTAATTTTTTAAAGCACTGCGCGAGCTCAAAATGCTCGTCTTCTATACTCGCAATCGACATGAAAAATCGATTTCGGTAGAGAAGAGGTTTTAGAACTTTTTGTTATCGATCAATTTTATTCGCTGATGTTTTTTCTTTTTTTTATATAAAAATAAATATTCATTCAGCTTTGTGTATTTTACCCTGAATTCTCTCACTTTGTGTATTGTACTTTTTTTGTCCCAAAATCTCGTCTAAAGTTTTCTTCCTGATAATTTCGTCCCTTTTAAAAGCTTTGATTTTCCTACTCTTATATCTCTTGTGTTTAATACAGAATATTGGCTTTCACTATGATATATAATATCCAAAATACTTGTAATTCAAGTAATATTGCAATTCAATGGAATATGGCTTCAACAAACTCAGCTCAAGTCGACCTAAACTATTCTTCTGTATTATAACTTCTCCTAGAGCTGTTCATCAGTCTCTCAACTTGTAAAAAGAAAAGAGGTCGCCATATTTCATATTGCTAGCCCGCTTTGTTGCATAGAAATACCAGAAAAAAAAGAAACCAAAGAAAATAATTTTTATCCGAAATTATCCGCATATATCTTATATATACATAAGTCTAAACTATATATCTTTAAGCTTCATATTCATCAGCCTATAATCACAAATACAAAATAAGTAAAAAACAAAAAAAAAACAAAAACAATATAAAAACAGTTAATATTAAAATTATCTTCTAGGATAACTCTACATAGAGCAAAAACAAAAAGAGAGAAAAACAAAAAATTAATGCACTTAAAAATATTTTGAATTAATTTAATAGAAATGAAGCTGGGACATGGTGCAATCTGTGGTAGTGTAATATCCAACAAAACAAAGTCGTTAGCCTCTGTAGATGTAGAAGAATTGTCTTCGATGGGTATGAACGTATTTTTAGTACTAATATTTAACCCCTCAAGTAATCTAATAATAATTATAATTTAAATGAAATTGAAAATGACTCATGTGTACGTTGGAGTGTTTGAAATTGTTTATGAAGTTTGTGAAATCGAGACATTTTTATATGCAGAGAAATGGATCGATTATACGAGTATGTAGGTACTAAATTTTAAGTTACCAAACTCTACTCATCGCAAACTTGGAGCGTAAATTAACTCTGTGTATGTCTAGGAAAAAAGATTTTCTAAGTGAAGAAATTAGTCAGATTTTTCAACTGTGTTCTGTATGCATATCTTCTCTGTCTGCTGGTAAAATGCTTTCTATTTACTTTCTATTTATTTTTAAGTTAGATTCAATTTTAATTTTTAAGATTCTTAATTAATTAATTAGTGAACCTATTAGCCATATACGAATGAGTACATACACACACACACACATATATGTATGCGTTAATGGTCTGTAAGCAAATCCCTGTGATAAAATATTTTGTATATTTAGCGAAAGTATAAAATTCATTTCGTTGTGTGTGTTTATCTTAATTTATTTTTACTTAAGTACCTTTAGATTCGTACGAATTTTTTGTTCTTGCGTACGTGTAAATGAATATGTTCTCTTTTCCTTCGGTTTTATTCCTTCGAAAAGGTTTTCATCTAAATTTAAAAATAATCAAAATTGTATTATTTTGATTGAAAACAAAATTATTCAAAAAATGAAAATGTCGAGCAGAAAAAAAAATGAAATAAAGGAATTAAATAAAGAATTAAAATGAGTAGAGTACAATAAATTTTGTTTTGTTCATTTTGATTGTCTTTAAGAAGGCGTTATCCGTGCTCTGGTAAGTAAGATACTAAGAATTTTATTTAGCTGTAGGCACCACGACCCATTGTGGTGTTTCAACGGATAGTCTATCCGGCTGAATGCCAGATACCGGATATCCGGCTTGTTTCCAGGCCGGATAACCGGATATCCAACTGCCCGATATTTAATTTTTTTTTTAAATATAATTTTCGGTTTTAAAGCCATATTGAACGGCGTAGAAATTATTCTGAGCGTTGCCGTTTGGTACCAAAAATTTCGAACGTTATTTTTTTACACAGCTAACTTTTTAGTAATGATCAGAGTGAGTAAAAAAAGCCCGAAAAAACCCAAAAATAAGCGCTATAAAAAGCTCGAAAAAACAAGGAAAATAGTCCAAAAAATATGCAGTTAAAATTTACATTTTATTCAGTGGACTTATTAAAATATCGTCAGCTTAAAGTGTAAACCTGCTAACTAACAATTTCAAAACTTTACAGGGTAAATAAAAAACACTTTTTTGCAAGACTTCAAAGTAGGGAAGTAGACCCAAAATATGGATGGTTTATTTTGTTCCTATATGAAGTCTCTTCTAAATTCGATTCTGTGCACCATAGAAAGTCTACTTGGAGTCACTTGTTGGTGTTAGCTGTGAACTTTAACCACAGTTGGACTTAGCAGTTTTACTCATCACCAATTTCTCCGTATTTAGTAGAGCTGTTAAAGAATTAATTCATTTCTAAATTTCAGCCTTTTGAATTTCCTTTTAAAGATTTAATTCAAAAATTCGTTCTAATGAATTATGAATGAAAACTTTGAATTCATCATTCAGCTGTCAAAAATGATTTATGAATTCAATTTTATAATTCTTTTTTTAAAGCTCCCAGGTAACTCATTTTGATTTTAGCTTAAAATTTTTAAATCAAATCAATTTGAAAACATTTTCCAGCCTTAGGATTGAAATCGCAGTTTCTAAAACAATGGCTATTAATGGGAAGTGGTAACGAATTTTGAGAATCCCCTTTTGCTTTGAAAAATGTTCGGTAGTTTTTCAAATATTTGGCTATTGGCAAAAAATGTCTCAGATTTTTAATGGATATTTTATTTATTCCAATAGAGGGGTTATAGTTGACGGATTTTGCGAATTCCTGTTCCTTTGCTAAAGGAAAGAAAATAACTCCCAGATTTCAAAAATATAATTAGGGTTTTTCAAATGCGGGCATAGGTTGTTTTGGAAATTGTGATTTCAATCCTAAGGCTGGAAAATGATTTAAAAATTCTATCATCTATTATAATTCAATTATCTTGGAAATGAATTCAATCAAAATTTGAAATTTTTAGCTGGGAATGAAAGTGACTTAAGCCTCAAATGATTGAATTCTTTTACAGCTCTGGTATTTAGCATTTGAAATCAAAAAAGATTTTTTTGCCTGACGATGCAGTGTCCTTTTTTCTTTCGAATGACACGAAAAGTCGGAATCGGTTAAAAGTGGACTTAGCAGGTTTACACTTTAAGCCGACGATATATGACTTTTACATTTTCAAAAAAAAAAAAATGTTGGCGCTTCTTGCTTAAAAGGTTTTTATACAATGAAAAAGATCGTTCAACGTCTGGAGAGGTAAGGGGGCAAAATTTTAAAACGCACTCAAACGTAAATACGCGATCGAACGTATAATCCAGCATTGGACACATCCCTTAAAAGAGTCATTGACAAAGGAAAGCAATAAAGCAAAAATAAAATCAGCTGAAAAAACGCAACATTGTTGATTTTTTCGGAAATAAGTTAGGAAAAGGCATTTAAAATAGTACAATTAACCAAAAATATGGGAAATATGCACAAAAAATAGTTTTTGGCAAGAAAATAGCTCGCACTGCTAAAATATGCAAAAAAAGTAAAAAGTAGCTCGCACTACTAAAATATGCAAAAATAGTATGACGTATGAAAAAACAAGCATTTATTCACTCTGGTAATGATTGTTTCGAGCGGTTGCACCGAACTGCAATAAAAAATGTCTAAATATGGAAATTTTCTGTGAAAATTTTAGCGGTGCTGCATCCGGTTTCCTCCAATTGCACCATTTTCAAATCTGCATTCGAAGTACAAATACAATATAGCAAATATTTAATGTGAGGTAGCCGGCGGTCGGATATAGATGGTATCCGGTATCCGGCCGGATACTAAATTGAAGGCCGGATAGGCCGCATACTATTGTGCTAAAGATACTGATAATATTCCAAAGCAATTAATTTTTTAACATGAAAAACTTCATGTCTTTAACCCATTAAGGGAGGTATATGCTTCAAAATACTTATGTACGCGCCAAAATTTGGGTGAATTGGCAGTAGCTGCCATTATTTCATGGGACTTTCTTAAGGTGGAACTGTTAAGCGAAATATACAGCCCCGATTTTGGATATTCGCGTAGATTTTTTTCCTGCAGATTTGAAAAATTTCCCCCATTCTAAGCACAGTTGGAAGGAATATATACAATTGTTGAGTTTAAATTGGGTAAATACCCTGGTTGGGTTTTGCTATACGGTAACTCAATGTGCATGGCCAGTATTGACAAACTGGCGGTTGCCACTGCATGCCCCGATGAGACTCCCACAAGGGCGCGTCTCAAACGATCAGACACGGGTGTTCAGTCCGTGGGGCCCAGATTCCCGTCGCACCAAATTAAGGTCAATTGGTCTACCGTTCGTGACTTGACACAGGCCACTATCACGGGAAGTGGGAAGGTAGTATAAATTCAGCAAGAATTTCGATGTTTTTAAGCAAAGGTTATCGCATTCTTCTTTTAATTGACGTTTTCGTTATTCCCTTTATCCGCGAAGAAAAATTTTTAGGGAAAATATCCCCGGGGGGTAGTCATTTAGAAAAGGATTGTAAGATTGAGTATCAAAAAAGAAAAAAAGCTTTGAAAATCCATTTTTATCAAAGGCTGTCTGAGTGACTGAAGATGGATTCGGAAAAAACTTATATGTACAGCCCGATTCTCAACATCCAGCGAATATTTTCAGAGTATTCAATCCAAAATAACTCTGAAATGTGTATAAAAATGGGGGTCAAGCAAATGAGTATAGTGCTTATTAAGGGGGAAATTTGAAGTTATATCATTTGGCTTACGATTTCGGGCTCATCTACATATATTGATCTTCACAGGAAAAGAGCCCTCGTACTCCAAATTAACACTCATAAATGACTCATTTTCCAGCAAACATTGTTGGAGTGATAATATTTATGAGTCCGAAATGAATCCGAAATATTTAAAATATATGAGGCTCAGAAATATGACTCCGAAATGTATCCGAGTTATGAGTCATACATATATGATTTCTTTAGGACTCCAAATTTTTGCTGATAACTCTCAGGATTTACATTTATGCATGGAAAATCTGTATAAAAAGTGAATACATTCGCGAAGCTGAATATCTTTTAGAACTATTAATTTCAAGATAAATAAAAATATAAAGTGCACTACATTCTTTCATTAGGGAACACCCAAAAGTCATGTATTTTCTGTACGATTTTTTACTAAGGGACTATCGCCAGCTCTGCCAGACACTGCCATCTTTACGCATGGGCCCGATGGGCCCGGGCCCAGGGCCCCGCGGTCTGAGGCGCCCCCAAAAGTTATAATACTTGTACATTATCATCAGAGGTGACCACCACTACAAGGCCGTTTTCATTATGCGCAATAGTAGTGGTACAACAAAGCCATAAAATTAGAAAATCGAGAGAATAACAAAGCGACAAGCGTCATAGATCCCACCTCGACAATAGTCTGTAGCATATAGTACTATAGGTCTAACTCTTCTTCTTCCTAATCCCTGCAATGTGTTAGAGCTACGCTGCTTCAACATAGGCATATAGCATGAGGAAAAGAGAAGCACGCTATGGCAGCGAAATCTGTAGCTCTGCTGTGGTGAAATGCATTGCCACTTTTATTTTTAATTTTGGAAGATTTTCGAGTTCATTACATATAAAATATCTACCAAAATCATAAAATGATATGAAAAGCTTGAAAAACATAAAACTAATCAAGGAAACTCAATATCAAGGAGAAAAATAAATTGTTTTTTTAGTTCTACTCTGTCCACTTAACTTTTTGATCACACTGTTTCAGCGAAAATACTAAATTCTATGTACAATCAAATTCGTAGCCGTAGTCAAAAATGTTTGTCAATTTATTACAAAATGAACACATTCGTGCATATTAAGCAAAAACATATCGTAATGCATTTATTAAAGCTTCAATTATAACTTCTAAAGCTATATAAAAAACCGATCCGACGACGTGTATCTTTGATAATTTTCTTGCAAGTGGCATCATAGTGCCACTTTTTGTCTGCCCGTATTGTTGTTGGTAGCTTTCTGGTGAATTTCTCGAAAGAGTTGAATTTCCTATTCCTGCTTAAGGTTTTTGTTGGTAGCTTTTTGGTGAATTTCTCGAAAGAGTTGAGTTTCCTATCCCTGCCTAATGGGGAGTTTCTTATTAGCGGCAGAGGCCTTTCGACGTCGACAGTTAGACCTATAGTACTATATGGTCTGTAGCATACTGAGCTCTCAACGCACTCTAACTGAGGCAAAACCATATAGTACTATAGGTCTAACTGTCGACGTCGAAAGGCCTCTGCCGCTAATAAGAAACTCCCCATTAGGCAGGGATAGGAAACTCAACTCTTTCGAGAAATTCACCAAAAAGCTACCAACAAAAACCTTAAGCAGGAATAGGAAATTCAACTCTTTCGAGAAATTCACCAGAAAGCTACCAACAACAATACGGGCAGACAAAAAGTGGCACTATGATGCCACTTGCAAGAAAATTATCAAAGATACACGTCGTCGGATCGGTTTTTTATATAGCTTTAGAAGTTATAATTGAAGCTTTAATAAATGCATTACGATATGTTTTTGCTTAATATGCACGAATGTGTTCATTTTGTAATAAATTGACAAACATTTTTGACTACGGCTACGAATTTGATTGTACATAGAATTTAGTATTTTCGCTGAAACAGTGTGATCAAAAAGTTAAGTGGACAGAGTAGAACTAAAAAAACAATTTATTTTTCTCCTTGATATTGAGTTTCCTTGATTAGTTTTATGTTTTTCAAGCTTTTCATATCATTTTATGATTTTGGTAGATATTTTATATGTAATGAACTCGAAAATCTTCCAAAATTAAAAATAAAAGTGGCAATGCATTTCACCACAGCAGAGCTACAGATTTCGCTGCCATAGCGTGCTTCTCTTTTCCTCATGCTATATGCCTATGTTGAAGCAGCGTAGCTCTAACACATTGCAGGGATTAGGAAGAAGAAGAGTTAGACCTATAGTACTATATGGGCAAAACTATAAATTATACGAAAAAAGTTTTAAAAATTAAAACAGAGCGACACATGCCATGCCTCTGCAAAGTTTGTCATAGCACTCAAGCAAGTATTACAGTATGAGAAACGAGCTAATAGGCAATTCAACAAAGCTAATAGGCAATTCACCAAAGGCTACAACAACCACACGGCGTAACAGGCAATCCACCACGATGCCTCTTTGGGCATTGTTGTCGTCTCTAGAAATTGGGCAAGTACAAGGAGTTAGTTTTTTTAAGGGATTTTTTGTCATTTATAACCGGAGAAAGTCAGATATAATATGGTTTTTTTAAGAATGATTATACCATTTTAAACTTTAGAATTTCTTTTAACATTTATTTTTCCTTTTTATTATTAGAAAAATTCACGTACTATAAAAAACTGATTTCCGAGTTTTTGGTCTTGTTTAATTTAGACGTTAGTGTGGCATCCATGGACAACAGATGGTGTCAAATGGAACGAGTCAATAGTGCAAATCGATGGTGAAAATAGTAAGCGACTACAATTTGAACGTTTAGCATTTAGAAATGAGACTTTCTGTCTGTCTGATTTTCAAAGGTATCCCTTCGTTGTAGGGTTTTTTTTTATAAAATTCATAAATGCTGCCCTAAAACCAAAATCGTTTGACATACATAGTGGAATTATTTATTTGGACTTAGTTAAGGGCATAAAATGTTAATTACAAATATAGAAAAGTGGCCGCGCCAAAAGTCGTTATTCGAAAATTGAATTTTACACCCAAAATTCAGATGGCGCTTGAAACAAAGACGACATAAATATTTCTTTTTAAATCGTTGACATCCTCTACAAAAATTGACTTAAGTGGACGAATTTTAAGGGTACCTCCAGCACTAAAGTCAGCCTCAAAGATCGTCTGAACTGCTGTTAAGTCATAATGTTTCGAGATATTTGCATGAAATAAGGAATTTGAGCTTATATTTAGCCTCCGATTAAAAATTTAATAGCTGTTTATCTGAGTGAGGTATTCTATGGCCAGGTTCTCTTTACTATAACACCCTTACTTTTTTCATTTTGAAACATGAATTTTAAAAATATATAAATTCCTTTTATGTCGAATTATTTTGCTTTTTATTTGGTTTTATTATGTTTTAAGAACTCTTTTGAGTACTCGGTTCAGTATCGATAAAAGCTTTGCGCTTAGAGTATTTGTGCATCGCTGACGAAGTCGTTCAATTTAAATGCAATATTGAATACTGATTTGCGACGGTCGCAGATGCTTAAATGTACTCTAAAATGAAGGAGCATCTCTACTTTGCTGTTTGCAACTTCAATTTTTGCTAAAAAGGGTCATAATATAATGTTATGGCATGTTTAAAAATCGCAAATTCTTCGACTTATTTTTGACAGTCAGCTGATTTTTACTCAACTTCACCACAGCATTGGGAGCCATATAGCATTTTGACAGGCTTTCCCATACTGTAATACTTGCACTCAAGTATTACAGTATGAGAAACGAGCTAATAGGCAATTCAACAAAGCTAATAGGCAATTCACCAAAGGCTACAACAACCACACGGCGTAACAGGCAATCCACCACGATGCCTCTTTGGGCATTGTTGTCGTCTCTAGAAATTGGGCAAGTACAAGGAGTTAGTTTTTTTAAGGGATTTTTTTCATATATAACCGGAGAAAGTCAGATATAATATAGTTTTTTTAAGAATGATTATACCATTTTAAACTTTAGAATTTCTTTTAACATTTATTTTTCCTTTTTATTATTAGAAAAATTCACGTACTACAAAAAAGTGATTTCCGAGTCTTTGGTCTGGTTTCATTTAGACGTTAGTGTGGCATCCATGGAGAACAGATGGTGCCAAATGGAACGAGTCAATAGTGCAAATCGATGGTGAAAATAGTAACCGACTACAATTTGAACGTTTAGCTTTTAGAAATGAGACTTTTATAAACTTTTATCCTTTTGTTTAAAGAAATAAACTGTAATATTATAAAAAAATTTATTTATGATAACTCCATTCCCTAAGAAGAATGTATTTCAATATACTGCAAACAGGTCCTAGCTTAGATTTTTTAAAGTCTTCGCTATGAAATTCAAAATTAATTTTATGTTTAGGTATGGAAACCTAAAAATTCAAATTAATCGTTATTTCCAGTAAATAAACAAACAAGGAAAACGAAGGAAGCCTTCATTAGAATTGTAGAATTTTTTTCAATACGTTGTGGAATTATTTTTGCCTCAAAAATCATCTGAATTGTGTAAAGTCACAATCTTCCGATATATTTTTGTGAAATAAGGAATTTGAGCTTTGTTTTAGCCTTCGATTAACAAAATATATAGCGGTTTATCTGTGTAGGGTATGGTCAGATTCGCTTTACTATAACACCCTTGCTTCTTTAATTTGGAAACATGCATTTTAAAAATATATAATTTCCTTTAATGTCGAAATTATCTTGCTAAAAACAATTATTATTGCTTTTTATTTGGTTTTATTTTGTTTTAAGAATTCGTTTGAGTACTCGGTTCAGTATCGAAAAAAGCTTTGTGCTTAGAGTATTTGTGCATCGCTGACGAAATCGTTCAATTTAAATGCAATATTGAATACTGATTTGCGACGGTCGCAGATGCTCAAATGTACTCTAAAATGAAAGAGCATCTCTACTTTGCTGTTTGCAACTTCAATTTTTGCTAAAAAGGGTCATAATATAATGTTATGGCATGTTTAAAAATCGCAAATTCTTCGACTTATTTTTGACAGTCAGCTGATTTTTACTCAACTTCACCACAGCATTGGGAGCCATATAGCATTTTGACAGGCTTTCCCATACTGTAATACTTGATAGCACTGATTTGAAAAATTGACGTGACTTCGTTTTTTTGCTCGCTTCGGTTTTTCGCTTCGCTTCTCGAACACAAGTGGCATTTTGCTTTAATTGCGACCTCGTTTTATACTTTTTCATCTCTCGCTCACAGTTTCTATACGTGTGCAAAAATGTTCTCTTTTACGCTCTTTTACCCTTGGAGCTTACCCTTTGTGCACCTCTGATTATCATACATTGAAAGGGCCCCATTTTTCTGCGGGCCCAGGGCCTCCCTCACGCTAAAGACGGCGCTGCTGTCAGAAATAAAAAGCTTCATATAAAAAAACATTTCAGAAAATTTTCTGATTCATTTCTGAAGCGGTTTTTATATGAAGTTTTTTATTTCTGACAGAGCTGGAGATATGTAGATCCTAATTCCTAATTTCCATATACAAATTTTTCTTCCCAAATAATCTACTTATCAGGGGATACGAGTAAGGGGAAGTCGTACATGTCTCATCTAATAACTAAAGAAATTCGAAAGAAAAATTTTTGTGTGGAAATCGGAATTAAGTAAGATGGTGATAGATCAGATAGAGTTACTCAGGGTGTACCTCTTGTAGGCAATATATTTTTAAATCGCAATTAATTTTCTTAATAAGTATGTCCAAAGATATTTTTAATAATAAAAGATTATCAATCTGTTGCTCCAAAGACCCGATAATGTTTTATTTGCTCAAATTCGAATGAAAATTTATTCGCGCAACATTTTTCGCAGCCCTCACAACTTTTGACAGCTGTCTTAGCATGGTACATGTGCCCATAATTCAGAAGATTTTCGTAAAATCGAAAAATTTTAATAAAATACTTTTTTGACCGCATTTCTTTACTGGCCGTAAAAATACCTTTCTTTCTAATAAATATAATAATATACTTGAAGAGCGATGAACTTGCTCCAGACGCACAAAATAAAAGAGAGAAACAATTTAAATGTTTCTTTCTTCTTTTTAAATTTTTGCGCGAATTATGCGTGTGTAAACATTGGTTTTTATCGTTCATTAATGTCAAGTTTCTCTCAAACATTCAACACATCCCACAATTTCTAACCAACTGCGTTTTTTGATTGTAACTGGTTCCATACGTTTGCATGTGTTGAATATTTGCAGCAATTCCTGCGCGATTGGAAACAAGGCATAAATTTGAAGAACTAAAAAAACTTGCATAAATTTTATTTTCAAGTATAACTATTTAATATTCTAGTTAAAAAGAACTCTAAAATAATACATACAAATACTGTTAATATTTATGAAACTTTTCAGAAAAAAAGATTGAATATTGTTTTCTTTTTTTTAATAAATGCAAATTAAAGTCACTTACGCCCACTTTTGATATTCATTGAATTGAATTATGTGTTGAGCGAAGAGCGAAAATAAAAAAAATTCTTTGTGGCTTGTGTGCACGTTCCATGCTTTCTTTTATATTTTATTTACGTTTCTTTTTGCAATGACGATCTTTTATTTTTTTTATCTTTTGTTTGCGTTTTTTTATTCTTTTATTAAAATTTATATTGAGTTGGACGGCTTATTTGACCGTTGAATACGGCGAAGAAATGTCGACGTGCTCTTGAACTCGTAGAGCAAATCACTTAAGCACTTCAAAAGATGGCAAGTCGACATTATTTTTTCGAAAAGAAAGCAGCAGTTCAAGTGATTTGAGACTCCATGGAAATTTGGATTTCTATAGGGCTTTCAATAAAGAGTGGAGTCCTTGCATTTACCTCCAGCAATTCGTGTGGAGATAAGCTCTGGGGGGCAGGCCTGTCAATAGAAATTAAATGTCCGGACGGTTTTCGTTCCCAGGGATTCCTTCCTTGACACAAAAATTTATCAAAACAAGTGAGGGTGTTATTGAGCCTGACCTTACACTACCAGACACAGATAAACAATAAGCTAATTAATTGTTAATCGAAGGGTTAAACATAATTTTAAACTCCATATTTCATTGAAATATCTCGAACAATTCGGATTTTGGGGCAGTTTTGCGATTTTTGTGACACACCCTAGTACTGACGATACCCTTAATACCGACCCGATCAAGAGAGAGGATGTTAATATCGGGTGCAAGAGGCAACTATCGAAAACGCCTTTCTACCATGCCCACTTTTACAATTTTTGGATATTATATTAAGTGCCTTAAAATATGCTCAAATGTTAAATTCAGGGACCGAACCAGTTATGACTTTTATAGTAAAAGTTACAAAAAAAAGTTATTTTTTGACTTGTATTTTATTTGAAAAAAAATTACTGTAAAATATTAACTTTTATTTTTTCAGTCAAACAATAACAGTTAAACTGGGCCAAATACTTTTTTTTGGCAAAAATAAAAGGCTTTGCCAAATAAAAAATAAAACGTTACTCCAATTTAAATAAATTTGATACCAATTGATAGGTCTCCGTTTCTAGAATCCAAAAATACATAATTCGATAATCATTGGACGTTTCTGTGTTAACCACTTTTCCTAGAAGAATGTTACGGAGATAAGGGTTTTACCTAATGATGCGTCTCTTTGGAGCGAATTCAGTGGTATTAATAACTCATTTTAAGCTTAAGTCGACTTAAGCTACTCTTCCATAAGACCACAGATGTATTTTTGGATTCTAGAAACTGAGACCTATCAATTGGTTTCAAATTTATTTAAATTGGAGTAACGTTTTATTTGTTATTTGCCAAAGCCTTTTATTTTTGCCAAAAAAAAATATTTGGCCCATTTTAACTGTTATTGTTTAACTAAAAAAATAAAAGTCAGTATTTACCAGTTAATATTGGACTTTTTCTAAAAAAGTTAGGAAAATAAAATGCATCCCGGATTCGTAAAGAGAATGTCCTGAGGATCACAATGACATCGAAAAGAGTTCTGTGCGACAATTTTTTGTCCTTGCTTTTTCAAATTTTGAAAGACATTGAAACTGTTATTTTCGGTCCCTGGTTAAATTTCATCAAAATATCTTGAAAAATTTAGGTTTTAGAGCAGTTTTTGTGATTTTCATAACAGACCCGAGTACTGGAGGTACCACTAAAAATGGGCCGATCAGGTCCATTCTCGCACTTTATCTTACTCATGTCCCTGCCATGTAACGCTGATCAAATCTATACGTACATTTTGTACGGTCATCATATCTGGAGTGGTTCTAAGTGTTACACTCAACCGCACAAACGCGATATACAGAGTGTGTCGGGTAAAAAAGGTCACCACTCTTCCCTAGAGATATGTCGGTATTCCTCAGTTGGGGTCCGTTACCGGTAAACCAAAGTGTGGCCAAATAAAAAAGGTCATCGTCTCTTGCCTCGGAGTATTTCAGTGTTGAGAAGGACCCTTTCTGCAGCCGTTGCCCGTTGGGAGTCTCCCATTCCGACCCTATTCTTGGCAGGGCTGTCTGTTGGCCTGGGTTCGAATCTCCTCAAAGACAACTGGATATCAAATTTGAGACTTTTCTAATAGAGAAAAAAGCCTTGGCTTTTTAACGACTCAATCACGGCAGTCGTTAAACAAAAATCCAGATCCGTTCGGATTGTGCAGGAATTTCCACCAACGCGCTCAAAAGAAAAACAAAAATTGGACACAAAAATATTAGGTACTTCCAGAAGCAATTAATTTTAGTTGTTTTTTGTTGTTGTTTTTTTTTTGAGATCTCTAAACCGTTAAGAGGTAGGCGTGTGAAAATATGCACATAAGTACATAAGCTCACACACACACACACACATGAACACAAGTATCGACCGCGCCGATAATTAATACTTCATTTTCCAAATCATCGAGTATCAATGGCTATGCTTCATATATTAAGCGCCATCATGCGAAAATAAACGGAATTCTCTCGGATCTCAGCAGATTCCCAATAATGACGACGGTGCGAAGCGAGGCGAGGCGATGCCATGCGATGCGATGCGATGCTAAGACCCCCACCACACCCACGTCGAATAAATCGTTCGAAAATCGTGCACACAAATAAACGATACGGCTTGTTGGCCATTTTGTTATTTTCTTCTGTTGATTTTCTGCTTTGTGCCGTTATTTTGATTCGAATACAATTTCGGAAATTAGTATACGCAGAGCAACGAAAGTGAAAAGTTCAGAAAAGGCAAAAAAAAGGGGGCTTGTCGAACTCCTTGAGAGTAAAAAAAAAAAAAATTCTTCAAAAATCACAAACAAAAGAAAAACCATGCAACGTAATTGGAGTTTAATTTCTTTGGCACTCAGTGCCATTTTATTGGTTTTGAGCTTCGATAAAACATCGGCATGGACTGAAATCGGTTTTTATCGAAATGAAGGTAAGTCGCTGTTGGAATTTTTGGTGATAAAAATGGGTATTTTTTGAATAAAAAGAACAAGCTTAGTGTCTTATTTGTCCTTTAATTTGTATTTTTTTTTTTTTTGTTAATTAACGAAAATAATTCGAGCTTGACCGGATGCATGCAGCTGCCGTGACAGGTGTGATGAATAAGGTCACAATGTGTCTCGTAATTTATCAGCATACATATTTCGATTGCCCACAAGGACTTGGAATTTTCACCAATCGTTTAGCTTGACAAAAGCCTAAAGCTCTTGAGAATTATAGAGCAGTAAAAGGGTAACCGTTGAGACCCACAAATAAATAATTAAATTTATTTTCAACTAATTTTGATACTTAAACGGCAATTATTCATTAAAATTATATAAAGTTTTCTTGAATATTTTATGCAGAAAATTTTTCAACCAACACAGTCGAAACTCCCAATAACAAATTCCTCTATAGAGAATTTTTGTCTGTAGAGAATCTTCTCAAGAATTTTCGCTGAATTTTTTGTGCTTTTTTCTCTCAATTAGGATTTTTTTCCAGTCCCCTGAAATTTGTTGTAGAGAGTTTCGACTGTTATTGGGTCAAGATTGGTGTTCCAGACGCTTTCCCTTTTATTATCTTTTATGTCGTATTTGTCTTTCGAGGAGGCTTTAAGGGGTTATATATGTTGCGGTCAGTCAAAAAATCTAAAATTTTTTTATTATTTTATCTTGAAGTATATGTTTCTGAGAATGTAATTACGAATTTTCATGAAGATCGAAGCAGTACAAGCAAAGTTATAGCGTTTTTCATCTTGCCTCGCTCGAAAATCTAACGAGTATACTGGAAACTTTAAACGCAATTATCTCGGAATGATGTTTTTCTGACAACGTCTTTGCGGTGACCGCGATTGCGGGCAGAGTTTTCAACCGATTTTGATGTTTTTTTTTTCAATTGTTCGTAATTTGATTGCCGTGTCTTTGAACGATTCCATTTTTTTATATCAACTCGTATATCAATGCTATGAATTTTTTAAAAAATTTTTACACATAAAAAAACATACTTTTTTCGAAAAAATCGTCCCCGTTGAAAAAAAAAAATTCTAAAATTTTTATCGATCGTTCAAAGACACCACAAGTGGATATGCTAATTGAATTTGTATGGTTTTCTGTTTTCAGTTAAGCTCTTGGACTGCCATCGCGGTCACCGCAACCCTCTGCGAAAAAAACGAGTTTTTTGCAAATTGGCATAGCATCGTCAATTATTGATATTTTTTTATAATTCGAGGCTGATTTTGAAGATCAGTCACTGTACTATAATAAACAAATCACAAAAATTCAATAAAAATATGGCTACATACCTTTTTAAAAAATCAAACTTTTCCCCGTTTATATATAACCCCTTAAAATGGTCAAAGGTCAATATGAAAAAATATGATGACATCAAAACTAATCCAAATAATTTTTGATCCTCCGCTGCTAGCGAAGGATAAGAAAATGTCCATCCATAAGAAGAAATGCCCAGGCATATGTGGCCCTATATGCAGATCCATTATAGTTGGTTGGTTAGTGTGGCTATTACCGTGAAGGGTGACACACTTAGGCTCCAGATGAGCCCGCTGTGACACCATGCAAACTGGGAAAGCAAAACAAAACAGAAACAGAATAACGACACAAACATCCATGACCTTAGCTGGGAGTCAAACCCAGAGCCTCTCGCTTCGTAAGTTGGCATATCAATCAACCACGCCACGGAGACGGACATCCATAATAGTTAAAGCTAAAAAAAAAATATCATGAAATGTTTATAGAATTTTTTGGTATGCCTGGTTTCCAAACGAGGAGTTCCTGTAAAAACTTGCAGAACTTCTTGCGCTATTGGAAATCGGACACAAAGAAATACTGTGACTGGGATCAACAATTTTTAATGATTTTTTTTCCACTTAAAATTCATTTATTATCGATTTTATTATGGAATTCAACACGCAATTAAACCAAATATTTTTATGAACTTTAAATTCTATCAAAATCTGTGCAACCGTTATGACACTTTGATTGACATTTGTCACCAATTACCCATCAAAGACCATAAATTTGAAGCCAAAAAATTAAATAAAAATAAATCTTTTTCTTTACAAAATAAAGAATACTTGGCACTTATTTATCGCTTAGTATTTTGGTATTTTAAATAGAATTTTCCGTTGAAGAAAAGTTTCTTGAAAATAAAAAATGAAGAATTTCCCTTTTATAAAAAGAAAAACGACTAAAATTTCACGAAACAATTTATATGGGTCCCCTATTTCGGTTGAAGGAAGCTCTCCAAGTACTCTTGCCCTTTGTTCCACCTAGGAGTTTTAAAATATCCAGAAGGAGGTCATTGTAAATGTCATCTTAAAGCATATACAGTGAAAATCGATTATAACGATGTCGAAGGGACCAGCAACAATCCATGGTTATAACCGATAATCGCTGTATCCGGTAACAGAAATTAAGAAGAATTAGAATCCAAAGAAAAAGAAAAGTTATCCAACTATTGCCGGCTTAATGGAATCTGCCCTAAATTAAGGTCATGATGGGAGACTAAGGGCCTGTCTTTTCAAGTCTGGTTAATGATTATCCATGGTAAACAATAATTGAGTTGGCTTATTTGACAAGATAGACTAGAAAAATACTGGGATTTTTTACTAACCAACGGTATATTAATCAATGGCGACAAATTGGTGAAAAGATTCAATATCTTAGCCTATGATTTAAATCAATGAATAAACACAAAACAGAGATTTAACCAAACTTGAAAAGACCGGCTTTTAGTCTCCCCTCATGGGGAGATTCCCCTAAACCGGTAGAAAATCATTGAGAAAATTTTTATGGAACTAGTTTTTGTTTTTAAAAGATTTCCGAATAAAATTTTAGGGAATTCTAGTCATATTTTGATACATTCAGCGGATATATCCCCTTAAAATCTGTCAGCTCTACTCTTCATAGTAATTCCCCAGTCGTTTAAATTATAATTGATAATTATCAACCATTATTTTATGAAATCCCATTAAAGTCTCCGAGATTTTCTTCTCATAATACGCTTTTAAAAATCATTTAAAAATGTTCTCTCGAAGGACTGTCACTTTCGACATTGACGGCTCGAAAGCAAAATATTAGCTTTGCTTAAAATTGGCTAATATCCATGGTCCGAATTGCGAAGAGACCGAGAGGTCAAGCACATCGTTGAGTAGTCATAAAAAAGAAAACATTTTAGTCATCAAAAGAAAGAAAAAAAAACAAACAAAAAAGTCAATTCAACGTCGCAGATAGGATATTTTAGAGCGTTCTATTTGCGATCTGTGTCACACCCACATGAATTATTTCGAAAATATTTGTTCTACGCCACACGCAGAGTGAGGACACAACAGTCGAAAGAAGCTGTTCTGGAAATCGCTCAAATTGATCGTTATTTTTCAAATAACGCAATATTCTGACGATTTTATTTTTAATTTGTTTTTTTTTTGTTTTTTTTTTTTTTTTTTTGTTTTTGTAAAGTACACAAGGGATGATTAGTCAAAAAATGTCAGCACATTTATCATTCTTTTCACCGGGATCACTTAAAGTGTGAAAAAATTGAAAAGAACCATTAATTTCAACAAGGTTTTCGTTGAGATTTTTATGCTCGTTCCATTGTCCACAGTGGTACATTTCAATGGTGGACTCAGAACAGGTTAAAGACCGATCTGCTGCTTAGGGTAATGCCATTGTTTATTAAGGGATTACAGGACTGTAGAGAAGGAAAAAAATTGGCATTTACATATGTATGGGATATGCTATTCGTAGCCAGAAAGCGATGAATATAAATTCCCGATTATGCGACTTATAAAACCAATTTGAAGAACAAATAAAATTCTTTGAAGTTATTGCATTTTTCCGCCGGCTGGAGGTCAACGGCGGTGATTCTATAGAACAATAAGTTGGTCTCCGGGGCGCAGTTGATTGAGATGCCAACTTACAATGCGAGAGGCTCTGAGTTCAACTCCCAGCTTGGACGTTAATGTTAGTTGTGTCGTGTTTTGTTTTTGCTCTTCTTTGTTTTCTCATTTTTCATGGTATCAAAAAGGGCCCATGTGAGGCCCAAGTGTGTCACCCTTGGTGGCAGCCACACCAACCAACCAACCATAGAGCAATAACAAAAGACGCGAAATGGTGCACTTTTGAAGAAATTCATGAACAAAAAATAATCACAAAATATAAGTATAAGAACTCTACGTACATCGCTTGAGGAATACATTTTTAAAATGCTCTACAAATTTAAGATCAATCGGAAAAGATTGGTTGGAGTTATATTTACATTCAGCTCAAAAATCAGTGGCTTTGAAAAGGTCCTAAGGCATCTACTAAGTCAAGAAAAATATTTTCGATTTTTGGAAGTTCTACATTTTTGTTACCCCTTAAGGTCCTTCTAAAAGAACCGATGACATTTCTATTAAAAATAATTTTTTTCTATATTACATAGTTACCTTTTGATGGATTGTACTTGACTGTTCCAAAGTACATTGCAGTCGATCATAGCATCAAGATATTTGGACTTCATTTGTCTTAATTTGTTATATTGAATTTTTCTACGAAGAATTTTCGAAGGCTACGATGTCTTCGGAGGATTTTAAACACCTAAAAATTATAAGAAATAAATAAATAAAAATTAATTACTTAATAAAATAATAAATTAATAAAATAATAAATCAATAAAATAATAAATTAATAAAATAATAAATTAGCAAAATAATAAGTTAATAAAATAATAAAATAATAAATTGATAAAATTATAAGTTAATAAATAAATAAATTAATTAAAATTATTATTAAAACAATTCCTATTGATCCTGTAATTATTGATCCATTTGTATGTTACTCATTAAATCTCTTAAATTAAATTATTGAAGAATAAATTTTGAATTTATTCGACACTGAGAGACACTCCTTGTCACAATCACTGTTATATGTTTTAAAAATCATAAAGCACTTGAGAGCTATGCACAAAAATGTTATTGCACTTATTTTCAAAAAACTTCTTCAGGATGAAATCAAATCTGTGCTCAACTATTTTTGAATTCAAATTTTAATTAAGTTCTCTCCCAGCTCAGCACCCAACTTAATGCCTAATATCCAAAAGCGCAAGAATTCCTGCAGATATTCAGCACATGCCAACATATGGAATCAGTTATAATCATGAGCGCAATTGGTTGGAAATGGCTCCTTGTGTTCGCATGTGTTGAATATTTTCAGGAATTCTTGCGGTATTGTAAATCAGGCATACAAAAAATTTCTATAAACATTTCATGATAATTGAAAATTCTTTTTAAGATTTTCGTTTCTCCTTGAAAGACAAAATCGACATAAAAAGAGGTAATAAAAAGCATAGCATCTGGAATACAAAAATATGAACAACATAATGAAAAATGAGAAATTGTGGAGCGTAGCGCATTTCTACCTTCAATGTTTCTTTGCGTTCCTCGCCAAAAATTCAATGAAAAAAAAAAAAAAAAAAAATACAAAAACATAGAAATAAAATTAGGAACGATCTGAACAATTTAAATGAATAATCCAAAATCAACGCTCGAAAGCCACCATGTTTATGCACTGATTATAATACATTGAAATTAAAAAAATGCGAACTTCTCGAAACGACGTAGCTTCTCGAGAACGATGGAAAGACGCAAATGCTTTTTATAGATGCCAAAGGAAATTTTTTTTTTTTTTTTTTTTTTTTTGAATAAAATAACATCTTCTTCGCATTTTTGCACTGTAAAAATATCCAAAAAATCTAAATAATTCTAAAATTATATATTCGAAACCGAACATAATTTTGAATAAAAATTTTGCTTCATTCCATCACAGGTATACTTCTATGTGTAGTATATACATATACTCTGCTATCTGTATGTCCGAGTTGTGGGTATATTTACGCAAATATCCAAGTCAATTGAGCAGAAAAAATAAATATGAATTTTTATTCATTTGTCGCACATTTGGTCATTCTTGTCAAACTTAATGGTTCTGGTTCTTCCTTCGTTTGTTTGTTTTTGTTTTTGTTTGGTTTGATTTCGAAAAATTTATGCAATTTTCTACAAAATCTTATATAAATCAAAAAATTATGATAAGTATGTATATATGTTTTTATATATATATATGTGTTTATTTTATAATATTTTAAGATCATCCCGGAAAGTGTTTCATTAATGAGAATTTGATTCTATCGCCTGGGGAGGTCGGAAAAATGCCACACGATTGTGCATCGATCACATGCTCAGATGCGAACGGGCGTGCCGACATTGAGGGGTTAGTCTGAGAAATAAATATTATTATATGTATTCCATTATAAATATTAATAATAATTTATCTCCTTGCAGTTGCAGTCCCCTGCCGCCGCCACCGAATTGCGTTTGGACAGATTTCAAGAACATAGATGAACCATATCCATTATGCTGCGTACGGAATTACAAATGCGATTCCCCATCGAATGAGACAAAAGCCGTTGAAATGCAAAATGAACTCTTCGAAATGTTCAAAATCGAATGGCAAAATGCCCAGGCTGAAGCTGATTCTGGTCCCAGCATTTGGGATACTATCGCCAAGACATCATAAATTATAATGGAAAATCTTCGGACACATAATTTCGCTAATTTCTGATACTTATAAAAAAAAATTCTCCAAACGATTGTATGTCTTTTGTAAATATATTCTCTCTTTTAGTCGTCGTCCTTTCTGATGAATATTTGATCTTAAATTTAATGTTATTTAGTTATAACGAATCATTTTGTTGAAATTTAAGCTTAAAATTTTAATAAATGACCTATTTTTATGTATTTGATATGATGAGTGTTTCCATTCATGGTCTCACTTTACATCACCCAGTCGAACACTGAATTCACAAGCAATATGTTTGTAGTCAGATAATTTCGGAATTTAATTCTTCTTTTTTTTTTAATTTTCCACAAAAATTACACTTTCAGCTTCACTTTCTTCATTTATTGCCACACTTATTGTCACAATTGCACAAACATGATTAATTTCCGCACGTTTTCTTTGCCGTAACGAATTATTTCGCGAATTCGATTAGATTTTTGGAGAATTTTATTAATCCTGAGGAAAAATTTTGCCACCATACGAACTGTGAATGTTCCTTTCTTTGAACTGCCGATGGTAAGAGGGTTAAACTTCTCGATTTCAAATCTAAGGGACTATCTGCTATCTGAAAAACTTCATATAAAAAATCACTTCAGAAAATTTCTGATTCATTTCTGAAGAGTTTTTTATGTGAAGTTTTTCATTTCTGACAGAGCTGGAGATAGTCCCTAAAGAAGTAAATCGCCTTCAGTTCCAAAGCAGTTCAGGTGGGATCTGTGGTCATATGGAAGAGTAGTTCAAGGCGGAAATGTTGTCCATAGAATGAAAATTTTTGTGTTTTTCCATTTATTTTTCTCTGCACGATTTTTGTTTTCCATTTCTACAAAAAGATGCTTAATTTCTGTGCTATATACAATTATTTTCCTTACTGTAAACAAAAAAAAAAAAAAAAAACGATTACATTGAGTGAGTAGTTATATATTCACATACGATATAATAATGCGAAAAACTGGCACGAACATACAGACATACATGAGTAGTTAATATATATAATCATTGGTTTGTAGTAACAAGGTGATGCTTTCTAAAAAACAAAAAAATTATTTCGATATAAAATGCTTTAAAAATATATAAATATTTATATATATTTTAATTTTTTTTAAAATTAATAAGGTTAATAATTACTTTGGATTTCAGCATTTCTATTTGGTAATTTAAAAATATTCATCGAATTATTTTAAATGGGCAACCACGTAAATTAAAATCATGCAAAGACTTGAGGGTGGTTGCTGCTCCTTCATCAGATTCTTACTTCTAAACATTAACATATAAAATAGCCATTTCCGCAAAATTTGATGCCTTTTGGATTTCATTACATACTTAGTTAACACGATACCTATTAATAAGCATTTAATTGCATTGTAAGATGCAAAAAAAAAAAATTGTTTTTCTTTTTTTATTTTGCTTGAAGGATTTGCAATTTGCTCCGCCTATATACAATATAATTTGATCAAAAGACCGATTTTGGCTTTATAAAAATTCTACTTCGCTCTAATGCAAAAATACCGTAGGACAAATTGATTTCCTTTTCTTTTATATCCTGAGGGGAGTTCAATAATTCTCTTTTGAAGGACGGGGAATAAGTCGCCGAAAAATTTCGGTATATTATTTTGATGTCAAATGGGTGGATAAGAAAACCTTAATGTCTCTTGTGATGAATCGATGATGGTTTATGTGAACACATGTCAATGAAAATTTTTTTGGCTTTAAAATAAAAAACTATACCCACTCCTGGGCTAATCAAGGTGATTAGAATGGAATGGAAAATAAAAATTCAGACACTTCAGATAGTTTTGAGAGAAGCAACCATTTGAAAGTAAGATCTTTGCAGTTTCGAAGTGAATGAATTCAATAGATCAGTTAAATGATATACTAAATAGTCATTCACGGGCCCCATAGCATTATTGATTTTAGGAAATTCAAAGTTATTATAATAATAGACGCCAAAGGAATAGAGAGTATAGTTTGAAGAGACCCTTCAATAATTCAATTTCGATTTTAATTTAAATGCGGATGTGATACGAAACCTTTCCCTATAGGCTCTTTAATTGATCGAGAGAAGAGTTGGATTAAATAAAAACGAGAGTACCTTTTAAAAGCAAGCTAAGCCCTAGCTGCTTAAGCATTCTTCAAAGCTTTCCATTTATGCTATAGTAAAAACATTTCCGATAATTTACAATCTTCATTTCAAACGCTGATGATCTGGTGTACTCTTTAGTATATCGGGCTGGTGATGGTGATGTTGGTGATGATGATGATGATGAAGACTTCCATGTGTGGAACTTAATGTCCCCGGATGACTTCCACCCATAGAGCTAGCACCACCGCCACCGCCGCCACAACTACCATGGCCACCATAATGCGAGGAGCTTAATGTATGCGAATGAGTTGAATTGAGTGTATGCGTCGCATGGGAGTTCAATGTGTTGTGAGCAGTCGTTGTTGCATTTGTGGATATGCCAGCAGTACCAATAATTCCAGTAGCTGTACCAGTACCGCCAGTACCACCAGGTCTTGAGCGTAAGGAACGATGTGATCCATTTCGTGTCAATGAGTTCATTTGCGGCGTCCCCGGTACGGTGTGTCCCAAGGCGTTCATATAATCGGCGATGAGGAGAGTAATTTCGAGTATTTTCGGTTTGCTCATAGCGAATAGTAATTTCTGCTCTTGAGCGCCACAATTCGCGAGTGTATCTTCGTTCGAGACAACCAACATGAAATCATCCTGACATCCGCCGAATGTCATAACAGATGTGTACGGATAACGTGCAATCGGAGCCATTGAAGAAAGTTCGAGCACGTTCAGGGCATCTTCGGAGACGGCGAGCCATGCCATAGCTTGGTCCGAATGTCTTGGCTTCGCTTGGAAAAGACTCGCACCGAAAAATGGCCACTTCCGACAGCAAGTGAGATAAATGCGTACGCAATCCAGCGTCGAACGTCCTTTGAGGAGCACCCATTTCGAAATCAATTGTTCTTGCATTTCTTTCAGCTGATCCGCATTGAGTGCATCACGATAACGATACGGATAGAAACGATCGAGTGCCTTTAGGCCGACACTTGATGCGTTGCTTCGTGATTTCTCCTGCGAATAGTCACCCATATCGATTTGTGACATTAGCGAGGCTAATTCCAAGGCCAAATCACGCGACAGCGGAAAGCGGCCTTGCACGATTTGAGCGTTCGTTTGATAGCAGAGCAGGAGGCGTTCCTTTTCGGTCTCCAATTTGGCATTATGTTTCCAGTATAGACGATTTTTATAGGTCAACTGTATGACTCGAGTGTTCTCGAATTTTCCTGAACCCTTTTCACGCAGTGCTGTCTCCCATTTCGAAATAACATCACAGAGCTTGGCCAGCGGATCAAGATAATGCTCCAGGTCTTTTTCAATTGGATCATCACTGAAGAGACAGAAACCATTTGTGGCATCGCGTGTGCCGATCTCTTGTGCCAAAGTTGATTGGAACTCTTCAATCGTTGTCGAACCATCGAATGAAACAACCTTTAAGAGAGAAAGCGAAGAGTTCAAACCACGAGCAAGCAGTTTTTTTTTTTTTTTTAATCCCATTGCTTACCTGATACGTAGTGTTCATCATATGCACGGGGATTGCATGCGGCAATGAGTGATGATAGGGATTCTTGAGCAAAATCGAAAGGACCTCCATTCTCGATGGCTTCGTCTCACGTCCGCCATTTCTCAAAGTACGTTCGAGGGCACGTTCGCAGTAGGCTGCATACTTGCCTGTCTCTGACTTCGAATCGGCATTGCGGGAGAGATGAAGCTTCAGATACCACAAAAGTCGACTTGATTTGGGCACGAAAAGAGAAACTGCCAGTGAGAGTAGTTGCCAACCCTGAACGAATGAGTACGCGGGCGGATTTGATTTACAGTCAATGATGGGCGGTGGAGCTGGCGCCTGAAAAACCAAAATTTTTTACGTTAACTGGATTTTTTCCGAATATATTTTACACACACACACACACAGATGACAGACAAAAACAAATTCTCTACGCTAAACAGGAATCTTCAATATATGTATGTATAAGGGAACATGCAAAAGTTGAACCACATTTCTTAAAGCGAGATCCCCGCATACCTGTATCGATGTTGGTGAACTGCCATTGGCTTGGGTACTGCCACCCTGCTGCGTATCACAAGCAAAAAGGCTTTGTGTGGCGCAAAGTAATAATTGCTATATATTGTTTTTTTTTTTTGTTGCAATTTTTCCGAAATTTATTTTTTTTTTTTTACATTCATACACATTGTGAAAGTGGGATAAAAGAAAAAAAAAACACAAAAACAATATTTCAGGAGAGGAGAGAAAAAAGCCAAAAAATTCTTTTATTAAAATTTGGTCTCTTTTGGAAAATTCATGTAAAAAATTCAATGATTTATGAAACACACGCGCGTTTTTCTCAGTGTACATTTATATGAAACTAATTAGATATGAGTGCGGTCTATTATATTATTTAAATAAATTATTTATGCATTTATGACCGAATAGTTTTTTCATTCATATGTACATTTTATTATGTAAAATTGTCGGTCTAAGGTAAAGTCCAAAAGGACTCATATAAAAAGCGTTGCTAAATGAGAAGTAATGAAATTGAAAAAATAAAAGAAAACTAAGAGAGGATCACAAACAAAATACACTGAGAATGTAAACATTTCTAGAGCCATTCATATAAATGTTGTTCTATAGTCTCCGTTGAGTTAAGGGGGGCTAAGTAAATTTGTGTTTATTTTTGGAAAATAAAAATTTATATGTATGAATATATGTATGAATATAAATTTATAAACTAAAACAAATATAAACAGTTTTTTCTTTTGTTTGTTATTATCATATTTTTGTCGAATAACTTTTTTTTAAACTAAAGCTCATAGTCTTCAACCTAGTTTAAACTTTTTGAAGGTTTAAACTTTCAAATCACGGTCTTCAGGAGATTTTAAACTAGGCTTATTAATTTCATATGAAAATTTTTGAAAAAGTCAAATAAAGCAAAGTTATTTTACTTAGTTAGACTGGCGTGAATACTAAAAGAATAAGTTCGAAAGTTCAAACTTTAAAAGCTCTTAACCCGAGTTGAAGACTACGACCCTAAATGTTGAATTTGAATAATGCCGGCCGTGTTCTCATTAATAACCGTAAGCGATCGCTATTGAAATCGTTGGAAAGAACAAAGAAATCGGGCTATGGATTGGTGTTTGGAATCTACTTTTGAAAGACTACGACGTCGACTAATATTAGAAAAAGATCCTCAATCGTTATAAGTATTTATGGTAACTTTACTATAAAATTGGTAGAAATTATTAGGATCAGACCTGTTAAATCCAAATAAAGATTAATAAAAACGATGATTTTTTTTTTTTTTGATCCTTAGTAATTATTAATTGGCTGTTTTGGAATTTTTGGTTTTTAAGATTATGATTGAAAAAATTTAAATATTATATATATTTTAATATTTTATATTTTAATTTTAAAATAATTTGTATTATTTCAGACGAAATAAAAAATCTAAATTGTTTAGAAAATATTTTTTAAAAATAGTTCCGATTAAATTAAGACTTTTACGAATAGGGCAACAGAGATTATTTAAATTGAGCACCTAAGAGTATGCTTATAAATATTAAGATAAATTTCAATATTCAGCCACAAGTTTGCTTTTGTATCATTGTCTATTTAATAACATCCTGAAAAAGGATTTTGGAAGTTGTATGGATCTTCTTAGGCGTTTAGTTATGAACCATTGGTAAAGGCTTAAAATTGTATAAACTTTGAATATCTAAAGCATACATTTAGATGTTGAATTTAAATATTTTCTGTTACTCTAATTATGAATTATTTTTGATTAATTTATTTTATTCAACTAAAATTTTGATCAACAATAATTCAAAATAATCATAATTGTAATTTATTAAATAATTGAGATTTTTTTCACTAAGCTTCATATGGGCAGTTCATTGGAAAACTTTTGAACCCAAAAGAACAAATAATTTCATTTACTAATCATTAATTAAATAATCATTATTAACAAGTCTGGCTAAGTCAGAATAAGTAAAGGTATTTTTAAATTGAATAGTTTACAACAATTGGCGTTCAAGTTAAATTTTAATAGTACTTTCAAATTCCCCTAAATAATTAGGTCAATTTAAAATAGAATAAAATTCTTTGCTTCATGCAAATGAAAATAATCTATTCCTTTGAATAGGATCCTGCTGCTTACGATCGGATATTCGGTTTATAATTGAATATTGAAATTGAAATTACATTATTTAGTACTATAAAACAAAATTGGAAAACCTATTATAAAAATTATAAATAAATATTGTGCGAGTATTCAGAGGCCAATTTTAAGCGATTGATAATTTTGAATCTGTGATTTTATGAGATCGAGTATGTGGGGATTTCGTTTTGTGTTCCTAAAGTATAGAACTTTTATTCTAGATATATTTGTATACGTATGTTAATTCAGAGAAACATGCAAGAAATAATTTAATCTACACACAGTTTTGTGCAAATTACTTATAAGTAAACAATATCCCTTTTCTTTCTGTTCTCATTCTTAAAAATTTTGTTATTTTTTTTTCAAAAATCTTTTACCATTTTTTTCTCTTTGTAAAATTACAAATTAAAAGCCTAATCCAAGATTTTAAACAAAAAAATCGTATGTATCAACCAAAAGTGATTTTTGTTACTAATGTTTTGCACAATACTGTGTATATTGAAAATAAAATAAGTGATGAAAATGTGGTGAGTTAATGAAGTTGAGTTCCGTTTTATCTATAAACAATCTGGGTGGTGCAAAATGGTGCAAAAAATCAATGTAATCTACGAAGACTCCCCAGAAAATATGGCCAAAAACAATGGGTATAAAGTCAACTTCTATTTTGATTGATTTAAAACCCATTAATTCTTGACAATATTTTTTTCGTAGATTAGCTTTTGCTATGGATTTTTTTTTTTTTTAATTTAATGCTTATACGTATTATTAAATGGGCATTTAGTGTATTCGAAGTCGTTTTTTTTTTCAAAGATACTTAATGCTTATTTATAATGAATTGGCAACAAAAAATATTTAGATTCATCACACAAAAGTATGTATATAAATATTAACCCTCTACGACCCAAGAGCGCCTCTAGACGGCCTAACTTCTCTTCACAATTGCTCACTTGCTCAAAAACAGTTAAACTTTATTTTTTGCTTCGTTGAATAAGACAAATTTTTGGGGTTCCAAGAATTAATTGAAGTAAAAAAAAAAGTTAAAATATTTTTAAGGATGTGAGCAACTATGAAAAGAAGTTAGGCGACAAGACCACCTCTAGACGGCCTAACTATCTATTCATTCCTTCAGTTATCTTAAAAGGAAGTTTACGAGTTTTACTAATGTTCTCAAGACCTCAATGAAGCTCCTTTGTTTATGCCTTCACCATTTAGTTGCTTAATTTTTGTAAGGAAAAATTCTTTTTGGAAGTTTTTTTTTTAAAAAATGTTTTAAAAGGAAAAAAGAATATGCGTTCATGGATACGAACAACTAAGGCCCTCTATAGTTGGGCATAGGAACTAGAGAAAAATATAAATTGGTTTTAAATATTCAAATGCATACCTTTATTATGTGTTGAATTTAAATATTTTTCTTTGCCATATTTATTACATATATAAACTCTTCAAATATTACAAACTTAAATATTCAAAATATCCATTTAGAATAAGAATAAGCATTTGACACGCAATGATTGCGAAAATTAAATATACCTGAAATCAAGTTCGAAAAGATTTATTTAAAAGCAAAGAGAAAAACTCAATCTTAAATACAATTTGACCAACAGTGAAGCCAAATGTGTCTGCGAAATTATTTGAATTTAAAAAGAGAACATGAAGTAGAAGAAAGTAATTTGAATGTACAGAAACTCAATTTGAAATGTGGACAGCTCGGTGCTAAAAAGCATTTCGAAGCAGCGATAAAACTAAAGAATGAATAACTACCAATTGTTTTTGTTTTTAGTAATTAGATGATGTGAAATAAAAACTACACAATTTTTGGACAATTTTGGGACAACTAAAGACAACTAAACAGAAGATATAAAGCGTTTGCAACTGAAAAAACTTACGCGCGTTTGCTTGCCCAGTTTCTTGTTTACCTGGACGCCGACACTAAGTTTCTGACCGGTATGACGTGAGGTTTGCTTCACCAAGATGCATATCATTTCCGTTTGAAGTTCCGGCATATCGAGGCAATGTTGCAGTGCATTCTGGGCAAGTACAACGTGATAATCGATGCCAGGTTGATTGACAGCAACCGACATGAAAAGCTGAATGCTCTAGAATATTTAAAAGGAAAAAAGATTACATCAGAAAATCTTTTGGAATTGAATTCTGCTTAAGAAAAACCTTGAAAAGTTTTATGGCTTCTGGATGCATGGCTTCCGAGTGTATGGATGTCAATGGGGACGTAATTGCATCTTTGGTATGTAATAATATAGGATGACGCCACAATACACAGTCTATACAAAGAGAGAAGAGAAAAAGAAAACAATTGAAATTACCAGGATAGGAAAAAAAATTTGGGGAAAATTCACTCACTTGGATCTCCATCAGTCTCCATAAGCTTCTGCACGAGTTGCTCATACTGACTGCCGGCATTTGGTCCACCACCAGCAACAACAGTCAAATGATATAGCCAATTGTCACGCTCTTGCTTACTGGCCAGTATTAAGTAGGTTGGTCCCTGATGCGCCGGATAGATGGCAACGGTTAAGCGTGCCTGACTCTGTGTTGGATCCTCCCGCTCTTCGGAATCAGAATCGGAAACATGTTCGACTTCGTCAACGCGTGCATCGCGCATATTAATTTGACCCAGTGGATTCTGTTAAAATGAACATGAGATTTAAAATACACGGATTCATGATTAAAATCACTGAGGAGGAGAGCCAGCTTACCGTTTCACCGGGTGCTTTAAAGTAGAGAAACATTTTTCCGAGCAACACACACCAACATTTTTTTGCATGACCGTTCTTCACCTTTGTCACCCAACCCTGTACGGTTGGCTTCTGATCATCGCGACTTAAAAGCAATTTCGTTGCATTTCGTCGCTGTACGTTCTGAAGGACGCGAATCCAATCGTCCATTGTAGCATTGGAGTCCGCCGTGAGGTAGTAGACTTTCTTCCCGGTATCAATTTCAAATGTCGATGCACCATCAGCGCGGCTTATGCGACAAGCTTCGTCAAGCATTATTTGTCCTTGTGGTTTGCGATTCACGTCGTGCTGGCTCTTCCAATAGGATAGTGTACCGTTCTTTAAAACAAACCAACGTTTCCGCCAAGTTTTCAATTTACCGCCTAGCTTCGCCAGATGACCAACCTGCAAGCAACATACATTTATAAATACGTTCAAAAAAAAAAAAAAATGAGAGTAAAATATATTTCAATTGCTTTACCTTTTCCAGGGTTTCAAGTTTCTTGCTTGGCGAATCTACGTAGGATTGCCGCATTAGCAGCGATGGCATAGATGCGTCCATACATGTCGTCTCTGAGACAGCATCTGGTGGCAAGGCATAATCATCAGAGAGTCCTGATTCAAAGGAAATATCTGAAATTACTGTGCTACGCATGGAACATGGGGGAACGCGCAGGTGATTGTTGGGCGTTGGGGTGTTTTGATTTTTTTGGGGGACTTGTGTCACTTGTGGTATTGTATTGTGATTTTTGTTGTTGTTGCTCTGGTTGGAGTTTTGTTGTGCCTTGCGAATAACTGGGTGTTTTTTTTTGGTTTTGGTTTTTTTTTTGTTATTATTTTTTTTTTTTTTGGACGTCGGGGAAAAATAAAAGGTGCATGAAATGAAATTCAAAGAATTCAAAGAAAATGTTGAAAGGAAAAAAATTTACAAATTGAAAATGCACGAAAAATGAGGAAAATTTTATTGGTACCAATTAATTTCATTCGAATTTTATTTAATTAAATAAATTTTCTATGATTTATCCAAAATGGTGAACCAACAAATACGAATATTGGGTTACTTTGGTTATGGTTAGGATTCACAGCAAAGCTTGGATTTTTTATTATGGATTTGGGGCTTCAAATTTACTGAATCAATTACTTTAATTAATTTAAAAAAAATATTAAAAAATTATAAAGCTATGGAGTACACAAATAAGCAAAAAATATTTCGTGAATTATGCCTGAATACTAATAGTGTAGGAATTTCTGTCCTTGAACTCCTGCAAATATTCAACACATGCAAATGTATGGAATCAATCCCAATCGACTGCTCATGTGATTGCAACTGATTTCATATGATTGGACGTGATTTCAGGAATTCACGCGCCGAATTTCCAGCTCTGTTAAAAATTTTAACTTAAAATACAGGTATTATAAGAAATTATATACTTAATATTAACTAAAAAATTAAAATACACAAAGTTTTGTTTTCACACGGTATTTTTTACACGGCTTCGATTTCACACGGTGTATGAAAAAATTTGGTTTAGTTTTTACAGCTTGGAAGAATTAAAAAAATCCATATGATCGAAATTTTGAAGAAAAGTGTTTTTGCGGACCATAATCTTTTAGAAATTTGTTTTGGGGTCCCATTTTTCCAAATTAATTCATGTCTTTTTTACTTGGTTTTTACATGATGTTTTTTGTGAAACTTATCTACCGTGCAAAAGTAGAGTTAAATGTACATTTAATGGAAAAATAAAAATTCTCAATATGAAAAGAAAAGGTGAAATATGTTTAGGAGCATGTTTAGATAGGTACACATTTCGTAGTGTTTACTACAATCGCACATTCAATCACGACTACGCAGGCAGAGAATATTAGCTTCTCTTTTTCGAAATGCCCGAAAAATAATAAAAAAATAATAAATATAATGAAAACATACCTCGTGGCTTGGTGTTCTTAGGACTTTCGGAGCCACTTCGTTTTGCAGGACTTAGACTAGATGATGTCTTCAAACTTTTCGATGGACTCGAGGCGCTGCCCGATGTCGATGTCTCTGTATTGTCTGTGCTCGATGAATTGTGTGAGTTGTGCGTAAGCATAACAGCATGATCCTCGCCATCGCTGGAATCATCGCTTGAGTCGCCCGTAAAAGGCATGGAACGTATTTGGGAAGCGCGCTGTGAGAAGCAATTGTATAAATATAAATAATATAAATGAGTTCAATTCAAAAATCTCTCCACTTACCCCCTTTACTGTTGCGTAAACTGGGACCGAAATATCACAGAAACCGCCACTTGCTGTTTGTTGTTGGCGTGTAGGCATTTGTGGTGTGCCTGGTGCACCAACACTTCCATTGCCACCGCCACCTCCTCCTCCTCCTCCTCCGCCACTAGTATTGCTGCCAAGTGTACCACCAGCTGGTGTTGTTCGCCCATGTACCCCACCACTACCGCCGCCGCCATTGGCTAAGGTGTTTGTGGCACTTGTACTGCCCACCGAAGCGGCACCGCTAGTCGACTCTTGTATATCGGGCGGTGGATGATGCACGCTGCTATCTTCACTGGCACCGCCCAAGCCATCATTCGCTACTTGATAGATTTTAGCCTCCCAGCTGGGAAAGCGATGCAACGGCGGTGTCGGTGGCCTCGGTACACCCAAATCACTGGTTGTAGTCGTTGTGCTCGAATTGCCACCGCTTGCCATAAGAGCCGGATTATTCTTCATCCATGCGGGCAGCTTCTCACACGATGGTGTATAAATCTCTGCATAATCATGCGCTGTATCTGTATCCGAACTATCGGGCCTGGCGGCATTCGCATTAGTAACATTTTTCGATATGCTTGAAAGTGGCGCCAACGTTAGGCCATCAACGGCCGCTACCAGATTTCGTTCTAGCTCTTGCGGCTCCATTGAAAGATTACGTCGATGCTGATGATGTGGATAGGAAGCAGTTAACGGACGATTAACGATATCTTGTTGATCTAAACTATCGCTACGACGACGCGTCGTTTCCGGCGTATCACCGAATTCGGTAACGTCCAAACTTAAACTATTTCGTACGGGATGTGGTCCAGCGCTGCTGTAACGATTCGGTTGATTGGCGATATGATTCTTGAGCAATTCCAATTGCTGATTGCATTTGATATTTTGCTCTCTGAGCAATTGATTTTGTTCTTCGAGTTCACGGAGTTTATTGGTAACCCATTCTTTGATTTTCGCTGCTTTCGCCTCAACCTGACGGGCGTCGTGCAAGCGGAGCTGCCGTTGTTCTTCAACTTGAATTTCAAGAGAGTTTATCGCTTTCACAGCTTCTGTATTAGGAAGACCAGTACCTTGCTGCTGCTGTTGTGCTGCTTGAGTATTTAATTGTTGTTGCTGCGACGGCAGCTGCTGCGGTTGCGGTAGCTGTTGCTGCTGGTGATGATTCTGGTGAATTGGAGAATTCGTATTCGTATGCGGTTGATGTACTGGTTTGGGCCATTCACTCAGTCGCTGTTCCATAGCCCGAACCTTAAAGTAAAGAAAAAACAAAAACATATTTTAGATTTTTATTGCAAACCAAAAGAAATCAGGATTGCTTTACAAATTTAATGAATTAATTCAACGGAAAATGATGTCCACAGAACTTTAACCTTCCTCATTCTTCTTAATTAAATCCTCGCTTTAATTAAATGAAAAAAAAAAAAAAAATTACCTTTCTTACTTCTTTGTGTCCTGATTAAAAGTGCAAATTACCAGAAAACATTATTAACGGCAGATAATATCCAGCGCTTCCAACTTTCAAAAGGAGACCAACAAACAAACAGGACTACATACACACAGACAGAGGATCTTTAATTCCTTTTCTACCTTAATACGTTTAAATGCACCTTTGTGCAACTAATGCCCCAACGAGCCGGCTAAAGTTTAAGCTCTACCTTTTCTCCTCCAGTACTTGCGGAAATAATTCATGCCATGGAGCTAGGTCCTGTGGACGACGATGTACATTAGCGACCGACGCAGAACTTAAGAGTCTCGTTGCTGTAGAGACCTCAGAGCCGAAAGCGAAGGGAATCGGAATGAGGTAAGAATTTCCGGCGAGACAACTTCAGTCTTTGCTATTCGAAAGCATGAAACCGCATTGCAAACAAGATGTTGGAGCTAGCGATTGAGGATAGTGGTTTGGAGGTAAGGATTTGCAGCAGATTCGTTGCAATCGAACATTAAGCGTCTTAAGAGTAAAAAGGGATCTTTGAAGGAAATCACGACGACGACGTGGCGTGCTGAACAAATTAAGTTGTCGTGTTTTTCCGCACTTTAGCTCTTCAGCGGGGGAAAAATATGTTTCGCTTTGTTTGAGACATCGAGAAATTGAGCTCTACGTTAAGTGTTCAGTTTCATAGCAATTACAGGCTTCGCAACAGGAAGCTTCTTTTTCGGTTTTGAAAAATTGCGTTTCATGCATTGAAAATGAGCATTGATAGAAAAGTTCTGAAACTTGTATTTTCTTTTGCAGCTCGAAATAATATCCTTATCCAGCAGAAACTTTCGGAGTGTTCAGATTTTTGAGAAGAACGAGCCTCTGAAATACAACTCCGAAATTAGTTTTGATGAATTTTGTGGCTCAAAAATATGATTCCGAAACAGGTCCGAAGTATATAGAAAACAAGAAGTTTAGAAATTTCACTGCTTAATGAGTTAAGAATATTTGGAAAGTGCAATACTCAGGTATAGGTACAACTCCGAATTGATTCCGAAATGTGTAGAAAATACGCGTCTCAGAAACATGACTCCGAAATTAGTTTGAAGTTTTGATGAAATATGTGGCTCAAATATATGACTCCGAAACGAGTCTGAAATATTGACCGAATACAAGACTCAGAAATATGACTGAAAATTAAAAAAAAAAAAAAAATTCGATACTGAGCAATATCAGTCCCAAAAGAGTCCGAAATTTGAATAAAACGGTTTATTTTCAAAAAGGGAAAATATTAAAAAAGTCATTTAAGCAAAAATTAAAGTCTGAATACTTGAAAACTTTAAACGCTTCTTACACAACAGCAAGACATTGAGGAAAGAGAGAGAATCTCGTTTATTCTTGTATAAGCCAAGGGAGTTCATTCTCAAATAAAACGTAACCGCGTTGAAGAAAAGAATTATATTATCCTCTATGTACGAGTAAGAATGTATGTAAGTCGGTTGATATGAATTGCAGGTGCAATCGTTTCCATTTTCTTGCTGAAGAAAGTGGAATGTTGAATTGGAGCAGGAAATGCAATGGAAAATTTAGCACTTGCCAGATATACGTAATCTCGATGAGAGGACTGTCAGGAATTCCTTGGATTCCATTTGCGACAAGCGCTGAAACCGAAAAATGCAATTTGCATTTTTCATTTTTTTTTTTTTTTTTACATTTTTTGTGTCTTTTTCTCGTCCTGTTCAACATAGAACAGCTGTTCTTATTCACTAAATTTTTGGAAGGAATGAAATAAAAGTATGTGCACAAAAGATTTGAGCGGATGACAAAACATGTGAAAAATGTCAGAACATTTTCTTTTTTTTTACTCTAATCGAAGCAGTGAAGTGAGTTAAATCATGTTGAGTGAACTTAAAATTGCCTGAAAGGACAGTCTATGTCTTTATGTTTGGGCGAATGAATAGAAAAGAAAGGAGCTGGAAGTTGAATCAAAATCAATTTTTCACCGTGTCTGTTCGAGATGAGTCATTTTTAAATTTTAAGTATTGGAACCCCTAAGAGCTTTTACACAATCATAGAAAGGATACAACGGCACCCCCAATCAAGGCGATATATGTATATACGTCGGAGCTTGCGACGGTTAAATTAAATGCCTTTAATAGGTATCCGATAGAGCTCTAGATTAGACTTCCAACCAATCTGAAAGCTTTTTTCTTTAACCCTTTCACTTCCAATTGGCCATGAGTTTTATACGTCCCATCGAGTTGCATTAAAGTGAATTTTTGGAGCTCGAAATGGGTGAAAATATCGATACATCGAAATATAGATACTTTTAAAAAACTATACGGGGAAAAGGTACGATTCTTGAATTAAAATGAGAAATTAAAATTTATAAAAGATTCTTAAATCTGTCTTGAAGCTCTTCGTTTTCATAAACACGAAGCCTTGTAGTTACAAGCTCATAAGCCGTGCACTAATATGCGTAAAATATATTCTGACCATTAAAAACTATAGATTAGTTGATAGATCGATATATTTTAGCGATATATACATAACAGGTAGGCTGATAAGTCCCCGGTCTGATACATAGATGGCGTCGCTAGTATTAAATGCATATTATTTTTATATAGTGGCAACCTTCAAATGATTCGTGTCAAAATTTGACGTCTGTAAGTCAATTAGTTTGTGAGATAGAGCGTCTTTTGTGAAGCAACTTTTGTTATTGTGAAAAAAATGGAAAAAAAGGAATTTCGTGTTTTGATAAAATACTGTTTTCTGAAGGGAAAAAATACAGTGGAAGCAAAAACTTGGCTTGATAATGAGCTTCCGGACTCTGCCCCAGGAAAATCAACAATAATTGATTGGTATGCAAAATTCAAGCGTGGTGAAATGAGCACGGAGGACGGTGAACGCAGTGGACGCCCGAAAGAGGTGGTTACCGACGAAAACATCAAAAAAATTCACAAAATGATTTTGAATGACCGTAAAATGAAGTTGATCGAGATAGCAGAGGCCTTAAAGATATCAAAGGAACGTGTTGGTCATATCATTCATCAATATTTGGATATGAAAAAGCTCTGTGCAAAATGGGTGCCGCGCGAGCTCACATTTGACCAAAAACAACAACGTATTGATGATTCTGAGCGGTGTTTGCAGCTGTTAACTCGCAATACACCCGAGTTTTTGCGTCGATATGTGACAATGGATGAAACATGGCTCTATCACTACACTCCTGAGTCCAATCGACAGTCGGCTGAGTGGACAGCGATCGGTGAACCGTCTCCGAAGCGTGGAAAAACTCAAAAGTCCGCTGGCAAAGTAATGGCCTCTGTTTTTTGGGATGGGCATGGAATAATTTTTATCGATTATCTTGAGAAGGGAAAAACCATCAATAGTGACTATTATATGTCGTTATTGGAGCGTTTGAAGGTCGAAATCGCGGCAAAACGGCCCCATATGAAGAAGAAAAAAGTGTTGTTCTACCAAGACAACGCACCGTGCCACAAGTCATTGAGAACGATGGCAAAAATTCATGAATTAGGCTTCGAATTGCTTCCCCACCCACCGTATTCTCCAGATCTGGCCCCCCAGCGTCTCTTTCTTGTTCTCAGACCTCAAAAGGATGCTCGCAGGGAAAAAATTTGGCTGCAATGAAGAGGTGATCGCCGAAACTGAGGCCTATTTTGAGGCAAAACCGAAGGAGTACTACCAAAATGGTATCAAAAAATTGGAAGGTCGTTATAATCGTTGTATCGCTCTTGAAGGGAACTAAGTATGTTGAATAATAAAAACGAATTTTGACAAAAGAATTTGTTTTTCTTTGTTAGACCGGGGACTTATCAGCCAACCTGTTACATATCGATACTGCTCTTTGGCGGTATAGTATCGAACTCGCTACTTTTTTAAATATCGTCCAACCCAATTTGTTCCCGACTTTTCCATTCAACGAATTTTTCTGAGAAGAGATTGTTGATAGTTATACTGAATTCGTTCAAAAACCATCTGAGAATTATAAGAGCATCAATGACATTTTTGTTATGGTAGTTGAAATACACTATGTTTTGTAATTTTTTGGGTTGTATTGTGAAACGGTTAAACACTTTCCATAAGACAATTAAAGTGGAAAGCATAAAAGTCCATTCGCCTCTGCCGTAAATATGAAAAACATCGATAAGGTTTTTCTACGGATCTCTCGCGTTGAATGCATTTAAATGCCTTTTATGCATACATACATATATTTTTGTTTGTATGCGTTCCGCTATTAATTTCAAAAGCCAGTGAACGAGGCGAAAAACAAATCGACAACGGCGTTACGCTATAAACATACAAATCGTAAAACTTTATCCGCAGATTTTCAAAGGGCAATGCGTTGGGGGAATTTTATGAGAGCCGAAAGCCGTAAGACTAAGTTTAACCGTTAGAAGAAAGCCAAACAAAAGCGTGAATAAAAAAAAAAAAAAAAAATGGGAGAAAAAAATGGGAAGAAGTTTGAACGCAAGCACAAAGAATAAAAAGAATCCGACTTTGCATACTTTTCTGCATATAATTACAATGCAACTTATTGCAGATGCCTAGGCGCAGAGGCTATTGCGCCTTTTATGTCGCCATTCTCCACAAAATCCAAGTGTCGCGACTTCGTGTCGCGTCGACGACTGTTAGAGTCACAAAAATAAAATCGTGAGGAGAAAAAAAAATGAAACGAACAAAATGGAGGAAGCAACGAATGCATTCGGACGTCAGCTCAGATCTTCTTTATTTGGTTTTTCAGCTTCCTGTTTTTCCTGTGCTGATTGCGATTATTGGCATTCGGGTTTTCCCAATAAATGCACAAGAAGCGATGAGTTTTTTTTCATATGGTTTCGGGTATTTGTTTGGGAAAGATGTTATCCCGTGTGTGCGGTATGTTTTCTTTCTGTCAATTTTCGACTTGGGACGACTTTATCGAGATGGAACTTGAAATATTTTAAGCAGAAATGTCCTTCTCAAAGAATCGCTTCCTTTATGCAATGTCATATCCAGTCTTGTTTGAATATTCCTTATAATTTATGTTGGTCGTCGTTTAAGAACTTCTTTCAATATGAATTTTGTATCCAACAAGGATGAAGTCTGCATGGACAAATAGATAATAACTAGGAGAATATATTACGATATTTTATTTAGAGGCTATTTCCACAGCGACGCATTGAACATTTGCATCTTCAAAATGGAGAAGAATCAAAGATTTTGATTCAGTGTCGGCAGTATCTTGTTGTAATTTTTCTCCTTTGATACCTATTATTACCTTTCTTCTTTTTTTTTAAAGAAAAACGGTTGCCAAAAATCCTTTTTGAAGAATTTGAATTGGTTTTTGGTTAAAAATTAAATCGAAATATCCTTCAAATTGGGAATTTTGGGGTTCAAATAGATAACATTCTCTGATTTAATGATATTCTGATCAGTGTTGCCAGTACTTTGGTGCAGGCTTTTCTACAGAATGAGTGCAAAAAATCCCCTTTGTCCAGTTTTCTATGAGAAAATGTTTAAGAAAGCTACTTTTTAATTATTTGAAGCTTGTTTCAGTCTAAAATAATACCCCAAAAAATTATTCAATCTGGCAACACTGGTTTCTGGTTCAGTGGTAGAAATCATTGTTTTCAGATGAGGGGAATCTTTATTTAATGGAATGTTTTAAAAGAAGTTGGAACTTGAGGGACTGAGTTTAAAAAAAAATATTTAAAAATGTAACCCTTGCAGTACCACTTTTGGCCAGTAAAGATATTTCTGTGTAATTAAACTAATTGTGCTGTAAACAAGTAATGGAAAATGTTTTCAAAATTTCACACTTGCAATTTTTGAACATTCTCTGGGACTTATGTATATATCCCCGTTGGATTGAAAGAGTTAAGGGAACTTTGACCTAATTGTGAGAAATACAAGGGTATATATCCTCTAAAAATCTGGCAACATTAGTTGAAAATAAGAGATTATTAGAACAAAAAAATTAATTTCAGAGAAAAAACGACAAAAATATATTGCATTTGGTGCGCAAATATCGATACTTCCAAATAACCCTTAGAAGCAAATGAACTACCGGAGCTGTTGGGGTAATCCTTGTCCAAAACAACCCTTTCGCGTCGTTACCTTCAGACCTCGAAAACCTAAAAAATTTCGTCTACGAACACTCATCTTATACCGGAACAAAATTAAAGCAAATGAGATAGAGTTACCATACATGAGGAGCTCCGATGCGACTCGGAAATATACTATAGTACCTTATTTTAGTTGGGTTAGTTAGGAAACAATGAGTGATAATTTCATTGAAGAATCGGTAGGTCTGCATTTCTAAGGTATCAAAAAAAACTATACTTTTTGATAAAGTCAAGGGAGATTTTCAGTACAAATTTTTAAATAAAAAATTATCTTTTTCGAAGTTGATTTGAATTGAATTTCTCTTTAAATAGATTAATTTATTATGGTAATTTTTCTCAGTGTATAAAGTGGAATGCTCCTATTCAGTAAAAGTGATTATCTATGAGACTAGCGTTTTTTTTTTTTTTTTTTGAAAATGCTTAAGCAGATCTGCTCGAGGCGTAAGAAGGGGCTGCTTATGTGGTTCAGAACCACTGTTGCCAGATTTTTAAGAGACATATCCCCTGAATGTCTCAAAATAAGGTCAACATTTTCGAAAGTCTGATTTTGAAATTTTCTTAAAACCGAAAGACTTTTGTGCCCAAAGCCTCTGCTACACAGAGAAAAAATCAACCAGAAAACTGGTTAAATCAAAAGGAAAAACATACAAAACGGCTTCAACAAGGAATATTTTTATTTTAACAATTTTTCTTGTTAAAAAAAATAAAGATTTTCCTTTTGAATCAACCATACATCAGGTTGAATTGACATGATAATTTTCATAAATGGATTTAAATTTAAATTGTTGAATACATAATTGAAATAATTGAAATCACAAGATAATTTTTAAAATAAGAAAAAATTTTCTTAAATAAACCCATAAAAAAGAAATGTCAAAACAAATTTAATTAACGTTCAAAGCAAATGGCCACAGAGCCCTCTACTGAACATAACCCCAAAAATAGCCATCGGATGGACTTCATCCGATTTTGTCACTCCGTTGTCTTGGCTGCTTTCGCAATGCTTAAAAAGTTCTAAGATGTATAAATGTCTTATATGTCCTATTTTATAAAACAAATGAGAATTATACCGAATGAAAGGAAATGTAATTTAACATATTTCCTTTAAATCAACCAAAAATGTTGTTGACTCAACCATTTTTCTTTTGAAATTTTTGTTCTGCTCGAAAATCAAAAGGACTGTGAATAACAATGCGCCCTTTTAAAAAAATCATGGTTAAGTTCCCTCAGTGTAAAGACCAGAAACTCCTCCTAATTTAAAAAAGTTCCCCCCATAACTGGAAACAGTGTTCAAAACACATCAAAAAAGCGAGAAATCACAAAGGAATACGTATTTTTACCAGACAAAAGCTCCTCTCGAAATAATTTTCAGGGAACGCGCCTGGTAAGAAGTGTTTAATCTGAAAGTGATAACTTTCGCTCTTATTTAGGCTTATCTTATATACATACATATAAAATAGACGCATTGCCTTACGTTAATTATAATATTTTTGATGTCGTGAATTCCTATTAGTAAACTCTTATCGCATTTCGGCAAGTCCGATTGCTGCCCGTATTTTGGAATCTCTCAATCAGTCATTGATTGTCGTTTCACTTAGAAAAGCATATTTTTTTAGTAGCTACTAAAAAAATGTACGCCGGATCACTTTGCACAAAAGTCGATTTGACTAAGGAATACTCAGCAAAATTGAACTCTCCAAGATTCTCCGATGTGCCAAACCCAGGCGACCGTATTATCGAGAACTTTATCGAGATTTTAACAAAAGGTGAGATAAATGGAATACTTAGTTTGTTTTTTTTTTCGGGGAATAAAAGATTGTTTTTTTTTTTCTACATAGAAACTCAAAGTGTTTCCGAAAAATATAAACACCAAAAGGATATTTCATACGCTTGTCAGGGGGATAATCAATTACTGGACATATTTTATAAGGATAAAGAGAATGGTACAAAGATTTTCGCTTTTATTCATGGAGGCTATTGGCAGTTATTGGATAAGACCAGTTCGGGTGTATTCGTTGGTCCATTTGTGGAAAGAGGATATCGCGTGATAAATGTGGACTATAATCTATGCCCGAATGTGACTTTAGCAGAATTATTTTCACAAATTTGGAATTTTTACAAGTGGCTTTATAAATACGCGCGGGACACCGATGCTGAGTACATAATTGAAAGAAATATTTTTTTATTTTTTATATTTAATTATTAATAAATATTTATTTTAGGTCTATAACCATCTGTGGCCATTCTGCTGGTGCGACTTTAGCAACAGTTATGTTCCAAGAAGAGGCTTTAGAGATCTTCAGAGAATTCGCCATAGAAACGAATTTTGTTTTGATAAGCGGTGTCTACGATTTGCGAGAGTTATGGAAGTTAGAATCTGTTAATCCGAACAATATTTTTGGCTTGACTGGCGAAATTGCTGAGCAATTGTCACCGATTTGTTGGAAATTGTCAAAGGAAATCGTTGAGCTCTTTCGGAAGCATGAAGTCCAGATTTATTTACTTGTTGGTGAGCATGAAAGTTCAACCTTCAAAGGACATAGTCTGGCTTTAGCAAAGAAGCTTTCGGATTTGGATTTGAATGTGTTTTACAAATGCTTCGATAATTACGATCATTTCGATATTATTGAAGACGTTCGAAATGATAATTCTGCGATAACGAAATATTTATTAGAAATATTACAATGAATACAAAATATTTTAGCTTTAATGTCAGGTTTCCAATAGTTAAGTTATTCCTGGATCATGTTGCAATTAATTTATATATGCTTATTAATCCAAAATAACCCCATTTATAAATTTGAGCCACTTGAATAAAATAATCATTCATTACACGATGCAATACGTTAAATGTATACCTACAAAATTTTGACTACAGTTCCTGAAAGTGCTTGAAAAATTTAGAAAATCCTCATATTTGTTTTTGCTAGATTGGCTACAGGTCAATTTTAAATCGATCTCAGAACGTGTGGCCGAGAATTAAATTGCGCACTTACTTGTTGCCATATCTCGTTAACCGTTTACTCTTTTATTTTCCTGACTATGGCATTATTTTAGCCTAAGACATGGGAAAAGATCTGCTGAAACAACGGACCCGAAAAAACTGCATCTAGTAGGCACCCATAGCAAAAATCTCGAATATTTAACAATTTTTTCACATATTTTTATCATTTCTGATCTATAGCTCGTAAACAGTGTTGGGCGAATTGTCTACATATACATTGTCTACACGATTTTCTACATGTAGACAATGTAGGTAAACAATTCAATTTTTCTACGTAAACAATGTCAACAATGTAGACAATGTAGACAATTTAGAAAAAACCATTTAAAAAATTCGCAATAGTTCTTAAACAATATATGTGTTTTTATTTCATTATTATAACAATGTAAAAAATACGCTATTGATACGAATTTCAATTAAAATCCGAAGAATTCTAGCTGAACGAAGCGAAATGCAAAATAATTGGGAAGAAACAGCAGTACGTTTGAAATTTTGCTGGTAATGTTCTTAAAAACGCAGGAAAATATCTGTTCGTATTCTCTATAGAGGTACATATTTTAAAGACACATATTGTCAACACTATTTTCTATATTGTTTACATTGTTTACATTGTCTACATTGTCTACACCATTGTCTACATTGTTTACGTGATTGTCGACACGTAGACAATTACAAATTGGTGTAAAATGCCCAACACTGCTCGTAAACCAGCATGAATTTTCAGAAATATTTTTGACTAAATTAATACAAAACTGGACAACTCCTTAGAGCAGACCAACTATAGCCAACGGCTCGTATATGTCGTTTAGGTATTCAAAAAGTCGAAAATGTTTACCCGAAATCAGAAAACTAAAAATTACCCCCACAGGAACGGCAGTGTAAAATTTAGTTTACATTCAATAACCTCAAAAATATGTCAAAGTGTAATTATTGATATGACAGCTCTACAATCGACTTGTTTGCTTTCACGCGCTGCTATTTGCAGCAATAATCATAATTTGAACCCAAAGAAAACTGAATTTTGATTGTTTAATCATTAAATAATTAACCGTTATTGATCAACTCTGGGCTGGAGTCAACAATAAAACACTGAGAACATATTAAAAATAATTATACGCGAATGTTTTGAATGATTTGAATTCCTAATTGAACCTTAAAGAACACATAGGGCTTCCATAAAACGCAATTCCATTGAGATCTATGAATGTCTGATCATTTGAGCATGTTATAAAAATCCTCTTTATCCCTTGAGAGTAGCATATGGTTTTTGGAGGAAAAAAGAACTGGCAAAACGCCATTCGATAAAAATAACTCTTTAATTCCATTTTAAAACTCCGAACGCGTACTTCACTGTGAAAAGCAGCATCAGCTGTGCTTGCTGCAATAATTCCATTTTATTGCAAATTGATTTTGAATTTTTCTTCGCTGGCGAAGATAACCCTTGGCTTCTGTCCCAATGAAGATAACCAAAATCGGCGGCGGTTGAGCATAGAATCACCACCTTATTAAAATCACTGCCTTTCGAAGGAAATTGCATTAGAAAGAAATTTGTTAAGCCATCTTTTATCCACCAATATTCAAAGAAAATTGAATTTTCACTTCACAAATCTGCCCAAGTCTCGCCGAAGGAGCTCCATTCCGCCACTTCGTTCAAATGATTATGTGAGCAATAAAATCAGTTAAAAAGTTTTCAGCCAAAAAAGGATCTGAACTCTTAACGAAAATATTCTTCGACTTCCACTTCGACTGGGAACGAAAGTTTTTCCGCTCATAAAGTTGATATGTTGAAATCTACGGATTACGGTCGGACGTGATGGGGCAAAAAATTACTATAAATTTACTTTTAAATGCCATAAAAAAATTTTTTGTGCAAAAAAGAAAAAGAAGTGGTAAAAATAAAGGACATTATATCGAATATTTGAACGCAACGTAGCGGAAAGAATATTCTCGATGAATAATTTTCCGCACATACATAAAAGGCCAAAGAACTCATTCTCTGTCATTTGCAATGATATATTCACTCGGAATTGATGCATGACTGTCCAAAAAAAAACAAGCACAAAAAACACAAAAAAGCACAAAAAATACAAATAATGTTTATACTCTATTTTATGTAGAGAAATACGAGCAATGTGCAGCTAATGATGATATTTCACTTAGACCAATTGCTTGAGGGAGAGAAAATTAAATTCCTTGTGGAAAGGGAATCCGAAGGGGGAGTACCCCATCCAAGCTATAACATTTCTATGAGAAGCATACGGAAATTTGGGGAGCCATGACTAATGATGGCAGTTTTCCAACATCCCCAAACATGGGATATGTTTTTAGATTTTGTTGTTGTTGTTCAAAACACTGAAGTGCTTTTATTTCGAGAGTGAGTTAATAAAATTTAAAGATTATATAATATTAAAAGGCTTTTTAGAGTAAGCACTAGCATAATTTCAAATTTTATACATTTTAAACCCTTTCCTTCCCATTGGCATAATAAATTTTACCAGAATTTTTAATAAAGGAATGAACTTTAGGCGTACATTTGAGGTTTGCTTCGTAATTAGAGGGTTAAACATTTAAAAAATTCCTTTTAACCTTTCACCGTAGATAGGACAATATTTACCAACGAAATTTTGAGCAAAAAATTGAAAGTTTTGCGAATATCTCAAAACAATTCGGCAGTGAAAGGGTTAAACTTCCAAAAAAATATAATTTAAAGTACCTATTTTCATTGTAGATGTGATGGAAATAAGAAATTTAATTAAAAACTGAGGTTTGTTTGGCATTGAAAGGGTTAAGCCATAAAAAAGTGCCTTAAATCTATCTCCATAGATGGAATAGTATTTACAAACGAAATTTGTGCAAATACCTGAAAATAATTTGGTAGTGGAAGGGTTAAATTTCCGAAAAATATTTAATTTGAAGTATCTATTTTCCTTGTAGATGTGATGGCAACTAGAAAGTTTATTAATATTTGCGGTTGGTTTGGTAGTGAAAGGGTTAAAGCGTAAGAATTGTATTAAATCTATAATGCGGTAGCGAAAGGGTTAAATTAAATTAAATTCCCCAAAAATTAAATTGAAAGAATTTTCCTTATGGATATAATGGCACTAAGAAAGTATATTAACCGACAAATTCCCAAAGGGTTTCGCGTCTACTCCGTCTATTTTAAGGTCTCCCCCCCCCCCAAAAAAAAAGGAGAAAACAGGAAAAAAATGAAAAAAAAAAGGAGAAATATTATAAAATAAAAATATGCATTTTCTGTATGCTTTTCCGATGTTCCTTCAGCAGTCTGTCGTGTCGTCCCACTTAGTCTATCTAAGAAAATTCCCAAAAAAGAAAGAAAAATAAAAAACTTACAGAAGAAAACGTCGCAAACCAATGCTTTTAAGTGTATACTTGGAAGCGCCATTGAAAAGTTCTTGCCGAAGCAAATGCGGCGGTATCCAACATCAACAGCAGCATTAATATGAAAAACACACTCGTACACAAACAGAAATTCATACAAACACACACACACACACTTACCCGCAGAGATACGCATCTACTTTCTCCATGTGCTCCCCTGGATTCGAGCGCGAATGACATGACATGAGCGCGTGCCATTAATATCAGAAAAGCGATATACTTGGAGCGCGTCATGCAACCGAATTTCGTCGTATAGGGGGGTGCGCAGGGTGGAGGAGGTCATAGAAACTCGATGCTCCTGAGTTCGCAAAGAGGGAACGAAGACAGCCAAGCTAGCCAAAGAACTAAAGAAACTTGATTGCTATAAATAAAAATGTCTACGAAGAAATTTGAAATTCGGAATGACGAAGGAACGCAATAAACGAAAGCGTATTGAAAAGAAAGAAAAACGGACGACGATACGAACGAAGGAACGAACGCAAGAACAACGGAATTCATCGTCAGTGAAGTGGGCCGGGAATGGGTGCGTGCATTGGGAGCTGCTCAATGGACAATGGCGCTTATGGATTGAAGAAAGAAAAACAATCGTCTTATTACAAAGATGACAAGCAGTGCTTCAGCAATGTATTACGCTTCAATTAAAATGGAGTGAAAAAAAGAAAACTTTTCGAAGCCTTTGTAAAAGGGAAAAATTGTGGCAATTAAAAAAATTGGAAATTCATTGAAATGTGGCAGACATTTTAATGGGATGTAAGTAGTTAGGAAAATATTTTTATTTTTTATTATCGACTTAAAATTTCGTTAATATCGCGTGATGATATCTTTTCCCAACATAAATAGGGGAGTTTTTTTTTTTCGGCTGCCGAAATTTTAAATGTCGAATTAAAAATGATTGACAAAAAAGCAATTAAAAAAGAGGGTTGATTGTACTTAAGAAGCTCCTAATTTTTGGGGACCATTTCTATGCACCCTCAATGGTATATAATCAGCTTAAAAGCATAGACGCACATACCAATTTGACTTTTAAGAGAATTTCCCCTCCTTTTAAGGTCATGCAAAGAGCTCAACATTCGTCCGGCTATTGAAATAAACTCAAGAAACTTTCACCAAAGTAATTTTTTAGCCTGAAAGAAGATCCTTTTCAAAACATTTTACCAAAGCATTTTATCAATTTTTAAAAATCATTTTGTGTCCTTTGAAGCTGTCTGAAATATTTTAAATTAAAAGCTTTCAACTTTTTTTGTTCTTCCTTTGATCTTTTCTGTGCTTTGACAGATAAAAGGTGTAGAAATCAAGGTATTTAATTATCTCTCAAATTTAAGGAAAAAGGACTAATTAAAAGCCGCTTAGATTATACTGATGAGTGCATCATAGCAACGCGGATGTCACAAATCTCTATGGCAACATTTTTTCATTTATGAATTCCTTTCTTTCAGCTTTTTTTCTTTGAATTTTATAGACTTCCTCATTGCTCTGTTGGCTTTTTATTTTTAATAAAATCTTTCTCAAAGGTCTGGGTTGTCGTCTAGGGATCGGGATCTTGGCATATGTCAACTTGAGAGTCGTGCCAAGCGATTTCGAGTGGGGCACTTCTGTATTCCTTTTCAAGCGAGGCAATGAGACAAACGTCAAGTGGCTCTTCATTTGTTTTCATCAAGAGCATATATGCGTGTGCTGGAAATAATTATGGGACGATGCTTGCAGAGGGTTAATTACTAGGAAATAGAATGGGAAATGAAAAACAAAAAAACCTATAAAAGAGAATTTAAAATTTCATTTAAAAGCAAATGTGAAGGGGTAGGATTGAAGTTATGAAATTAAAGCTGAAATCGAATTTTTCGGAATACAGAAGAGAATTTAAAAATAATTTTTTTCTTTGCGCTTGTGAAATCATTTCACACTTAATTGATCAATTATTGATTTTGGCATTAACGCTTATTCTTTGGTTAATTTTTTGGACAGTTTTAAAAATAAATAAATTTGAAATTATTTGATTTGATGGCAAATTGATTATTTTTCAGCTCATTTCATCCTTAGATAATTCCAATGGCGGACGGAAAAAGGATTTCTAAGGAACAAAGATCTTTGAGAATCGCCCATAACTTTTATAATTGTTAGAGATTAAAATGTTGGTGATTTTAAGGGGAAAATAATTGTGCACGAAATACTCTCATGCCCTTTACCCAGCCGGCTAGGTACACTTTATATAGGCTGACGGTACAAGAAAACATTCTGATTAATGGGGAACGAGGGTCAAGTCGGAATTTCTCAAAAAACTGACCTATCTGGGCTCCGTACCTATAGGGGCGCTTCGATACTACCTATTCTAGAATGCGGATTGAGATTCTATGAATGGCCATATCTGGCTTCGTATATGTTACCTCTTATAATCCCCGTTCTAGAATATGGATTCAGATTTCATTAAAAGTCCTACCATGGCCGTATCTGGGATCTGCATAGTGACCCTCTGATATTGAGATTTTATTAGTGCTCTTATCTGACGCTAATTGGCCCCATCGAGACTCTTTGATACTACCTTTTCTAGGATACGGGTTGAGATTTGATAAATGATGTTAAATATGACTGAGCCATATGACCGAAGACCTCCAGCCCTTTTGTATCAAGAACTGATAATTTTATTTGAAGAATATTAATTTATACTAAAATTCTTCAAAATTCTTAAAAATGCTTTTTGTAATCTCTTCCAAAAATGTTTAGTCCCTTTTTCTTCAGAATATTTTTTTTTTTTTTATAGAAAGTTTATACTTAAAAGCTCCAAGAGCTTTTGCCATATCAACCTGAAGGACTTAAGTCTCTTTTATTTGTATGACAACCTTCAATTTCAAATGCATTGAAGTATCTCGAAGTACAACTTCAGTTCGAGGATACATTTTGAAGTTGCAAAAAAATATATTAAACTGAAGACTGACAAATGTATTTATTCCAAAATGAAAAGTAGCAGGTGAAAAAGAATCCATTTTGTTGCACAACGGGTGTTGCTAAGGAGTCGCAACTTCAGTTGCACGGATACACCCGAGAATATGGTATCGAAGGTGTGTTTGTTATGCGAAGGCAGTCAACTTCAGATGCGATTGCATTGTTGCCATAGTGGGAAAAAAGAAGGTAAGAACGAAAAAATGAAAGACGGGACACACAGACGGAGCGTAAAGATGTTATTTCATAGCAAACCGGAGAGTCGAAATGTTTTTGACAGCTGCTAATGTTTACGAAATATGCTGCGCAAATATTGTATTTTTACGCTTCGAAGAAGGCCTGAAGGGTTTGATTTGAAATTTCGCAATCAAGTTACTGACATTTGAATTATGGGAAAATAAAGTATATTTGCAAAAAAAAAAAAAAAATAAATAAATAAAAAACAGTCACTCTTTGGTTTCCTTTCGCCCCCACAGTACGCAAGGACTTCATTTTCAGAAGCCTTTTTTGTATTCTCACTAAACGCCAAATGAGTCATTTTCAATAAAGACATCGAGAGAATTACCTCCCCCATTTCTTTTGTCCTTTTTTTTTTATTTTGTCTACGAATATAAAGCTGTGAATATATAGCATGAAAATACTGAAAAAATAAGGGGGAAAATGGAAAATAAGTCTGCGAAAAAAAATTATGACAAAAGCGCATTCAAGTGTAATTAAAATGATGCAGACAGACTCAAAAAAAAAAGGAGACGGAGTAGTGAGAAGAATAGACAGACGGCCTTTAAAGAACAGAATTTCAAGGGCTTTGTTCCACGACAAAAAAAGAGAAAAAAAAATAAGGAAAAAATTAAAATAATTTCTTTGCACTCATATTAAGTCGCCATCAATGCTAATGCAAATTTTTTAATGTCTGAATGGAAATTGTGAAACTTTCGACGCGTAAATCTCTTAATGGCGTCAAACTTCAAAGCACTTCCAAAGTTGTGCAGAACGAACGCGAAAGCATAAAAGTTTTTTAGCTCATGAGTACATATATCCACCGATGGATTCCATCGGGAATGCAATTACGCTGTAGGTGAAGCAATTTCTTGGCTTTCGTACGTGCCTTTGCTCGTGGCGCGTCAATTAAGCGTGAAGTGATTCAGTTTCAGTGAATTCATATGAAGTGAAGTGTAACGAAAGTTGAGGAACTCTATTTTTTTTTTTTTTTTTTTTTAAATATTAATGTGTCCAACGGTTTAAGGGCACCTCTTGGATGGCGGAAAGAAAAGTTTTCAATAACTAACATAGCTACGGCAAAGCTGAAGAGTCAATTTTAATGGAAAACAAATTCCATCTCTCTCTCTCTCTCTTTCTCTCTCTATTAATGCTTTTATGAGCTTCTAATGGAATCCATTCGAATGAAATGGAATATTAGCATTTATGGTCCGATCATTGAATACACTCACTCTCTAATGGGATGCTGGAGACTTCGAGCGGCTGATTACTTCCGAAAACACTAATTTAATTTGGCCCAATGATGCTAGATTGAGGTATATTTTTTTAAATTTTAAAGGTTTTTGTGTTTTATTTTTAATAGAAGGACAGTTAAAATATTTAAATATTTTCTTATAGAAAATAGAAAAAAAGGAATTTTTTCGAAAATATTTGAGGCAAAAAATTTGCTCCAATTAATGGGTTACACTGATTTCACGTTCCAAGCATCGAAATGGAATTATAGTCGACGCTCTCTTTAACAAATTTTTCTATATAGCGAATCTTCTCAAGGCTTTTTTGCAACATTCTTAGTACCATTTCATAACGAATTCCATCTATACTATTTATTTAACGGTATTTAAAAATAACACTAGCTTACAAATTCTGGGGATTTTCGAGTGGGCAGATATAGAGTTGTTTGCTTTTAAAATATTTAAAAAAATTATTAAAAATATATATAAGCATAGTTGAAAAGAAAAAGATACAACATTTAAAATCAGGGACGTGAACCGGGTGGAAATTTTTCACGGTTCGGTTCGGTTCGGCGGTTCGAACCGTGTTTCAACTTTTGGATTGGTTCGTCAAAAGGGTTTTTCTACTTCTTTGAGCCGGGGTTTCGGTTGGGTTCATCGGTTCAGGAATTTCTCAAACTGAAAAAACTTGTTAACACGTGTTTTCACAATCAAAAGTATGTGGTGGTTACCTTACTCATATTAGAGTTGGTATCGATAATCATTTCATAAGAATATCGATTTGGATTTTTTTATTTTTGGCCTATGGGAGCGACCACTGTGCATGGTTGCAGGCAAAAATGAAACCCTGAACATTTACAAAAAGGGGTTTGGTTTTCGGTTCGGTTCAAACATTTTTAAAAAACATCGGTTTGGTTAATGGTTCGGTTCATCAGCAGATAAAAGCGGCTTTCCGGTTCAAAATCGGTTCACGTCCCTGTCTAAAATGAACCACAGACTGAACTAAAATGGCAGAAAATTCATTTTTTGAAAAGTTTTTTCCCCAATTTCAAAGTTTCATTGTAATATTTTAGCACAAGAAAATTTTTATAATTTTTTAAAATAATTTTTTCTTTAGCTTCATATGAATGACTGCGGTTTTAAATATATAGGAAAATTTGATCAAAATCGGTTGAGAAACTAAGGACTTTCGGCGCGTCACGCTTAAAGTGTGTGTGTGTGTGTGTTGTGTTTAAAACATTGGCTCCATTTAACGTTTCAGCGAACATTAAAATCATACACTCTCTCATTTGAAGACCAATAGCTATTTTATAAAGAATGAAACCTGTAATTTGTTGTGTATTAAACACCCATCGCATGATGAAACAACAACCAAAGGTGCCAAACTTCATACGCAATTAACCCATTATCGCTGTTTAGCTGACCTCGACAAGTCGGTTCGAATGACAGAACCTCAATCAATACTTCGTCTAGTCGGATTCGGAAATTATAACAATTAAGGATCAAAAATGACGATTAAATTTAACTTAACGATGACATTTTGTCGATAGCGTACATTTTGAGTGGGTGATTATTTCCTTTCGGTAAATGTTCTGCTTGACCGAAGACATTTTTTCCAGATCCATTTTTTGATTAATAAACTTTTATTGTTAGTATTTATTTCATAAAATTTTAGGTTTATATTTTTTTCACTTGTTTTTTTTTTTTGGAACACTTCACTCTTCTGGCACTCAAACTGAAATGTCTAATCAGAAAATATTTTTTTATGAATAATACTTGACTTTTTTCATGGTGGGAACTTCTAATTTCCCAAAAAAAATAATTATAATAAATATAAAAAAATATGCACCACCGCCGAACAATGGCCATGCGAAATAAGGGTTGGAGGGCGCAGTGCTATAAACGATATGAGATCTCATGTGAAGCATTTTCACTAGCCCGAATGAATGTTCAGCTCAGATGAATGTAGGTACATTACACAAATGCACGGGCGTTTTTCGAGCCGTAAAGCATTTTATGCAAGTTATGTTGCGGCATAAATTTTAAAGACTTCCACGGTTAGAAGAAGGGACCATAAGGCCCGACGAAAGCTGAGCTGGGTGGGTCGGTCAACATGCTGAAATGTTTATGGGGTTGGATATGGATATATGGATATGGTGTGCACATGCAGCAAGTAGTTTTCTTAAGGGAAGGTTATGGTTGGATGGTTGGTCTTCCCCGTTGTAGTGCACAATGCTTGTTAGTAGAATTTATTTGCTCAGAACACAAATGCAACGCAACTGCTGTTTACAAAAGTAAATCGAAAAACATGATAAACAAATAAGAATGTTCGTTTGCTTTTGAATCTCAGTTTGAAAGTGAGAAATGCTGAAGTAGAAATCCTCATGAGATTTTGCGATCCTTTAAGAAGACTTAAATCCGATCGTTTGGATTTGTTTCTGAACATTCGGCGTTCACAATTGAAGTCCAATTGGAGTGCTGCCATGAAATCACATGAAAGTTAATTAATTTGCAAAAATCCTCAAAAACTTTCAACTAACAATTTTTTTTTAAAACAATTCTTAAATATTTTTTATAGAGTTTTTTTTTATTTATTTTTATTTCCAAATAATTAGTTTTATGATTTTTATCAAAACTGTGTCGCACACGGAAATCACTCGAGCACAACCAAGCGCTCGTGTTCAATGATACCGAATTACTGTTAATTCGAAAAAGCACCTTCAGCAGATGTTCACCATTCTTCGTGTAAGCTGAATTCACCACATAAGTTCCACGGTGTGGAGCGTATGGTTTCTTAAGAGTCAACTTTATGGGAAATTCGGTTAAAGGCTTCGAAGAGCAATGATTTTTTTGAAGCATGAGGCTTCTCAATGCACGCATTTTAAAATCTAAATTTTAATCAAGTTGGATTTTATGATTAGAAATTAGAACTTTTATTGGAATTTCTAATTTCAAATAAGTTCAATAGGGCAACGGAATATACACAAATCAAGCACCTGACCTAAAGCAATGGATGAAATTATTGGGCTTTTGAGAAACTTTTCATGAAGTTATGCGGAATTTTCAAGATATTGAGGCACTACTCGGAAGGAAAATATACCAACTTCTAAGCTTAATATGAAAATGAGGAAAAGTAATGACGCAGTTGCCCAAAGTTTTCCCAAACGATCTTGCTCTTCTGAAATATTTCGAGCTTTTAGTGAAGCTTGATCCATAAGCAATATATGTGTACATATTATTATTGTTCTTCGAGTTCAGCCAATTCATGGACCGTGGTACTGCTTCAATTTGGACTATTTTCACACACCCTTTATTTTAGAGAAGGATTTTTGCTATTCCTGTGCGTTGTAGAATAAGTTTTGATTCTACATATATCCTGCAAGGATATGTTGAGTAGTATTAATCTTGTTAAAATCTTAAAGAAAGCAACCATGATCAATGTTTTTTATATATATAAATTGCTAATCAATTTTGAAGTCCGTCACGCCGTGACTCGTGACCCATCAGCGCCTTTGGAGTACCTAATTAGTTTCAATATTGAAACATTCTTATATGCAACCAAGTACAAGCTTCTAAGAGTTGAAGCTAAAACATGTGGCATCCGATGGGTTTGTCAGAAAATGCCAACCTTAGGCTATCAAATTTCCCCAGTTTTGACCAAGTAATGATAAGACATTAGTCCAGTGTCGGCCAAATTTCGATTACCCAAGCACATGTGCTTGGAAGACAAATTTCTGCCGACGCAGTAGTAGCACACGTATAGCGTATACCGACTGGTGCGAAAACCGGTCGGCTGCGTTCGTGTGTGTAAAAAACAAACTTCGTCAATGCAAATCAGAGTAACTCACAGCGAAGTCGACAGCGCATTCACACACACAATTATGAATGTTTACGTATAGGTTTCGCCATCACTGCTTTAGTCCATACTCGTGTTCTGTGTTACTCAACGACTGGTGGATATGATTTTTGGGGATAAAAAGATCAATCAAATAGAAGGATGACAATCTAAGGCTGCAGAGGGTATCCCCATTAGCACTGATGGGACACATTCTTATATTTTATAACGCACTCAAAATAAGGAAAGCAGGACTCATTAACCTCTATCAATCATAGAGACCTTAATTTTTTCTTGAACTATCCCATTAAAGGGATTTAATCTTTGCTAAATACTTTGCTTTTATTTTAAACTTGCCAAATGTTTTTTGTGTTTTCCCACATGTTGACTTGTTTTTCTTTGTTGCTCTAACACACGAGAATCGACTTAAAGATCCTATCTAAGGAAGCAAAAGGGAATACCACAAAAAATGACACATTAAGGAAGATAAATGGTTTGAAGTTTTTTTTTTTTTTTTTTTTTTGGTTTTTTGTCGAAAGTTGTACACAAAGTAAAAACTTTTCAATTTCGAAGAAGACATGCAACAAGCTTAGATGACATCGAATTAGACAAGACGTAACCACATAAAAGCAAAGGGACTATGCACATGTTTTATTTTATTTTATATTTCTTGTTGTTGTGTCAACGCATTTGCCTTTTATTTTGTTTGGTTTGGTTTTTTTTTTTTTTAACAGAGAAAACGCAAAAGCTAAAAAAACTTCGAAACATAAATAGAATTGTTGGAAACTGGAATTTTTGCCGCCACCCCATAAAATCGCTTTTCGTCATCAGTTTGGGAAAGACTTCTTTGTCATACGAACGCATGCGAACATGTCATTGACACTGGGAGTCGGATACTCAGACGTTCCTACGTTTTTTTTTTTATCTCTATTTTTTTTATTGTTACGTGTTTATGGTAGTTCGGGAAAATATCCATTTTCAATTCCTATTACATAAAAACTACTAAAGATGAGCGCATGGAGGAATAAGGAAGCATGATGATTCACGCACATGTTATGGCGCCTAAAAGCTTGCCAAGTTTTGTCCTTTATTGTTCTTTTGTTCATGGGGGACGACTTTGAATTGTAGTTGCGGTTTGTTTGTTTATTTTATTGGCGCGACTACTGCTTCGAAAGATTAAGACAAACGTTTGAAGTTCAATAAAGCGGATTTTTCCAACTTAATTACTTTTTAATGAATTTCCAAAGGATCGATAGACGTCACACACATAAATAGATGAATCGAACAATGCTCTTTACAATTTTTTAATTAAATTGCTCGAATGATCTTGAATATTTTTCTCGTCTCAATAAAATAAACAGAAAAATCCATTTAAAAGGCAATCAATTTGAATGCGCTTTTTAATTGAAATTAAAAATGAAATCGTTGAGAGCATCATTCAGCGAGTATGACGTCTGAACTTCATCGCAGTCTATTTATAGTTACTCCCGCAGCAGCGACCATTCAGCATTCATTTAATGAAATGAAGGAAAATTGATTGATTACGCCCAAGTGGAGGAATACCTACGTACCAATCGATGCGCATACTTAGACAGTGGAAAACTTTATCGAGAGCCTTTCCTTGCGTTTCGGCTTCAATTGAAATTATTCAGAGTAGTTCGTTCGTTGAGATGAAGAATGGGAAATTAATTAAAATGAAAAGCTCGGAAGATTTGGAATTTTAGATGGATTTTATTTTGAATCCGAGCGATTCAAGCAGATCTGAATTCATTGATGAAATGAAGAACTTTTTTAAAGTGGCTATAGACGTGTGGAAGGGGAGATATTCAGTTATGTGTCTAGTGTGGACCCAAAAGAAGAAAAAAGTTCGAAGGTCTGAAAATATGATGGAAGATCAGACTAATTGCAGGAAGCGATAAAATTTAAAGAATTCTGCTGTGAAAGTTGCATAAAAAATTTCTAGGTTAGACCCTACTGTCGAAAATAGTCGTGAGATGTGTGCGAATCAAGCTCAAAATCTTCGTATAGAATTTCAGAATAGGCTTTACTCTATTGACAAGGGTAATCAGATAGATGGAAATGATGTGAAACAGAAAATATTTAAGTTCAACGCCTAACTTGATGCTCTTAAATATTTAAGTCAATTTATATACTCCGTTCAACAGAAAATATAAATAAATTCGACACCTAAAAGTATGTGTTTGAATATTTAAAAACCAATTAATATCATTTTGATATTAATATGATTAATATCATTTACAAATTGAACTTAATTAAGGCTTTAAAGATATACGCACATCATTCGATATCCTTCCTCGAGGTGTGATTAAATGGGAAAAAACCTAGGAGAATGAACAGCATTTTCACTATCGGAAATACTCGAAATATATAAATGCATACTTTCCGGTGCCGAGTTTATATATTTTCTATTGCCCTGTATAGAATTATTACTTTTTATTAATCGAGCTTCGTTAGGACTTTTACAAGACCGCCTCAACTCTAAAAACCTTTCTGGAGATGTGCATGCGTGAATTCTAAATATCGAAAATGTTCTTAATATTTATAAGCACACTTTTAGGCACTGTAATTTTTTATTTTCAGTTATTCTGCCAGTCCAAGCTCTAATATTTCAATTTTAAGGTACGGATGTCAGCTTTGATCCTGAGAATAAGAAATTTTTTGAAATCAGGTTTATTTAAACAAATATGGATAATTCCACGTTTAACGGCCCTGAAATTCACATACGTCACATTATATTTATAAGCACTCTAATGCTATGTTCTCACTATAGGGGTTAAGTTCTTAACCCGATACTTTAACTCAAAGCGTTCATATCAGCTTCGAGCAGGTTAAGGTTTACTAACATCATATGACCCAGCCGGAAAGTTCACTACTTCTGCACTACTTCCGGAGTGGTGAAAATTCATACTGCGGCTACTCGCATTACTAACCCTAACTGTTAATGAAGTTTGTTGGGAGACGGCCGCTGTTTGCATTACATGCATGCGATAATATCCGGCTTGGGAGTTTGAAATCTAAAAAAACGCGTAAGGTATATCTGATATACTATATCATCGAGAGATTGTAAATAAAAATGGAATTTGCTTTATTGAAAATGTTTAAAAAAGCTGAAAAATCCAAAGGAGTATTGGAAGCAATAATATCAGAAGAGCATTGCAATATCCGCAGGACCAAAAAAAGATTAATGGAGCTAATAGTGAAAGCGGCATCAGAAAACGTTCCACGTCCTGTGATCAAAATTTACATATCCAAATACGTGCATCCTTCCCCACTCATTTTCTGCACGTGAAAGCTTCCTGCCAGTGTCGTATTAAATTTTTACCCGGTTTTTGTACTCGGTGTTAGCAAATGTAACTGGAAATTTCAAATGCAACTCTGCGCTAGCCTCAGAGTTAAATGTTAACCCAGGGTATATTTTCGGGTTAGATGATTTTTTTTATATTTGTTTTGACATTTGAAACCCTGGTTTCGCCGATAACCCTAACCCGGCCTAGTGAGAACATAGCATAAGCGAATATCATGTTCTTTTAGTACCTAACTGTTCTTAAATTTATTCTTAATTTTATATCCCTGACAATTACATAATTTTTTCATTAAAAGTTTTATGTTCTTGGACGAAAACCAAAAATTTTATTGTGACTGGTGTGACCATCGCAATTGAATTTCTCATTCTTCTTAGATATTGATATGAATATTTTAAGGTTCAACGAAAGGACCAGATTATATATTCTGAAGGGTTTACCTGGCTGAACAAATGGAATATTATCTTTTAGTAAAGCATGGTTTACATTTCCCTCAAGCCCAATATTATCAAGCGCTTAACAAAAATTTATAAAACATAAGAAGAATGGTGGGGAATTTCGTCGCAAAAAGTCGAGTTTTACACCACGTACACTGAGTGAGAATTTCCTTTTATTAGGGGTATTCACAAGGAAGTAGAATTCTGTCTGAAAATGTCGACGTCGGAAAATTTTCGATTTTAATTCATCACGCACTGGGGAAAAATACCCGCGGTTTGCACGGATCAGTTGAAAATCCTTCAACCTTCCTTGTGAATACCCCTATTATATTTATATTTTCAGCAGCATTTCGGAGGCAGAATCGAGGAGAAAGTTTCATATAAAATAATTTGATTTAAGTCCAAAATGACAGACAGTTTTCACACTTATTTCGTCAATATTCAAAAGAAACAAAGAAATAAATCGAAAACTTAATAGCATAAAACATAAATCCTTACAATATGAGCACACGGTTTGATTGCACCGCTAAACTGGGACAAACTGGCCATAAAAATGTCGAGCTGCTTCACGAAGTTTCATAAATTCCAATGAAAGATCTTATACAATACGAAACAAGAAGGAAAAAATAGAGCGGAAGCATCTTCCTTGGAACAACAAAATGTTTTATTCGAGTCTATGCCAAAGCGAATTCAAGCAGAAAATTGCCGCACAAGGGCACTGAACTTGTTCCGACTATTTATGATCTAGCGGTGAGTGGGTGAGTGGTTGATTGGGTGGGGGCAGGCAACAATATTTACTACTGAAGTTGACAATAAATTTTTACGACCGTCTTTTATTTTTGTTTTTGTTTTTGTTGTTTGTTTTGTTTCTTTCATCATTGAATAATGTGTGCCTCTAAAATGCTCCGAAGTCGTTAAACTTTGACACAAAAAATATTTTCCTTTCAATGGACTTTGATGATCGATTTTATTGAACTGCGAAGACGAACGAAAATTGTGACAAAATAATCTAGAAGAGAAGACCTTAGAAGGCTTCCTTTGAAGAAAATATGGTAGAATATACTAACCTTACGTCTGTAGTTATCCATTCATAAAGTGTTCCGAGTACTCTAAGTGGAAATTAAGTTTAAGGTACAAAGTAACGTAACTCAAGGACAACGAATCTTTTTTCTTCGTTTTATTTCGTGAAATTTTCTTTCGTCGATGTCGCACGGATTTTAGTTTTCGTCTTATACATTTTGGTTTTCGTTGTATTGGAATGCTTTAATCGGATTCAGAAATTTAATTTTTTTGCTGCGAAATAATTGCACGTAGCATGCTTTTAGGAGCTAAACCTATAATTTCATTGAACTGCTGAATTTTATACAGAAACTAATTACCAACTATTTTCTTCAATTCCCTTCGGTCAATTCTGGGGTTTGGGGTTTCGAAAATTACAAAGCCCAAAACAAAAAGAGCTATTTGACCTGATGGTCCCCGCTATGCCTAGAGTATGTTTTTGGGTTCGCTGAATTTAAATTTAAAGGCAATATAGAACCATCGGGTCAGCCATAATCTTAAAAAATGCCAATAAACCCCGCTCGAGGATACATTTTTGAGGTCATGGATAAAGCTGGATCTGATGGAACTCAAATTCGGATTCAGGGACCTCAAAAGCACGTACCAAACATAGTCAGAAACTTATTTGGGGGCCCGTGCAAAAGTTGAAATCTGAGAAAGTATACTTTTGGGTGCCTCTATATGTTTCTAAATGGCCATACCTACAAGAACGACACAATTGCCAGTTTTTAAGGAATATTTATATCTTCGGGAGGACTAGGTGTCCCAAATAATGACTTTTGACGAAGCTGTCGCTCGGAGGAGGAGGAGGAATCTATGCTTCACCCACGGGCCAATGCCCGGCTCTAACAAGAAGATTGTCCCTTTTAGGATATTCCTTCTTCATCAGCTTCTTCGGAATTTCGGAAATCAAAGTTACCGACATTGCACGGTTCATCAGAAAGTCAAAATGACTTTCCCAATAAGTTGTAAGGAGCAAGCCGTGTCTTCTTGTGATATCACAATGGGCCAACCTACTGTGCCTACGTGAGCTAACAGCTGCAATTTCTATGCACTTCTATCACTACCTATATATCTACTTACCTACTTATGTATCTACCTAGCTCTCTATATATATATCTACCTAACTTTTTATCTTCTGAGTGTCTCAAAATAAGGCCTATCAATTTGATTTTGAAACTCTTCTCAAAACAAAAACTTGATCCCATAAAAATTTCCCTAAATATTTTTCTCCCTTTTCGTCGCCTATAAAGACCGGAAATTGCCTTTAATTTATGGGAGAGTCCTCTAAACTGGCAACAGTGAAAAATGAACACATTTCTAACTACCATAAATATCTCTAATATGCATACTTTTAGGCGCTGTCGCCCTATTTTTTCATTTTAGAGAAATTCTAATAAGTTTTATTGAAAAATCAAATGCTTGGCCGTCTCATATTGTAAGAGGTCCACTATTTGTCTGCAGCAATAAACTTTAGTCTACCTTTAGGAGTTTTTCCTTTTGAACGTCCTCGATTCTTATATAAGCCGAATTACGTCGATTGATCGTTAAATAAAATCTGATAAAACGAAACTTTTTTTCTTCTAACTTCTTTCGCTTCACTGTTATTTTGTTCTGCCTTCCATGCTACTACATAATGGCATCAGCTGTTAATGACATTTGGGGAGACTTTTCACTCATTCAAAATTCGATTCTCATTCTCTCACTGAACTGTCAAAATATATGGTAAGAGTTGGTAGGAACAACCATAACAAAAATCCAAGGACATGCGCATTGGCGAATTGTCAAGCATTTTCGCTTGTGGAATGCAACTTTTCCGTGAATTTTGTGGGGAGTTTAGGGGGCGGGGGGTTGATACTTTTTTTTACACACTTTCCTTTTTTTGGATTCAATCAATGAAAACCTTTTTTTTAAACATTTTTTCTTAATTATTTCACAAAATAGACCATAAATTAGGAACTAATGAAAAATTCGTTGTTGTTTCTTATTGGTTTTTTGTTGTTGTATTGAACGAACGCCGTCGATTGTGTTTCCGAACAGTAACTGAATGCATTCCATTCTATGTGAGGATATGGATTAATTTGTACTTTAAAGCATAATTCACGGCGAAATTTTAACACACACTCGATGGATAAGATTTTTAGTTAAAGAATCGAAGGCTTTTGACCAAATTATAACAAATTTTGAACGAAATGAAAACGAATTTATTGAGCTGGGTTTAAAAAACGCGTCGCGTCTCCATCGTTGCACGTAGAACACACTTCCACACACTTCGCACACTTTCTCGAGAGCAGAACAAAAAAAAAAAAAAAAAAAAAAAACACACGGTTGTAATGTATGTGGAGTAATTTCTTGGTTTGTTTTCCACCCCACGAAGAGGAAGATAAAGAGGAAAAGGAAACTAAACTAAATTGACAGAAGGTAGAAAACGTTACGAGACGTCAACACGACGGTTAGAATGAATGGAATCACAGGCGCAGCCTTTCAAAATAATCGAATTTTTGGTTTATTAAAAAAATATTTAAAAAAAGGACACTGCACAAAAGGATATTGTAATCAAATTATTTTATTTTGAGTGTGAAAAATAAAAATCCATCAATGAACGCCTTCAATTGAAGAAATTATTATTCTTACACTCTGCTGCTACTACGATTTCCGGTTTCTCTTTAGCTTCATTCTCACCCCTCGTGCAACATGTTTCAATTCAAAAGTCTCAAGTAGAAAGCAACCCCTTATGCTCGCCTCTCATATATGGGAACATTCATACTCTGGAAAAAGGACAATGCTCCTGCTGAAATCGTTTCTACATTAAATGCACCCCGAGCTGTGGTGGAAATGATTCAAAAGGAGCAAGTTGAAAAGGACAATCGTGCTGAACTCACCATTATATCACCATTCTCATTCAAAGGAAATTTTGCCCTAGAGTTGCCATATTTTTTGAAATTAATTTTTTGAGGTTTCTTATGTAGGATACACACAATCCAATCCATTGTACAACCAAGCCAGATTGGTTGATAGATTGGTTCGTTTTTAGCAGCGTTGGACGACCGATTTTCGGTTCATACGATGGTTTTGATTCCAACCGTTGCAGGGGCGGACTGGGCCTAAGGGCAACTGGGCAAATGCCCGGTGGGCCCCCATTGAACTGTATATGGTATAAATACTCATGGGGTAAGGATTTTGTTAAATATTTTTTTTCTTAGGTAACGGCCGGTGGGCATTTTGACCCCCAGTCCGCCCCTGAACCGTTGTATCAACCGAAAATCGCTCGTCCAACGTTGACACAAACGATCCAATCTACCGTCCAATCTAGCTTGGTTGTACAATGGATTGAAGTGTGTGTATCCTTCATTATACATATTAATGAAATGAAGCAAAAATTTGAAAGTGCTATTGAGCCAGAAAATTTCTAAGGAATTCGGCGGAAAATTATGTATATTTTGATAGCACAATCTTCCGAAACTCTAACTTAAGTGAATCAAAGGAGTAATTGAATAAAATTTTAACATAAATTAAAGTTTTCCGATTTCAAATGTTTCGTCATAGAAAATTCTTTCTCTCCCACCCCACACCATGAGGCTCAAATTCAGAATCCCTTTTCATTTAACTGTTTTTTTCTTCATCTACAAATTAAATGAACCCCAGGAACGTTGGAGTTTCGTGTTGCTACTTCGATAATCCTTAATTTGTGATCACAGTCGCGACACGTGTCCTTCAAGAGCGTGGCTTATCTGCATACGACGGTGTTGAAAAAACATAGCTGAAATCGGCATTAGTCGATTTGTTGTTTGTGGTTACGCGTTATCGCGCTTGCAACTACTACCCCGAAAGGAATTTCATCCCCAATTCGTATTGTTTTTTTTTTTTATTATTTTGGATTGTAATGCTGCTTTATTTAAACAGTTAAATGATTTACTAACGCTTCGTTGGCCATACAACAAGGGGAGGTCCAAACGTATTAGACTGAGGCAAAGATTTACAAAAGCTTTGAAAGATAAAGAAAAGTGGTTTTTGACTTACCTTATCTTCAGCTTCCTCAGCACGCTCCTCGGCTTCGATGACGCGTTGTTCCAGTTCCGAGAGCTGCAAGTAAAACAAAAAAAAAATTGTAAAATAAATTGTAAATAAACGCTTTAATATTGAATATAGGATTCTATAATCTTTGGATCCTGAATCGAAAATAGTTTCAATGTTAAATAACAATGTGAATACGAGTGGTTTAAGTCTGAGATATATGGAAATGTTAAGGTAACAGAAACATGGAAATTAACAGTGAGTTTAGCAAAGACAAAATACAGCTTATGATCAGAGACACAAACCGCGTTTTTAGTAGCCAAAGGATTTGAAAAGCTGGCTATTAGTAGCCAAAGAATTTGGAAAGTAGCCAAAGGATTTGGAATGCTCTCGAAAGTATACTCTATAAATTGAATTATTTCTTCTTTATTTCCGGAAGTATGCCGCATAAATATATTAATTACTTTGAAGTAAGATATAAGTGCACTCAAGTTTTTTTGATTATCTCAAAAAGAATCTTTTCGATTTTAATAAATTTTTGTTTAAATGAAAGGTAATTCTTAAAGGTATTTTTTTTAAATAGCTAGAAAGTGGAGCGAAAAGGGAAAACACTGAAAAAAATTAATTAATTCTTTTTTGTGAGAAATTTTTCTCAGTGTAAAATATAAAAATAAATTTTCTAGTTTCTTTGTTTTATTAACAATTACTTACCATTTGTAGCATCTTTCTGTCTAAATTAGTTTTTCAGATATGTATACAAATTTGAAAAAAAGCTTATCAAAAAGGGGTTTTCAAGGATATCCCAAGGACAGTACGCAACAGGAATCTAAAATTCAGTTCGTATCAAACATCATAACATGCACCCATATGGAATGATATTTAGGCAGGACGTTCGCGAGCTAATTTTTATTTTATTTTTTATATGGAGATACAGAGCTATAATTTAACCTTGAGCCTTTCAGAGAAATATCTCATCTCTTAGGTTCTCTTAGAAAAAAAATTGATTCATAGATCAAATTAGTCCGTTGCGTCATGACCCGGCATTCGTCTGAAGGAACGTTTTGTCATTCTTGAAGGGGAGCCTTTCACATTTTTACTAAATTCTACTGTATGCCATATCAGTATTGAGAAAATACTAATAATGTTTTTTGAGCTATAGTCAAAGTATTTATGTATATAAATTATGGATTCCTAATTTTTTTGAGATGTATTGTCTCAATGGTAGTGAAAGGTTAAAGTACAAATGCAAAATGTAAGTAAAAAGTCCAGTATTTAAAGCCTTGCAATATTAACAATTGAAATTTAAGGGCACCAGACCTTTCGAAACCTTCATTACGCTTTCCAATTAGTGCAAAATAAAAATGAAAATAAAATGTTAAGTAACTTTTGAGCACTTGAGAAATTTTTTCTTCTTTTCAATCACCCGACCTTCCCAAATGAAGATGCCCATCTGTAATGGTCTCCTTATTTCGAGTATCAAAACTGCTCCATTAAACAACAATTTTCGCAAAACATTTCTGAAACATTCGAAGGGAATTTTTTGAATGGATGGACCTCCCGCTTCATCTTCATCTTCTTCTTCTGGGTTTTGGTCTTCGTCTTCGTCTTTGATGCGGTGCGTGTCGCCCATAACGATAAAATGCAATGGAGTGATTATTAGGCAATCTATGCCAAATTTCCAGAGTGCGTCCATGGAATGTTGTGCGAGCAATATTTACAAAGTGCCGTTTTCGAAACTTTCTCCCTAAGCGCCCAAGCGCCACCAGACACGTGTGCTACGTCCATCCATTTGAATTCGCATGCTTATATTTGTAGATATGATTGTGTGTGTGTGTGTGCGTGAATAAGTCAGTTTTGATTTCGCAAAACCTCAAGGTACGAGCGTAAAAGTTTCGTTCGTAGATTCCAATGCTCGGGACCCTCGGACTCTCAACTCAATTCTCAACGCAATCGCCGGCAATTTGTATCGAAGTTGAGCGCAGAATTCAGAATTTATGTTCGTTATTGATTGTTCAAGTGCAACTTTAACTGGAAATGAACTGAACACTGAACATGGGCAGCAGACATACACATTCGCATACGCACAAGCAGAATAAAATAAAATGTCGTCCATGTGGGGGAATAAAATATGAAGTGCGATACACGCTCTGGCATGATAAATTTGCTCGCAGCTCATAGAATCGCCCACACCCAACACAGCCTTTCGCCCCTTTCATTCCTTTCGTCCCCCCCTCGCTGTTCGATGCCACGTAGTTTGGATCAAATGATGTTAGTTTTATTGCAATCGAGCATTATTATTGATAAATTTGAAGCTAGTAGCCATGCTCGCCACGCTTGCCACGTCTCCGGTTGCGCATGTGAGCGCTTAATGGAATGTGGTTTTGTCACAGGCGACAGTAATAGATACGTCCTGCATTGCTCTCAATGATTACGTTCAGTTACGTAGCGTTACTTGCTTACGTTACGTCAGTTGTTACGTACAATAATTCAACTGAAATGGGATATACAAAGATATATACAAATGTATGTACGTATGTATCCACGGCGACACAAACATATTTCCACTTAAGCCAATCAGTTTTATAAGTGTCCTCCCTTGGGAGATGGCTTGCGAAACCTTTGCCAGGAATTGCATGGAATTACGTGGGAGGGTCAATTGCGCTCTAAGAAGCTGAGTGAACTGTTCAAATCATACTGTGGAGAAAAGCCTACTTCAAACAGCTTTCCCAAGAATCGAAGTTACAGAGTTAAGTGGCATGAAATTACTTCAAGGGTATGGGAGGTGTTTACGGCTATGGCTATAAAAGTTTCGAAAAAAAAAAAATAAATAAATAAAATGTCCTTGCTGAAATGTGGAACAAATCAGAAGAATAGAAGAACTTTTAAATGGGAGTAGTAAAATTGGGAAAAATTTCTTTCTATGTCCGAAGACGATTTTCTAAGAAAATGAGGATACAATTAGGGATAAAAGTCGGAAAATAGTAATGAACGACTTTGAAGTTTCATCCAGTATTCGTATGGACACCAAGGGATCTGGTGCATATAACCAAAAATTACCAAATTTTATCCAAGTCGAGTGACTTCATTAAAGTGCAAAAATTTAAAGCGTTACCATTTTTATCGTGATCCTTTGCGATTACTCGTATTTCGGAGGGATTTGAACCACCCAACCATCCCCTAAGTATGTATGTCCCTGAATCATTCTTAGAAAATGTTCGCAGAGACCGATGAGCATCAATTACCATTGAAAAAATCAGTATACAGGAGCTTATTGGGGTGATGGTGATCACAAGTTCAGACCATATATGTATATCAAGGAGGTGACGTAGGCGCCTATGTGTTGAAAGTATGTTGTATTCTTATTCTGAGATAAATTGGTACATAAACAGATGGCTTTCAAAATACCTATGATGAGCATATTTATTCAAGACATTCGATTAAAGTTTTGTATGACTTGCAACAAGTTCTTTCGAAAAATTTATTTGGACACCTCTAGCGACAGGATATGTTTTATGAGTGGTAGAGAATGGATATTTTCCGTGTTCTGTTCTATCCTCATTCTCAAGGAAGGAAGTGCATGTAGGGTCGGCAATGACTATTATTTTCTCCATGCGACGACCATGTCTTGTGTATCCTCTTTACAAGAACACAAGATGCCGTAGATCAGTCCTCTCCAGATGACTATTTTTCGTTTGACTATTTAACTTAACTTGTGGATATTCGCATAATAGAGAACGATACAGATATGGGAGCCATACTGGCCCTTGGCCTTTGTTTTAAATTCCATAGAAAAAGACTGCAAAACCAGGCGAAGATAAAGGAGGGTTTTGGAACAATGAGTCCCTCAGAAAATCTTATGAGGATTAAATGAAAGTGGAGTTTTGAACCTCCTGAAAGGATCTTGAACATTCTTCGAAAGGTTTCTTTTCACTTTTCTGGTTTATTGGGGGAGATAAATGTCTTGATAGATTTTTGTTATTGCCGACCGCCGGACGGGCCGGGACACTAGAAAACGCAAGAGAAAGAAGACGATTATTTTGTTGTTATAAAGTATCAAAGTAAATAGCAATATCCCAGCCTCAATATTTAAGGACTCTTTAGGTATATGCACGTCCTTATCATTTCGGCAATGAAATTTTTTTTTTTTTTGTTTAGAAAATTTCCCATTTTCCATTAAATTACAAAATCTCGCCGTGAGCGAGAATATTAAAATTGCCTCATATAAATTCGAAATTTCAAAAGGCGAAAGACAAAAAATAATCTAATGGCTTTCATGAGCAATTATCGAAATAATCCCTCGTTTTTATGCATTACCTTGTTTCAACCTCCAACCGCATATCGCAGGCCGCAGCATCGACTGTAGTACGCCTTCGGGGTAAATTATTTATTTGATTTACGCAATACAATTCCAATTTTCCACAAACTACACATAGAAATCTCCGCCTCTTCACAATACACAAATACAATACAAAAAAAACCAGGGAACAAGATGAAGAAGAGAAAAAAAGTAATAGAAAAGAATGGAAAAGTCTTCAACAAACATAAGCACGTTCTTCAAATTTTGGGGAAGACGACTTCGCAACGAAAGAGAGATCGTATCGAAAAGGGTGACTATTTTGTTTGCACTTCCCCAGGGTATACAAATTTCCGCTTTTCTCCGCTTCCGTTGTCAGTTCGTTTTCCTTTTCATTTTGGGTTTTTCCCCCAATTTATTGGACAACATTGCACGAACCGAGGCATGGAATTAGATGGATGGGAAGGGAATGGAGAGTTGCGGCCTTTAACTTTGCGGTTTTCATGCTGATTCTGCCTGCACTATTATATGGTCCCACACGAGAGCTCAGACTCAGCCTCAAACCCCGGCACTGAAAGCGGACTGCTTCGATTGAATCTTGAGAACACATTGTAAATCATTCGAGCAGAATTCTCCCCCGTCCCCCAGCGATTGCATAAAAACTTCGCCTTATGGAGTATATCGTTTGATAATTTTCATTAAATTGGCGAAATTTGTCGAAAAAAGGGTGTCGACTTGTTGGGTTTGGTTGTGAAGGGATCGAATTGTTTTGCCGTTTTGTTGCTTTTGTTGTTCTGTTGCATTGTGGGTTTGTTGTTAGTTTTTTTTTTGTTTTTCTTTTGTTTTGTTGTTGTTTGTGTTGTTGCTGCCTGCCATTACTTTTTGCGGTCACGAACATTTTGATGAGATTTTAATTAACGCTAATGGAATTTGATTTATTGCTCATTTCTAGACGGATGCTGTCCGTATGACTGCATCGAAATCATTATGAACTGAAAATAGTTATTGCAATATTAATCCTCTTATTAAAGTCTCACAAAATGGATTCGCTTAATTGTAAAATTGAACATAGATTTGCATAAAAATTAATAATTTTTAGTTGCTATAGTTTGCGGATCATTTTAAACGAGATATTGAAGCATATTTTAGGGCTAATTTTGGGCTTGATTTTTTGAATCTCATAATTCCTACATTTCGGAGTAATTAAATTATGATGTTTATTTCTGAGACTCATATTATGACTCATTTATGAGTCATAATTAGTAAATATTTTGCACTCATATCGGAGTCATGTTTTTGAGCGTCACATTTTGAAAAATTTCAGACTAATTTTGGAGTCATATTTCTGAGAAACTTTTGTTTTTAAATGCCGGACCCATTTCGGAGTCATATTTCTGACACTCATATTTTGTTAATAAATTCACAATCTTTTCGGAGTCGCAATCTTGAGCCTTAAATATTGTGTAAATGTCGGACTGATTTCGGAGTAATATTTTTAAGACTCGTACATATTTTGTAAAAATTTCGGACTCATTTCGGATTCATATTTCTGAGATTCATATTATGTAAAATTTTGGACTCATTTCGAAGTCATGTTTCTGACAATCGTATTTTGCAGAGCTTCCCACTGATTTCGGAATTATATTTATGAGACATAAGATCAATATGTAAGAATTTCGTATTCAATTCGGAGTAATATTTGTGATTATTAATAGTTAAGTAATATTTTCGGACTAATATCGGAGTCATGTTTCTAAATCGTATTTCGTAAAATTTATACAAATGTTTTAAAAATCAAATTTTCTAAAATTTCGGACTCATTTCGGAGTCATCAAATTTTCTAAAAATTCGGACTCATTTCAGAGTTATATTTCTGAGAATCATATTCTAGAGAATTTCAGACTGATTTCGGGGTCATATTTTTGAGAAAAACGATCAATCTGTAAGAATTTCGTATTCGTTTCGAAGTCATGTTTCTTAAGCTAAGATCAGACTATTTGGTAAAATGCCAAATATTTGGTATTTTTCAATGTCAAACATTAGCAAATAGTGTGATATCCAAATATATTTGGTTGTATTTGGTGTTTGGTCGCGTTTGGTTGATATTTGAGCAAAGAAAAATACACCAAATATTTGGAGTTTTACCAAATAGTGTAATAGCGTACGTTCTGATCACACTAAATATTTTGAGACTGTTTGATTGTGTTTGGTTGTTTGGTGTGTATTCTTTCCTGCATAGCAAATACAGTCAAATAATTATGACAGTTCGCCTGCTATTCATTTAATTTAATTGAGAATTGTTTTTAAAATGGATAATAGCGATTTAAGCGAGGAATTTTGTGATGTTGCTTTACCGAAAAAAAAGGGTAGAGGTGCAAAACCATCGACAAAGAAAGTGTTGGCTGAATGGAGCGACGACGGCATTTTAAAGCTTATATCATGTGTTGAGGTACGTGAATGCTTATGGAATGTTCAATTAAAAGAATATCGCATGAGAAATCAACGAGAAGCTGCATGGAAAGAAATTGAAGATATCTTCGAAGGAAAGTATCGCAACGCCAATGCCAATCTTTCGCGGGCAGAAATATATTTTATCATTTTGGTGTCCTCTTTTTTTATCAAGGGAGTAACCAAATCCAATAAAAAGTCGAAGTCATTCGGACATATTCGAAGGAAATTTAAATACCCCTTCGAATCGGTGCTTCGCAATTCGGGCAGCAATTTTGCAAAGCACCCTTCCGTATTTCTTTTTTCCACCCATTCCTTTACCCAAGTTGTCCTTTTCTTTGTTGGTACTTCATCCTCTTCGTATTCTTCCAACAATAAACAAGAAGCAGCAAAAATACATGCTGCGTATTTGCTTTTTGAAGACATTTTTCTCAACGTACGTGATTTGAACGAATCGTCTTGTTTGTATTTCATATTTTTATACCTTTTCCTCTAACGGTTAAAATTTGATCAAGACCACCATTCGCGAAATTTGCAAAAATTTGATTTTCACTATTTTGAATTGAGTATTTCGCAGCTAAACAAAATGTCCTCTAAGGGTTAAAATTTGATCAAGACCACCATCCGCGAAACTCATGTGCATCAAGTTAGCTTGCACTTTTTCGAATTTCCAAAAAAAAAATATTGTGCTGTAATGTGCCCAGTTTGTGCTATCATGTGCCGTTTCGAAAAAAAAAATTCCTCAAGGGATGCCATTTTTATGAGGAGGTCCTTTTTTTCGTGTCAAGTTAGCTTGCACTTTTTCGAATTTCCCGAAAAAAAATATTGTGCTGTAATGTGCCCAGTTTGTGCTATCATGTGCCGTTTCGAAAAAAAAAATTCCTCAAGGGATGCCATTTTTATGAGGAGGTCCTTTTTTTCGTGTCAAGTTAGCTTGCACTTTTTCGAATTTCCCGAAAAAAATTATTGTGCTGTAGTGTGCCCAGCTTGTGCTATCATGTGCCGTTTCGAAAAAAAAAATTCCTCAAGGGATGCCATTTTTATGAGGAGGTCCTTTTTTTCGTGTCACGTTAGCCGGGACTTCATTTTTCAATAATGTAACGAGAAAGGCCATAACAAAGGAGCTCTCTGCCGCAAGAATTGACCCAACAATCAGCTCTTGGATTAGCAACATCCTAGAGCTAAGACTCATTACCGGCTAACTTGACACGACAAAAAGGACCTCCTCATTAAAATGGGTTCCATTGAGGAATTTTTTTTTTTTCGAAACGGCACATGATAGCACAAGCTGGGCACACTACAGCACAATAATTTTTTTCGGGAAATTCGAAAAAGTGCAAGCTAACTTGACACGAAAAAAAGGACCTCCTCATAAAAATGGCATCCCTTGAGGAATTTTTTTTTTCGAAACGGCACATGATAGCACAAGCTGGGCACACTACAGCACAATAATTTTTTTCGGGAAATTCGAAAAAGTGCAAGCTAACTTGACACGAAAAAAAGGACCTCCTCATAAAAATGGCATCCCTTAAGGAATTTTTTTTTTCGAAACGGCACATGATAGCACAAGCTGGGCACACTACAGCACAATAATTTTTTTCGGGAAATTCGAAAAAGTGCAAGCTAACTTGACACGAAAAAAAAGGACCTCCTCATTAAAATGGGTTCCATTGAGGAATTTTTTTTTTCGAAACGGCACATGATAGCACAAGCTGGGCACACTACAGCACAATAATTTTTTTCGGGAAATTCGAAAAAGTGCAAGCTAACTTGACACGAAAAAAAGGACCTCCTCATAAAAATGGCATCCCTTAAGGAATTTTTTTTTTCGAAACGGCACATGATAGCACAAGCTGGGCACACTACAGCACAATAATTTTTTTCGGGAAATTCGAAAAAGTGCAAGCTAACTTGACACGAAAAAAAAGGACCTCCTCATTAAAATGGGTTCCATTGAGGAATTTTTTTTTTTTCGCAACGGCACATGATAGCACAAGCTGGGCACACTACAGCACAATAATTTTTTTCGGGAAATTCGAAAAAGTGCAAGCTAACTTGACACGAAAAAAAGGACCTCCTCATAAAAATGGCATCCCTTAAGGAATTTTTTTTTTCGAAACGGCACATGATAGCACAAGCTGGGCACACTACAGCACAATAATTTTTTTCGGGAAATTCGAAAAAGTGCAAGCTAACTTGACACGAAAAAAAAGGACCTCCTCATTAAAATGGGTTCCATTGAGGAATTTTTTTTTTCGAAACGGCACATGATAGCACAAGCTGGGCACACTACAGCAGAATAATTTTTTTCGGGAAATTCGAAAAAGTGCAAGCTAACTTGACACGAAAAAAAGGACATCCTCATAAAAATGGCATCCCTTAAGGAATTTTTTTTTTTCGAAACGGCACATGATAGCACAAGCTGGGCACACTACAGCACAATAATTTTTTTCGGGAAATTCGAAAAAGTGCAAGCTAACTTGACACGAAAAAAAGGACCTCCTCATTAAAATGGGTTCCATTGAGGAATTTTTTTTTTTTCGCAACGGCACATGATAGCACAAGCTGGGCACACTACAGCACAATAATTTTTTTCGGGAAATTCGAAAAAGTGCAAGCTAACTTGACACGAAAAAAAGGACCTCCTCATAAAAATGGCATCCCTTGAGGAATTTTTTTTTTCGAAACGGCACATGATAGCACAAACTGGGCACATTACAGCACAATATTTTTTTTTTGGAAATTCGAAAAAGTGCAAGCTAACTTGATGCACATGCGAAACTCGCGAAATGTTGATTTTCACTTTTTTGAATTGAGTATTTCGCTGCTAGACAAAATGTCCTCTAACGGTTAAAATTTGACCATGCCCACCATTCGCAAAAAATGTGTACTTAAATATAATTTCGAATTTGTGAAGCTAAATCGAAGCACAGATAATGTGTAGCTAGAACAACGAAAAGGGCAGGAATTTTTGTTAAGGTAATGTTTCAACATATTTAAGGCTGAGGAAAAGGTATGTGTGCAATCGGCTTAGCCGATGTAAACTTCTTTACTTGTTTTAATTTAATATTTAATACCAAATAATTTTCAAAAAAACACCAAATAAAAAATTTTGTACCAAACACTATTGTTCCAAATAGTGTGATATAGGGATAAATATTTCCCAAATGTGTTTGGCATAAATGTATTTGTTCATATTTGACTAAACAGAAAAATGATAAATATTTGTACAAATTTGAAACGTGTGTGATAGGGTTGTTTGTTGTTAATAACAAACACTCGTTTGTTGTCAAATAATAATCAAATAAATTTAACAAAATATTTGGTTTTTTACCAAATAGTCTGATCTTAGCTTAAGACTAATATTTTGTCAGAACTCTCCGAAAATGTTTGCTATTAAATTTATTTGTTTGTGTGCTTTTACGTACTTGTGCTATATTTTAAAACATAGATTATTTTAAGAAAAATTAAGAGCGGACCTTTTTTAATATAGGTTTTAATGCATTTTTTTTCATAAATTTTGTACATACTTAAACGGTATTTTATTTTAATAAAAATAAGGAACATAAATGTGTCGTTGACTAAAAAGAAAAAGAAACATAAACAAATCATTCTGTTTTAAAAAGTGTTATTACTTAGAACTAATGTACATCAACAGCAAATGTCTCGATCGCTAATATGTGATTATAACAGGTTGGCTGATAAGTCCCCGGTCTAACAAAGAAAAACACATTTTTTTGTCAAAATTCGTTTTTATTATTCAACATAGTTCCCTTCAAGAGCGATACAACGATTATAACGACCTTCCAATTTTTTGATACCATTTTGGTAGTACTCCTTCGGTTTTGCCTCAAAATAGGCCTCAGTTTCGGCGATCACCTCTTCATTGCAGCCAAATTTTTTCTCTGCGAGCATCCTTTTGAGGTCTGAGAACAAGAAAAAGTCGCTGGGGGCCAGATCTGGAGAATACGGTGGGTGGGGAAGCAATTCGAAACCTAATTCATGAATTTATGCCATCGTTCTCAATGACTTGTGGCACGGTGCGTTGTCTTGGTGGAACAACACTTTTTTCTTCTTCATATGGGGCCGTTTTGCCGCGATTTCGACCTTCAAACGCTCCAATAACGACATATAATAGTCACTGTTGATGGTTTTTCCCTTCTCAAGATAATCGATAAAAATTATTCCATGCCCATCCCAAAAAACAGAGGCCATTACTTTGCCAGCGGACTTTTGAGTCTTTCCACGCTTCGGAGACGGTTCACCGATCGCTGTCCACTCAGCCGACAGTCGATTGGACTCAGGAGTGTAGTGATAGAGCCATGTTTCATCCATTGTCACATATCGACCCAAAAACTCGGGTGTATTGCGAGTTAACAGCTGCAAACACCGCTCAGAATCATCAACACGTTGTTGTTTTTGGTCAAATGTGAGCTCGCGCGGCACCCATTTTGCACAGAGCTTTTTCATATCCAAATATTGATGAATGATATGACCAACACGTTCCTTTGATATCTTTAAGGCCTCTGCTATCTCGATCAACTTCATTTTACGGTCATTCAAAATCATTTTGTGAAGTTTTTTGATGTTTTCGTCGGTAACCACCTCTTTCGGGCGTCCACTGCGTTCACCGTCCTCCGTGCTCATTTCACCACGCTTGAATTTTGCATACCAATCAATTATTGTTGATTTTCCTGGGGCAGAGTCCGGAAACTCATTATCAAGCCAAGTTTTTGCTTCCACTGTATTTTTTTCCCTTCAGAAAACAGTATTTTATCAAAACACGAAATTCCTTTTTTTCCATTTTTTTCACAATAACAAAAGCTGCTTCACAAAAGACGCTCTATCTCACAAACTAATTGACTTACAGACGTCAAATTTTGACACGAATCATTTGAAGGTTGCCACTATATAAAAAGTAATATGCATTTAATACTAGCGATGCCATCTATGTGTCAGACCGGGGACTTATCAGCCAACCTGTTAAAGTAATCGTTTGTACCACTTTTATCGCTATTGACCGCTTCACGCTGCCGTAAGAAAGAGAGAAAGAATTTTTTTCATATTTCCGACGAGTTTTCATTACGAAATTATATTTTAAGAGCGTCCAATTCTGTGATTTAGAGTGGCCAATTTTACATTAAGAGTGGCTAGAGCGGCCAGAGCGGCCGCCTTAAAATAATCCATGTTTTAAAAGACAAAGACAAACGGATTTAGTCCGACCTTTAACTCACATTGTGGAATACTTCCCAAACCAAAAGGAAGATAGTACCTTCAAGGTACCTGAAATCTCAAGTTCACTCATTCATCAATGCTCATGAGCTTACTATTCTCCCTTCCGTTGCCAGTTAATCATTGACTCGTGATAAATTTACTGAACTTACGGTGCACGTGTTTCAAAGATTTATTGGAGGGGAGAACAAAGGAGCGTTACAAAAACATCAACTGTTGGCATAATAACGAGCTCACCTTTTGGAGATGAGTCCTTGGCAAGAAAGAATGGTTAGAGAGATGGAGAATATTTTATTTGGATTGCAGGATTGCGCAAGCAGCTTTATTCGACCTAAAAGGGAACACAAAAAAATATCTTCTCGTCGTCCAAAGTTTTTCCTGGCCCTTCATGAAATACTCTCAAATACACCTCAGTCCATTGAACGCGTACAGAAACAAATTGAAAAGGAAATATTGCATTCATAATACATAAAAACTCGCTCTCAAGACAAGCCGACATGACAGCTTTAATTGAGTACGAGCATGGGTAAAGGGTTAAAAAACGAGTTCCCGTTGATTCCATTAGAGCTTTCAGCGTTTAAACGAATTCAGTGAAAAATTCTCGCAAACGATTTTGACGTCTTCTTACGCTTTATTATCACCATTTCACGGAGAACTGAAGCTTTCGCTGTTAAAATTAATGCTCCTGACGTACCTGATTTTGTGCGCAATAATTTAATTTCCGGAAGGCACGTGACACACGGAAAGAGCATAAGAAAAAAGCACACACAAAAAAAAAAACATGAAACTGGAAGGTGAAAGTGATTTCGGCGAGAACTTTATGACTTTGAACTAATGGATGTGAACTGGATTTTTAAAATAAAAATAAAAATGAAAGCGCAATGAAATTCGGCGTACCTGAGAGAATCTGGAAGAAAAGGATTTTCTGAATGAAAGAAAGGGAAATATACAATGGGTGTAGAAAAGTTTTGAACAATAAATAAATTAAATGTTCTTAAGGCGCTTAAAAAAGGTTGATTAAACGGGAACGTGACAAAAAAGGTTCTCCTTCGATTGAAGAAGTACTTTTTGTGGGTCCAAGTTAATAAAAATTCTTTGAGAAATATTCAATTTCGTCTTAAGAAAAATATGCCTGAAGAATAACTTTTTTTTGAATTTTATTAGTACGATTACCCTACCGGTAGTTTAAGTAAAAAAATCTGGATGATTGGTTTTGATCTAGAACAGAGAAACTTTGGATGTAAATAGACTTAAAAAATATATTCAGTAAAACGAAAGTGAGGTTTTAAATTTGAAGCTCATGTCCCTACACCCACTTTGATTTGGATATATGTACTTATAATTTTTTATAACTTATTTATTTAATTTTTTTATAGTTTTCAAATTTTAAGAAAAAGTTTTTATATACAGGGTGTTCCGTTTGTGATGGTCAACCGGTCGGGAGCTGATAGAGGGGGTCAGAACTAAAAAAAATCGTATGGCAGGGGGGTCCAAAATGCACCCCTGAGGAGTTATAAGGGAAAGAAAGAAATTTGCAGTTGTTGCAGAAAAAAAATTGTCACGTCTCAACGTTTGTATCCAAGATAAAAATTTTAATGCAGTTCGACAGAGAGTTGTCAGACCTTTCTAGGCGTATAAAACGTAGTCTTACACTTTATTGGAGCTTCAAGGGTATTTGAGCCTTCAAAGTCAAAATTTTAAAATTTTTTAAACATTTTTTGACTGAGAGCCATTTTGGTATGAAAAAGGTCCTATTAACACCCAAATTTTTTAGTTTATTAAAAATGCTGGATCGATTTCTTTTAATTTGGTACCCCATATGTCTAATAAATTTTTTGAATATAAGATGAGAAAATTAAATATCTAAATGAACATCTATCCGTTTGCTATCAATGAAGTCGAACTTATTAGATTTGATACAGCAAATTTCTTTTTCTGAAACAACTGCTTTCTTTCTTTCCCTTATAACTCCTCAGGGGTGCATTTTGGACCCGCCCCCCTGCCATACGATTTTTTGTTAGTTCTGACCCCCTCTATCAGCTCCCGACCGGTTGACCATCACAAACGGAACACCCTGTATATAAAATTTTTTTTATTAATCATTTTTTTTAAGAATTAAAATTTTTTTATAATTTAAATTTATTTTATTTTTATTTATTTGTTAATTTTTATTATTTTATTATTATTTTATTATGGTTTTATTTTTGGATTTATTTTAATTTATATTGCACTATGTTTCTTTTATATTCTACTAGTCTATATTTTGTTAATTAAACAAAAATTTTACTTTTAATTTTTTTAAACGGGTACATATAGCCGACTGCGGCCTTTTTCAAAATTTTATATTTTAAAAACTAATGAAGATAGAAATATGAAACAAATGGCTTCCTTTAGCTTATAAAACAGAGAATGTAAGAAAATTCTTCCCAAATTTTACACTGAGAAAAATATCTTCTCAAAATAAATATTTAATTTTTTTTTTCAGTGTATTTCCGTTTTCGCGCCACTTTTTAGCTATTTAAAAAAAATACCTCTGAGTATTACTTTTCACTAAGAACAATCTTTATCAAAATTAAAAGGTAGCTGTTTGAGATATTAACAAAAACGTAAGCCCATATAGTTTTTTAGTGTACTTTTTATTTATTTAATAAGTTTTGCACATCTTTAACTGCTCTAGAGAATTGAGGAGGCAACCATTCAAAATACACACCATTCCATCGATCATAATAGACCAATATCTGAATAAACATAAACGAATTGTATCGTAGAATCACACTGCATTGGGTGGATATGAAGGGTGAGCGTTTAGTTTTACAAATCCCTAACTCTAAAAAATCCGACAATCGACATCAAATTGACCACAAGGGCTCTTATCTTTGAATAGTTTAATTGATATTGATCATTTTTCAAAAACTCACAGCTGAAGGAGCCAGCCACTGTAATATATTCTCGGAAAAATAAAAGAGAGTAGTACTCGAATAGGAATTTATAACTTGTTTAATGGTAGTTAAATGATAATTGCAATTACTTCGGGGTGCAGACCATGAAGTTTATATAGTAGGAAGTAAAACAAAAATGGATAACAAAATTTCTACCTGTTGTGTATTTCAAATTCTAATTTTCCTTTATAATTTGAAAAAATTAAAAAGGACTCAACTTAAAAGCCTAACAATATAGTGATAATTCATTCTGGAATCGATTTGACACTGGAACGACTTTAAACCAGGTTATTTGCTAGACGACGATTACAACGACGACACTACCACCAAAGCTTGTAACGGGCGAGGTCATTAAAATTTGTTGTTATTATTCAAACATGTCTGCATGTTAGCTACTTCCGCTTTTCCAGAAAACAACAAACGCCAAAATTGACTTTGTCGAGACGGCGCAAACATGCATGGGATGTGCTGAACTTAGCACACACACAGACACACGCGGCATACACACAACATATGAAGAGGACCGAGGGGGAGAAGAGGGAGCGCTGTGACTTGTCGCTTGTGACTGCGATTCCGACTGCCACTGCGACAACGACAACAACGATTAGAACGAGAGTAGGTACGATAGCAATGGCGATGGCGATGACATTAACATTACTTGAACCTTCGGGGACCAAGAGTCGGCGTCGGCGAATGTGAATTAATGTCGACAACAATGAGGGCAATGGCGGTAGTGACGCTCACTACTGAAAACAGCGAGCATAAATACATATTCAATGCGCTAAGTATTGTTAACTGAGCCGACGTCAAATGATTTTAATAAGGTTAAGGAGCAAGGATATGAGAAAGCTCTTTATGCATAAAAGGAGACAAAAAAGTGCACTTTCCCTAATGCGGAGTGCGCGAATACTTTAAAAAATGTAACTCCTAAAAGTGTGCTTCAAAATATTTAATCGTTTTTTGATAGCTCTTTAAAAAACTTCTCGACAGTCGAAATTATATTCAAACTTTTCTTTTCTAAAATTTTATAAAACGTTGTTAAAAGTTCGATTCCCTTTCAAACAACACTGGGCAATAAACTTAACAGACTTTTAGGGAATTCATTTTTTTAAATTTTTTATTACAAAATACTTTGATGCCTGCAAATATGCTAAGCACTAAAACAAAAATGGCATAGATAAGCATAAAAAGTTACTGAAAAGTCAAAAAGTAAAATCCGAGAAAATGGATTTGAAGTCTTTTTCGATTGCTCGGGACATCATGCTCAGTGGCGCGGCGTTAGGCTTGTGCGTTAGGTGTGCAAGGATATATGTTGGTACATATGTACGTGTGTGACAGTATGTGTATATGTGCGTGCTGGTTTATTTCCCTTTATTACCTTATCAAAAGTTTCCACTTTGAAATGCGAGGATACTCTACATTTTATGGCCATTCAATAAGTTTTCTCATGTATAGGATGTAGCAAAAAAAAAAAAATTCTCAGATAAAGACTAGCGGCAAAGGCAAAATCGCAAGATAAAACTTGGTTAATGTAGAGCCATAAAAATTTATTTTATGACATTCACGCAGAATTTAGCAATTTCACTGTAAAGCAAATAACTTTTCAATAGCTTTTTTAAAAGCAATTCTCTGTTCCGTAATGCTTTTTTGTATGCGATCAAAATCGTTCAAGAATGTAGCTGAACGCAGCATACATTTAGGGGCTCAATCAGCGTTCGATATTAACATTTGTCACGCTCTTTATTTTCGCTTTTTTTAAAAGGATATTGTCGGATTTATTGCAGTTTTTCGAAGATAATGCTTGTAATTGTCATTAGCGTGGATCGATAGCTGGGAAATTTGAGCGAAAATTTAAGTGCCAGCTTTGTTTTCGTTATCAGTTAAAAAAAAAACACGTTCATAGACAGCCTTGGGTTAAGGATTGAAGAAGATTAATTTACATTTTAATGTTGCGGAAGTTTTTTGGGGCTTTTCTTTGTTGGTAGGGATTATGGCTTTGAATTAAATAAAAAGGTGACTACCTTTTTTGATTTAGGTCATTAAAGAGTGTGAGAGTGTGGCTTTTAATGGCCCAACACCTAAAAGCACGCTACGATTCCTAACTTGATTGTCTTTTAATGGGGAGCAAAGTGTAACCCGTTTCGAAGTTTTTTCTTTATTTTTCTTTGGGAAATTTCCTTTTATGTCATGCATAAAAAAGGGATAACGGAAGGCATCTTTTTCTCTCAAAACAAGGCTATTTAAGAAGTTTTTAGCTTTAAGATAAATTCCAGAATCTTCAATTTAAGGAAAGTGTAAAGTATCCATTCGTTTTAAGAGAGCCTTTTGTTCCCTGACCTTTTTTCTCGAAGGTGAAAAGTGATTGATTGCACAGGATATTGTACTTTGACAGAGGATATTTAATTAATCGAGCTTTAATTCATCTGAAATTCAATAAAGCTTTCGACGGAAATCGAAATGAAAATTTATTTTTAATGGAATATTTAATTATGTAAGTATTCTTGTTTGCTTCCAAAAAACAGCAACAACAAAAAAGCCACATGAAGAAGCCCTTCAGTTGTTGACTAAAAGAAGAGCACAGTAATGGCTTCTTCAATTAAGCGGAAGACGAACAGACAGCAGAGCTCATCAGGAATTCTCAATTGCTTTTATCATTTCGAGATGCAATTTTATTGAAAGAAAGAAAAAAAAGAAAAGAAAAGAAAATAATAAACGAAAAACCCGTAAGAGCGAAGGAAAGTGAAAAGAAAGGAAGCGCCGGATGAACATATTTGCGCCATTTTATCAGCGTCAACACGCTGCAGGAACGCAGCAAATACCTGAGTTATGATGCAAATGCTCCCGTTGAGAGTTACATGAAAATTGAATCATCCATCTAATTTGCTGCACGAGACAATGTCACACGTCAGACGCTGCTGCACGCTCGCATATCGCAGAAATTCATCAAGTTACTTGCATAAAATTTCAATAGAGTCCTTTTCCGCAGCGACTAACTTTGTGAGTCCCGTGGAAGCAAAATGAAATTTTGATGGGAAAAAATCCCGGTCGGATGAGACAAGAAAGTACAAGAAAGCTTTTAAATGTAGTCTGCGTCGAGTGGAGGTGTTCTTTAAGAGTTCCATTTTTTTTTTCTTTAAATTGTAGCAGGGAGGATGTTGTAAGGTTACCAACTTACAAAGATTCATGGGTTAAAGAAATTTTTAAACCACTCCATAACGATCATCATCGTTGACAGTGATAGAATAATTCTCGCGAAAGGGGCTTTGGGGAAACTGAGAATATTTAAATGAAGTCTCCAAAGGTATACACACAAATAGTAGTGAAAAATCTTACCACCATTGAAGGTATGTCCATTTAAACACATTGGGGAACGGCATTATAAAATGTCATGAGTACGAAATGAGTCTGAAAATATTAGTCTCACGATAAGGGTCCGAAAAATTTAGAAATACGACTCCGAAATAATTCCGAAAATTGTAGAAAATATGAAACTACGAAAATGATTCTGAAATGAGCCCGATTGCGACTCTGTTGGGTTTGGTAGGGTTCAATTAATCTTTTTATACGTGCAAAGTAAGCCTGAGATTCTTATGCTGGCCCTAGAATCGTCGTTGCAAATCGTAAAAACGTGGAAGGGATTGAGCATCTCCCGTCAAAAATTCGAAGGCATGCATGTCTTCAAATAAAAGGTCTGTCTTTACCGGGAGTGCTTTGTTCCTTAAAGCAATATATACCTTGCAAGTTATGTAAGTCGGGCATAAGATTTAAGGTACTATAGCTTAAGATTTTGTTTAAAAGGTCCGATATTGAAACAACCAGAAAATGTGAAGCGACCATTAGGAGATAAAAAAGACGAATCAAATAAGGCTACATAGAATTATCAATAAGAATTGAAGCATTATTCGAACGCACTTCTTTCCTAAGAAGCGTTCAGGTTCAAAACCAAAAAAAACAAAAAAGAAAACAACGAAAAAAAACAACAACAACAACAAAAACAAAAAACAACACAAAAAATGGTATTTCCTGAGTCAATAATGTGACATCCCGTCGAAACATCACGGAAACACTTCAATTAACACCGAAGCTTGTTAATTCCTTGAAAACACCCATAGAAATAGAAATGGAAATTGTGATAACCCCAATGGACGACGCCCTTCCATTTGGCTAATCGCTGAACGCCATCATCAAACTTGGTCGGCTTAAGGGGCCTTTGTCTGATTGAAAACACTGCTGAGCACCGTGTTCAACTCGATGTTTTCTGTTTGTTGTTGACAGTCAGTCAGTTGCAAGCAAGTAGCTTCATGTTGAATGTTGTTCGGAACAGTTACTGCTAGAAGCGAAGCAAGGGCCAAAGGCTCACTGCCTAATCCCCTTAACAACTGACAAGTTCAGGACCTTTTCGTTTTGTTCGAGACAATTTTTTGGGGTTAATTCGGATAACGAAAATGAAAAGTGCTCTTTGACTGAGAGATCAAACTAGGGCGGCCGAATGTCGATGTTGATATTGGTGAAAGGGATAACCATTTTTAGAGAATTTTTTTGTTTCTTTTAAATATGAAAATGTTTCCATGGTTCAATTCTTTCAAAATTTCAATTTTCCTTGCTGAAATTGAAAAAAAATTCCAATAGTATTCGTGTTCAACACATATTTCCATGCAAAAATTATACTTCAACCCTCTTTACATTTTCCTCATTTTAATCGTCTGCATGGTGAAGTTAGGCCACAACACTTGTACCCTTCAAGCGAAATCGTTACACGAACTCATTTGCATACTCATGCTCCTGGTACAACGACCTGGCGCAATGTTCTTCCATGCACGCTGCAGTGTACATTGGCCCAATTTAGCAAGTTTTTTATTTCCATAATTTTTTTCTTTACTATTTTTATATACATTTTTTTTTTTTTATTTCAGTTTGATTTGCCCCCGAAGGTAATTCCAATGCACTCAAATGCTGTCGAAAAAGAACGACGATCTGTCGTTGAATATTTAGGAGTATTTATATTCAGACTGCTCTCATTTAGCGAGAAGTGGGTTTGATATTGAATAATTAGCATACTTGTAGGTGCATTTTTAACAGTTATCTCTCTTGAATTACTGAAGAGTTTATTTTTATAGAATTGAATCGACTAGATCCTTTTATAATTAGCTATTGAGCGTAGTCGAAGGACTTGTTCATCTCAAATCTTATTTCACTTCTTTATCAATAGTTTAGCATGAAGTCGACTTCAAGGCGTACTGATGTTAAATGATTTTTATCGGCTTAAGTATCAACAGACAATTTCTAATACGCCGTGTATTCTGGTGGGATTTGCTTGCTTATAAATCTCATTTTGGGTTTGCTTTCAATAATACGCTTGAGTCTCTTTGGATTAATCGATTGGCGGTGCGCGCCTAATAACCTCTTAAATAATTCATGAGAGTGCGGTTAATTCAGCTCGTTGCATGAAAATTTTTGTATAAATATTTGTGTGTGTCTAAGTTTGAATGAAGGTTAAGACCAATAGGCTTAATTTACCTGTGATTTAGTTAATTTTAACCTTCAGATTACTTTGAATGAGAATGATTGAGAAGCCGTAGTTTTTTGTTGTTGTTGTTGTTCTTTTTGCTTTTAGAACGACATTTTTCACATCAGTGAATATGTTATGAATGAAAAAAGCACTAGAGCAGAAATTAAATAAGTTTCATGTTCATCGATATGGAATGTAATTAGCGTTGATCATGACAGAATATTTTAATGCATATTTTACATGAAGGAGGAGAACACAAATCCCATTGAAATTGAGTTGAATCAAAAACCGCGAGTTTCGATAAACTAATTTATAATATTCAATTCAAATTTATATTTTGAACTATAGTTTTGCAAGTTTCAGAGTCTTTAAAGATCTCGGGGGGGTTTCTAAAAGAAGAAATATTAATGTTAAAATTTAGAGCATATTTTAGGAGATATAAAATTTTGAAAAAAGGCTTATTAAAATAGGATTTTCCAGGATATTTCAAGGACCGTTCAAAATAAAAATCTAAAAAGTGGTCTCCACAGTGTTTTTAGATGGCACCTATCGAAAAATCAACAAAATTTAAAAATTCCTTTCATGATGCCGCATGCCTTTGCTTAACCCGCCAGACCCTTTTCTTTGCATTCAAAGACCATTAAATGCAATATATTGTAGCATACTTTAAGGCCAATACCTTCTAGAATTGAACGAAGAATTTTGGGAGGAATTTTTATTTGAATTGGAGACGTTGATTTCCCACAGATAATTGTTATAATCCTAGATTGATTTAATTTCGAGGATATCGTAAAGAGAACGATCCATTAAGTATGCTACAAAAATTTAATTTGCTTATTTTCCCATGCCACAAATGAAGAGAAAAAAAGAATCAGTGCTTTTTTCTTATTCCCAGTCAAAAAGGAATCTTAAGAGTCATTAGACGAAAACGCTTAACTCGTTGCCATGGCTTTGACAGCTTTATAATTGAAATAATTTACGACCCTGTACCAACCGTAAAGCAAAGCTCATAATCTTTCGCGGGGAAGCCGAATTTATAAAATGCATTAAAACGCAATTTATTTTACTTCTGCAGCTTCTGCTCTAATGATTTCTTTTTGTTGGTGTTCAGCGAGCTTTGCTTTGCCCCGAAATTTATTGCATTTCGTTCAAAAAAAAAAAAAAATAAATAAATAAAAATAATAAAGCAGAAAGGATATCAGACCGTATCCGTTGGATTAACAAATAAAAAAATGAAAAATATACTAAAGAGAAAATAAATGCGCGCTTAATCGCCAGAAGAATTTTCAAGGGAACGCCTTTCGGATGTTAAAATTATTTTTTGTTCTTTTCGGGATAGTCGTGAGATCTACAAACAAACGAACAAGAACAAACAAGAAAAAATTAATTCGTAATAAAAGCTGCGAATGCGAATGCGTATCCATGCTTAATGGATTTACAATTTCTTCAAACAAAGAGAATGCGAATAGAAGAGAGAAGTAAGAGCGGGAAATTACGGTTGGTATACACTTAAAAACACGCGCGCCATTTGTTTTTCTAGCTGCCACGCATAGTAAGTAAGGCTTTCCAAATAATTAGCATAGTCTGCTTTTGGGCGTATTAAGCAATTAGGTACAAGGATTTCGAAGGGAAGAGCACGATTTTACTCATCCAGCGCGGCGTTACAATTCCTCTTCGTTTTGTTAAATGAACTGGAAAATAGTAAGACTCCATTGCTGGCAAGGAATTTTAATTCGCTTATGCAAATAAAAAGCAATGGAAAAGGAAAACCCAAAATATAATTCTTAGGGGATGCGTCGCAAGAAGAAGAAGAAGAAGAAGAAGAAGACAATGCCGCAGGAAATTAAGCAAAACGATTGTGACTGTTTTTTGCTTCCTGTTCGGGTATTTTGTTTAGGATTCTGAGGCTGCAAGTTGATTTGTTTTTCTGGACTACTAGAAGAATTAAAGCACTCAACGGCAGAATGAACCAAGGTAAATCGGTGAGCACTGTGATCTGAATAGTTCAAAGAGATTATTAGAATTATGAAAATCCACTGTTTAGAGAAGACACCAATTTATAGATTTTTAAATTAATTATTTTTCTCAACTTTCTTTAACTTAACAAAATGTCTTCGATTTTTTTTTCTATTTTTTAATTGATTTTCAAACAATAATTTTTCTGTTACATTATCATTTTGAACTACTTTCGCGAAGAGTTTTGACTCTACGGTGTTTATTTTTTCCCTCGATTTTTTGCTCAAAACAATGGGTCCGAAGAAATGAATCCGAAAAATTCAAAATATTGGAAGTTCAAATATTTGAATCCGATGAGTTTGAAAAGTATTAGGCCCGATATTACAGTGCATATGTACTTAAGTTAAGAAAGCTTGAAGACTTAAGAACACCTTAAGTGTCAAGCGGTTTAACAGTCAATTTTTATTCAAAACTCACGAAAATTGTTTTCGGCAGGCAACATTTGAAAATGCCTATATATTTTGTTTATACTTTTTTAAAATTCTAAAAATTAGTGAAATTCCTTCAATAAATTAAATTGAAAACTTATTTAAGGAGCACTTAAAATTTGTACTGTTAAAATGCTTTACAGACTTAAGCTTTACTTAAGTGCTAAGGAGACCTTAAGTATGCACTGTAAAATCGGGCCTTAGTCTCCGAAATACGAGGCCGCAAATGTAGAAATATGATTCCGAAGTGACTTTCTAAAACTTCAAAATATACAAAGCTAAAAAAAATGGAGTCCGAATTGAGTCTGAAAGGTATTAACAGTATGATGCTAAAGGAAAATGTGCTCGAAATGAGTCGGAAAAATATCAGTGTAGAACTATGGGGTCCAAAATTGCATAAATGTGACTCCGAAATGACTCCGAAAAATTTAAAATATATTAAGCTCAGGAAATTGAATCCCATATGAGTCTGAACCATATATTAAGTATGTTGCTTATGAAATGAGTCTGAAATGAGTCCGAAATATAGAAATATGAGTGTAAAATTATTCCGAAAAATGTAAAAAATATATTTCTCAGAAATATAAGTCTAAAAATTCAGAAAAGTGTGCCCGAAATTATTCCGAAAAATGTGAAAATATAATGATAGAATCAGTTAAAGAAATGTAGTACCTAGTAAAAAAAAATAAGGTTCAGAAAATTCAGATATATTAGTTTGAAATAATTCCGAAAAGTGCTTAAAATATGATGGATAAAAACCAGACTCAATTAAGTCTAAATAACAAACATAGAACAATTGTGTCCTCTTAATAAAAATTTCAAAAACACAAAACTAGTTTCAGCTTTAATGAAACGAAATTCCTTTCCCAATTGCCATGACATAATGACAAGTTAACCTCAAATTACTTAGCCCAGACCATCCATAAATTTCAAGCTAACGAAAAATTTGTCTTCCAATCGATAGAAGCTCTCCGAACTAAAAGATACGCAGTTCAATTGCTTGCAATTTATTTCGTAATTCTAAGTAATTGCTTGCTTAACTTTAACACACAAAAAAAAAAAAAGAATAAGAAAAAAAGATAAAAAGAAAGGAAAACAAAAAGGGAATTCTACAACGAATCCATCTCACACGCAGTGAGAATGAAACATTGAGCTCGAAACACGTTACGTTATGATAAATTTACTTTCAGTCTAGTATTTTCTGTTATCATCTCCCATCACGCCCCCTCAGTCGTTGTTGCTGCCACGTAACGCCGTAATATATATTGACTTAAATAAAGTTCGTTTTATTGCAATCGAACGTTATTATTGATATATCTTAAGCTGACTGCTGCTTCTGCTGCTGGTTATGTTCGTTTTAGATTGCGTAAGTCATGTGCTCCATGCTCGATGCTCTTGTGGAATGTTGATTTGTCACATATGATAGAAAGCAATGTTATTCTTGCAATGACAACTTCACAGCAGTGGGTCGAATCAGTTGGACTGGGAGATGAAATACGAAATACGACAGACGAAAGATGAAATACAAAAGAAATGAGAGACAAAGGCGAAAGATAACGACAACTGGACTGGACTCTATTGGGAGTTGAATGGAAAAGGGGGGAAATGAGTCTGAGCGATTGTCTTTTTTGGTCCTTTTGAATTGAACATTGAAGTTATACGACTAAGTGAATATTTTTTGTCTTCTATTATTCTTTGTTCAATGAATAGAATGACCCCGTGTATTCCCATCCGTTCTAGTATGAAATCATAGCTTAGCTTTGAACTTGCTACAAAAAAGTAGGTACTGCTCTCGAGCTATTATCAATCAAGAAAATTGAACTTAAGATGTCTGTAAAAATATTTTCCTTTCATTTTGTTGATTCTTGTTCACAACTTACATCAAAGGAAAAACCCTCAAATTCGAATAAAGATGAGAAAAAGCTTTCTTTCTACAACCCCAAATGTTGTTTCTCTCCATTTTTTTTTTCCTTTTTTATAGAATGCTTTTATGTAGAGAGAAAGATTTGAGTTTTTTTTTTTTTTTTTTCAGCACTTTTGAGAGTATCAAATATCAAAGGTCATATCAGCATATCAAAGCGTCAAAATGTCAAGGAGATGGACACTTTTCCTTTTTTTTTTAAATGGGAAGTGACATGTCAATTCCAGATGTCTATTGCATCCTTGATTGACTTGTGTGTGCATTTTTATAAGCTGGAAAAAATTTTTATTGGAAATATGCTTCAATTAAATGTTGAGTGCCTGTTAAGAGCAAGGAATGAAAGGGAATTTCCAGTTTTTCGGCACAATATCTTTTATTTTATGAAGAAAAGGATTGACCTTTCATTGCCGTCGCTGAGCGCGGGGTTTAAGTGAGACTTCTTCGTGGTCGGCTTTTTAACACGTGTTATGTACAATTGTTTATAAAATATCCAAAGAAAGTATTTAAGTTCGGCGCCTCAAATAATACTACGAATATTTTCGTTACTGGGGATCTGATCACTCTTGAAATTACTTTCCCTATGAATATCTTCGGCAAGGTTTTTATGCGTTGATGGGATATTCTTGAAGCCCTAACTAAGTGCCAATTATAAAAACTTATAATTACAATTTTCTCAAGTGCATACATTTAGGGGCTGAATTTACAAATTTTCTATTGCTTTACTCATGGGCGTATCGAGAATCTCAGTCAGGGAGGGGCAAGATACAAATAGTTTGTTCTATATGTATGTTAGCACTTGGGCGTCTGTTCATAGGTGTTGTCACCTGTAAGCGTAGGTTTCCTTTTATCTTATGAAAAATAATCTTGCCGACCTTGTCCCATTTCTTGATACTCTTGGAAAACTCTTTTGCGGTGTATACTGAGCAGAAAATATTTAGAGGGGGGCAGCTGCCCCTCCCTGTCCTACTGTAAATACGCCCATGGCTTTACTCAAGAACTGAGCACTGTTTTTCTAAATGATCCTAGTTTGATAACTTTCCCATTAATCGCCTGACATATCCACAACAAAGTTAAATACCTTAAAAGCCTGCGAACCTAAAAGTAGGCAAACATTTTTACAACACTGCTCAATCAGTCAACACGCGTCGTTACTTCGTAGTACTTATGACGTTTATACGTACACGTTGAAGAACCATTTTGACGTCAATTCGCTTGACTGAAATTTGCTAATAGCTTGAGGGTCGAGACTATAAAATAACATTCAATGTTGTTTTTGGAGGAAATTGCAGCTGACATAACTGGCTTATGGGCGTTTACAGTGATGTTGTGGTTTGATAGTCCTTACTTTCAGTAGGGACAGACACACATCAGCTCATGTGAACAATAAAAATAGAAAAAAATAATTGAATTTTCATTATTTTTCTTTTCATATTGATTTTCCGACACATGAACTTTATTTTTTCCGAACATTTCCCAACGCTCGCTCACTGACTTTTGTTTGTATTTCAAAGACAGTTTTAGGCTACAGAATATGAATAATTAAAATGATGCAATTTTGATGGGGTTTTTTTTTGTTTTTGTTTTTAAAGTTTTTACTCAAAGTTATTTCCCCGTCATGTCATGAGTGGAGTGAAGGGGAGAGAAAGTTTTGGAACCTCAACTGAGCATACAATGTTGAAACGTTGAGACTGGAAGACTGAGAGACAAGGCTCATTATTAATTCTCGATGGCAAAAGTTTTTTGGGTAAGAAATTCTCTCGCAGCATAAAATGTTTTGCCTTAGCAGGTTTGGATTCCGGGAGCACCTGAGACACATTTTTAATGGTGCTTTTGAGGTTATTAAGAATACTTTAAAGTATAAGAAGGAAGTTTTAATGACAGACACCTGCATAGAAGAAAATGTGCCACCGAGGAATTTTGGCTATTTTTATTTCGATTCTTAGAAAATTAATCTCAACCATTCAAAAGCTTTTAGAAACCAAAGGAAATTAAAAAAAAAAAAAATCCCCTGCATACTTTTCGTATGCCTACTATGTTAAAAAAAATTCTCTTTAGTGATATGTTTTGACAGCTGTCAATGTCGTATTTTTCTTTATTTCGATTTTGATGTTAATGAAAAGGCTTTCCGCCCTTTCGGGGGTTGCAATTTCCATTAAAATGAAAGCCCCAAAGGACTTGAATATTTCAATAGAAGCTTGATGAACATTTCTGCGGTAATGTTACATTTTGTAAGTATATCCCTTTAAAATCAAATTTTGGACTGCAAAACCTTTAAAGAGAAATCTCTAAGGGAAATTACTATACTTCCGAAACTTTCTGAGCTGAAATATCATGAATAGAACATAATTAAGGCTTAGAGTTGCGTAGCTGAACCCAAGTTTCATGTATCCTTACTTAAATGAAGCGAAGAAAACTTAACGACCAACATTATTACTCATTCGAACTTTATTAGTTTTAGGGATTTTAAGAGAGCTCATGGGAAGAAGATAAAGAACTTTTTTTTGTTTAGCTCTCAAACCTTTCCATTTAAGGAAGGTGAAGTAAGGGCCTTTTAAGCTTAGAAATATGTATTCACCAACTACTCTCAAATATCTAATGAACCAAAGTGAGCATTCAAGTAACGTTAGTTAAGTTAAGTTAAGTATAAGTTAATGTTAAGTTGAGTTAAGTTGAAGTTAAGTTGAGTTAAGTTGAGTTAAGTTGAGTTAAGTTGAGTTAAGTTGAGTTAAGTTGAGTTAAGTTGAGTTAAGTTGAGTTAAGTTGAGTTAAGTTGAGTTAAGTTGAGTTAAGTTAAGTTAAGTTAAGTTAAGTTAAGTTAAGTTAAGTTAAGTTAAGTTAAGTTAAGTTAAGTTAAGTTAAGTTAAGTTAAGTTAAGTTTAGTTAAGTTAAGTTAAGTTGAGTTAAGTTAAGTTAAGTTAAGTTAAGTTAGTAAGTTAAGTTAAGTTAAGTTAAGTTGAGTTAAGTTGAGTTAAGTTGAGTTAAGTTAAGTTAAGTTAAGTTAAGTTAAGTTAAGTTAAGTTAAGTTAAGTTAAGTTAAGTTAAGTTAAGTTAAGTTAAGTTAAGTTAAGTTAAGTTAAGTTAAGTTAAGTTAAGTTAAGTTAAGTTAAGTTAAGTTAAGTTAAGTTAAGTTAAGTTAATTAGTTAAGTTAAAAGTTAAGTTAAGTTAAGTTAAGTTAAGAAGTTAAGTTAAGTTAAGTTAAGTTAAGTTAGAGTTAAGTTAAGCTAAGTTAAGTTAAGTTAAGTTTTAAGTTAAGCTAGCACTCCCTTTGAATCCTTCCGCGAAAAGAGTTCAAAATTTTCCTTACAAATATATTTCTTTATTGCACAACGACGTTCTTTTTTATTCCTTTTGCATCAAATTTATAATTTCGTCGGTTATGACATTAAAGGATCGCTCAAACTCGTCAAAGAAAATCATAAAATCCGAAACATAAAATGCAAGCTTTCATCAAACTTTTATTGCTATTTTTTGCTAAATAAATTTTTCGCTTTTTTGTCTGAAATTGTCATGTGTGTGGAATAAACATACAGCAAACTTACCATGTATTAGAAGTTGCCAAAATATTTTCCATTTTGGTAAATGAAAAACGCGATGTTAATGCTCAACAAAGAATATGTACGAAAAGAAAAATCATATTGCTCGTTTGACGAACGTACGCGAGATCCACAATGCATGCTATTGCATCTTCCAGACAAGCATTCAAGCAGCATTTGAACAGGATATATATAAATGTTTGTGTGTCTAATATTACCTTGTGTTATTGAGCTTTAGACTTAATTAATCAATGTCTTGAAATGGTTATTAGATCAAAGATATTTAGATTTATTCTGTAAGGATTTGCAGCGACGAGATAATCAAAGATAAAAGTATTCATATGGCTGTATTTTTTTCTCAAATGTTAAAGCACAATTTTTGTTAACTTTTTAAATGCATAAGTTGAAGTTAATATAATTTATTTCATAAATTCAGGAATCCTGCATATCAAAATTTCCATTCGATGAAAAAATATGTTTCTTAATTTCCTGAGCAATCTTTTATTTTAATCGCAACGATGCCAAGAGCCCGTTAAAAAGTTCGAGATACTTGAAACAAAACAACAATGAGCTGAACTAATTTTTCATCATTTATGTGAATACTATCGAATTTTTTATGCGTAAAATTATAATAAATATTTTAAATAACAAAAAAATATATTATTATTATATTGGCCTAGAAGATGTTTCAGCAATATATAAGGAACACATTTGCTGAAACATCGTCTATGGGACTATTCCGCGATGTTTTTAATGTATCGCCAATTGCTCTTCCAAAACAGTGTCGGGCGACCGGACAACTGCCTAACAAGCTTCTCTATTCCGCGATAACAAAGCACTGTTCCGCGATAGAAAATGTTTGCTGGGTACATATTTACTGTACATAAGTATATGTATGTTGCTATATAAATTTTTTGGGTAAATGTATAAACCAGTATAAATCCTTCGACAATTTGAATTTGTTTTACGCAAAAGAATAAGATTTCATATTCTCAAAGGCATTGCAACGCATTTCACAGCTAATCAAAGTCAAGATACACAATGCTGGCAATTTGCAAGTCTTACAATCGTCATAACAGCCAAACTCACAGGATATAAAATAAAATAATCCATGTGGAAATGAAATTACGCTGAGAATGGCTCAGACGAAAGGAGTCGAACGAAACCGGCTCGTTTAATAGGCGGATACATGCATGTTTGATCTGGGGCTGGCTAGGACGAAGATAAGCAGCATTAAAGAGATATTCATATGTTTGTGTGTGTCTGTTTTTTTTTTGTATTGAATTTAACTAATTATTCAATGTTGAAATGGATTCAATCCATAGGCATCAGGTCGATTTTAATTTATTCAGTACAATTGCAGCATCGAAAAACGAAAATAAAAGTTCCATTCAGTCATTGGCTTATCTTATTTCTATGCTGGTAAATCCTTTTATTGTTACATTTACGGCTTAAGATGCCATAGTGAGATACGTTTATGGGTTCGGATAACATTCGGAAATCTAAGCATAGTCATGTGTGCATTCATGTATGTGTCTGTGAATTGTCCTGGCGAATTCCTTTTGTTTTCAATCGCAACTGATTGTGGAAAGCCCGTTTTCGACTGAACTTGTTTGAACGAAAACAAAAGGAGCTGAACAAATCCATCAAGGATAAAATCGAATTTTTTTGTTTCTATTTTTATTTTTCCCTTTTTTTTTGTATTTGTGGTTGATATGCTGTCCTCCTTTTGTCAGAGGCCCAACATTTCTCTTATTGTTTGCAGTATTTATGTGTGAAGATTTTGGCTTCAACTGTGCCCTAGTTTCAAGAATGTTTAAGGAGTAACACATTTCTCTTTTTAGCGACAGAATAAAATATCTGTCAGGGCCACATGCGAAAAATGTGATTGAAAAAGGGTTGAGCTGTATTTATTTTGCATATCGGATTTGTTAAACGACGAAGCGTTTTGATGTTTAACTCATGTAAGTGAAGGATCACTGATTTAAGAAGAGTTTTTGAGGCATACTTCTAGGCACTATGTGACTAAGCAAATTTAATATCGCTCTGAAAGAGACGTTTGAGGTACTTTAAAGTTTAAAGTTACAAATTTTTTTTATATTGAATCATAAAAGAGCTAAAATCTCTAATTTCTCCCCCTTTCAGGCTCTTCTCCTTTTTTTGTGATGAAAGCTAAGTTACTATCAAGGCAGCAACAATTTCAAAACTTTAATCAAATTCAGAAAATTGATTTCATTTTGATTCCTCTCCGGCTCGGTTCGGTTCGATATTGCTTCCTGAAAGTATGCTCAACTTTTCGACGACGTAATCATTTCGTTTCGTCATCGAGTTCGTCAAAATCAGAAATCAATCAACGTTGCGTACGTGCCTGGGAGTAAAATGTTATAAAAACGATTTGTAGAAAACGATGACAAAATATAAAAGAATACTCAGGTGAAAAAGAAAACATAAAAAAAAGATATGTAGAAAGCGAATGAAAGGCGGCGAATTACGAAAAAAAAGAAGAAATGCTATCTTAGCGGAAGAGAAATGTTTGATAGATTGACGTTCAGTGGCAGAATACACATGGCGTAAAAACCTGGTACAGAAAAAAGAGGAAGGAAAACCTCTTCTGCTTTGAAGTTAAGGTATTTTTTCATGAACAGTTGATTGTTTCCTTTCCCCCTTTAAAATAAAGAATCAATTTTCTCACGAGTCAGGGGGATTAGGTATTTTAATTTAGCTGTTTTTTAATTTTGACGTAAAAAACTTTTATCTCGAGAGTGACTGGCGTACCATCGGCCTGAAAAAGAAAAAAAAAATGGAGGAACAAAAAAATATTATCCTTCCAAATAACTAGAGATTTTTTGGGTTTCAATCAACTTCTTAAAGTGTTTCAATTCAATTGAAAACTTTAATTCCGGACTCATTTTTTGGATCTAATGTTTTCTACATAGTTTCGAGTCGCTTCGGAGTCATTTCGGAGTCTTCCGGAGTAGTTTCGGAGTAGTCTCGGATTCATACATCTGCAACCTAATTACGAAAATTTTTTCTGATCCTCATACTACCTATTTTGATCGGAGTAATTTTGGAGTCATTTTAGAATAAAATCTCTGAGCCCCTTTTCTCTCACATATTTCGGAGTCATTTCGGAATCATATTTCTGAGTATCATATTTTCTTTCTCATTTCGGAATCTTTTCAAACCATAGTTCCGATTCTGATATTTTTCAAAAACTTTGGAGTCATGTTGGAATCACAAACATGATCACTCCTAAATCGTTTGCCATCAAAAAAATACCAAATACCTTGATATCATTAAATTCAATTCGCAAGTTGCTTGGATAAATACAAACTTTCAAATGTTTGGAACAAGCGATTAAGGCAACATAAAAGGTTAATATAAATATTAATTCAGCGCCTGAAAGTATGCATTTGAATAATAAACAAGTTATTATTGTATGTATTTGCAAAGCTTTAATCGAACTAAAGTAAAGGCTTTAAGAAGATCCTACACTCAACTCCAAAGACGAAATCTTAATATCGTAAATATTCTAAAGGTTTATATGCATACTTTTAGGTACTGAATTAATATATATTTTCTATTGCTCTAGAAATAAGTTGTATCAGCGATTTTTAAAGACATTTTTTCACTTTTTTCGCATGGTTTTTCTATGTTAATTTGAAGAAAGAGCATACATTAAGAAAATGAGGATCCCTGCGCACATGTGGTCTGACAATAGCTAAAAAAAATAATTTTTTTTTGTGTTAAAATCTGCTGGCTGGACTGAAGGCGATGGCTTACAACTCAGTTTGCCACTTAAAATGTTTACATGGATTGTGGTAACAACCACAGTGACTTTGTTTGCATGGGAAAGTCATGTGGGATTAGAAGGACACATTTGGCTGTCTACAGTGTTGTTTGCGCTCTCTGTGGCTCTCTGAGTTATGTGGTTAGCAGTTTAAATTAAATTAGACAATGAGTGTGAGAGAAAAAGGGCGAGAGAGATAGAAAGGGAGAGAGAGTGCTGTTTATATTAAAAAAATTGCAGTCTGCATTTTTAAGCAAGCTTAATTTAATGAGTCTGTAAAAAGTTTTAATAGCCATGTGGATTTTGTAATTTCCATACATAGGAATTTAAAGCGACATCCCTTGGAATATGTGTGGTTAAGGGCATGGAGATTTTAATGCTTTAAATAAATTATTTGTTCGGAAGAAACTTGATTATATTAAAGAGAGCACAATAGTTCATTCAAAACTATAATTAGAGGGCTCATCAAGGCATTGGTGCATTGGTAATTGAAGTAAATTGCAATGATCTCGAAGTCGTTTAAATTAAATAATTTTTCAAATTTCTCCTCGATTATTTGAGACCACGAAATGATGGAACCTTTAAGAAGCCCAAAAATAGAAATGAATAAAAATTTCTTGTTCAATTTCTTGAAGGATCGACAAACGTACCCATAACTTGCTCGGCTACATTTATCAAAATTCATCGGCTTAAGCAAAACATACTCATTTATTTTCAACGTATTATGGCCTAAAAGCTCACATGTATTTTCTTATTTTTCTGCAGGATCTTTTTTTTGCAAAAATTTTTTTCCCGAAATTTACAGCTCGGGAAGTTATTATTCGGCTCATTATTTTATGTACGTTTTTTTCCTTCAAGGCACTTTTTTTTGTGTGGAGCACCTTGCGGAAGAGTTTCCCTCTATATCTATATATATTTATATATATGTCTCTCTCTCTGCCCTTTAAAATTCCCATTTACGTGTTGTCTTCATCGTTTTCACTCAGAAAGCATGTCAATGACTCTACGCGAATCAGCAACGCATAAAGATAAGAAGCAAAGGTAAGAAATGACTTCGACGTCATTTAAACTTAAGTCAAACGCTATGGAAACTCAAGACTTTAAGTACACACAGAAGATATAAAATCGCACATAGCAAAGAGAAAAATAGCACATGTCATCACTTAGAAACCCGAGCTGAGATACCCACCCACCTATCTACGTTCCTATCTACCACCCTAACTCAGGTGCACGTTGCTGCTCTTCCTTGAGTGCTCGAGGGAAGAACGAATGCTAGGAAAAGGAAAATGTAATGCCTGGCGAAAGCAAGTGCGAAAAAATACGATTTTTATGCACATCAAAATAAAATGAATTCGCATTTTGAGATTGTCAGGAGCAAATAAGGAATATAAGCGAGTGAAAAAAAATTGTTTTTTTTTTTTCATTTAAGAAAAGTCCAACTTTGAGGAAGTTTTTAAAGACAAAAACTTTTAAATAGTTCTTTTTTTGGTTTTTAATTTTCAGACGAAAAATTATTTGTAAGTTTTTATCAACTTTTATCGCTGGCGAATTCAAAGTAAATAAGTCAAACTTTTCATTTCTTTTGAAGACTTTCAATTTGAAATAACTACAGTTTAAAAAAATAATAGCATAGTTTTAGGCTAATAAACCAAATAAAATTTAAAACTTTTAATTAAAAAAATTTTTTTCATATAAAAAAAGGTCATAATATTTATATTTCTTAAACTCTCTTAATGAAACAAGTCAAGTCCTCGCGCTGCTCAAGTAATTTTTCTTTGGAAAAATAATCAAATTCCGCTTTGAAAATGTTATTGCCCCAGCAGACTTGGAGCCCGAACTCGGAGAAGAAGCACTCATAATGAGATCTTTCAAGAGCCTGAAATAGTTCTTTGCCTTTTCGCTAAGATCGACCTCTGTGAGTCCGAAATCGTACACCGGACAACCCAGTAAGAGACTCATGCTAGGCGATCTTTTGAACTATGTTATTAACTTTAATTGTCTCATCATTTTATTTCACCCACCACTCGGATTCAAGTTTCCATTTATGAGTTTCGGAATCATATTTCTGAGCCTGATATTTTATAAAAATTTTGGACCAATTTCGGAATTATATTATCATATTTTTTGAACTCATACGTTTTTCGAGCTTGATTTTCCTAGCTATTTGGGCAGATGTTTCTTAGCCTCGCATTTTGAACATTTTCAGACGAACTCAAGGTATTTCTACATTTTTTGGACTCATTTCGGACGAATTTATTTGAGATTCTTATTTTCGGAGTCATTTCGAAACTCCTTTTTCTGATTCCCATATTGTGTTCCTGACTTATTTCGTACACACACATACATTCTTCTGAGATCAACATTTTCTGTATTTCTCGGAGTATTTCGGAGTCATTTGAAACTCTTTTTGGAGCCATTCCAGACGCTACTGAACCTCATATTTTTTTAAAAGAAATTTCGGAATCGAATTTCCAAATTTTTTGAACAGATTCCGAACCCATTCTTCTGAGATTCATATTTTCTGACTCATTTCGGACTCATATTTCTGAGCCTCACATTTTGTAAAAAATTCGGAGTGACTTCGGAGTAGTTTCGGAGTAATTACGGACTGATTTCAGACCCATATTTCTACATTTCTGGACTCATTTCGGACTTGTTCGTCTGAGCTTAACATTTTCTGTGTTTTTGTTGTCATTTCGAACCCATATTTCTAAAATTTATATGAAGTAAAACTTTGTGACTCATTTCGGACTCACATTTCTGAATACTCCGAAAATGTTTGTATCAAAGTTCTCCTCCTAAAAACTTCGAAATTCTCAAATATTGGTAACTCATAAATTTTTTTCTCCAATATCAAGTTAGTCCTCTCACTCTTCAAACTTCATGTTCGAAAATTTTCTTCAAAAAAATATTGTTCATAACCACTTGAATTCAATAAGTACATTTGTCTTTTCTCGACCTTGCGCTGCTATCCAATTTTTTTATATTTTATTAGAATAGATTATTCCGAAAAACTTTGAGACCGTATATCATTCTCTTCCCGAACGTTTAAATTGCTGCACAAGTGCGAAGCAGACACGTAAAATAGTTTTTTACGTTCTCTTCTTTTTTGTAGAAGAAAGTGCATATTTCATAGAGATACAGAAGGAGAGCAAAGTCAATATGTACCGTTGAATATTGCGTCATTGACTTTCACAAACTGCGACTCCAGGAAGTACAAAAGTGGAAACAGATACGAGCAAAAAAAAATTGAAAAAAAATTTCATATAAAAAATAAAAAATAAATGAAAAAGGGAAAGACAAAGGGCAACCGCCATTGCTGCTACATACATACATACATACATACATATGTATATCGAAAACCTCACCCTCCGAGGAATTTTCTTTTTTGTTTTTCTTCCTGCTGAATGGATTTCCCTTTTTACGCCGCTATTTGCAGTAAAAGTAACTTTACGAATTCGATTCCCTAAAGTCAATTTGATTTCCATTTTTAACTTTTCATCAGTAATTCAACGTTGCACTCTTCATCGGAGCGCCGAGCGCGCTGCCATCGGATATCGTTTTCTTCATATCCCGGGATTCTATCTGTCCTAGCCTTGAGGCACGATATCCAGGTTCTGGTTCTGGCTGTGTTTCTCTTACTGGTTTTTAGTGTGTAGGTGCAAGTGTTGGCACGTCGACAGGCATTTCGTGACTCCCAAAACGAAAATCAGTGCGCAATTTTTTTGAAATTTATCATAAGATAGCCCGGCCGAATACAGATGGAGTTAGTCGAAGTCGAAGGGAGTTAAGTGTGAAGTTGGTATGAATCCAAAACAATGGATGATTGCTGCCGTATAAACGAGAATTCACTGAGGTCATAACATGGACTGTTAATGCGAGGAGTGCCTTTGATGGTGAGCCAGCGAAGAACACTTTGGTAGTATCGCTTGTGAAGGATACGTTTTTGAGTATTTTTTTTTTTTTTTACTCTTTGGCGATGTTGAAAAATATACACACAGGAATTGTACATAAAACCATCTAAGTCCGCTATGATCTTCGAAATTGCCCATTTTTATTATGGTTTGCAGGCACTTGACTTCGTGTTCAAATTTTCCACGTAATGCACTTTCTGTGGCCAGCATACTATATTAAGGTAGAAGGAACGGCAGTAACCAGTTATAAAAAGAAAATAGAAGTAGTTTCCTTTGAGGCAGCGGAACAGCATCTGCCGCCAGCGAGGATAAAAATCAGTTTCATTTTCAGAAAATTGTACACAAAACATGGCGACGTGACTCGGGCAACATTTTTGTAAAAACCACTTAAGCTCTGTGACAGAATACAAGACTGAGGCAACGGGAGGGAGAAAAAGGAAAGTAAAATTTTTTTTTTTAGCAATTGTTTTCGTGGTCAGAGTATTTTGAAGGTTGTTCAGAAAATTCGTGATTAAAATACTTATAATAATTTCGCCTCTCTAAGCGGCTCTCCGAAATATTTCCATTTCGATTTTCGATTTGAAAACAGAGAACATTTTTGAAATGCTTATCTCAAAATAACATTGATGCCATTCAATCAGTTCGATTCAAATACCGCTGGAATAAGCATGTCTCTTGTCGAGATAATTTTCCAACTGATCGTTGTGGTTTTTATAGCAAAATTCAATTTAAATGGAATTTCTGTCGATGCTCTGAACGCACGAATTCCATCGCGTTTGTCGTTTGTTCCACCCGCTAAGCGACTTTACGGTGAACATATTTCAAAGGAATTCTTCAACTCGGCCGAAAGATCAGAAAAAGCCAAAGAAAATCTTCAACTCTTATTGCAAAATGTCATTGAAAACGTTGAGAGGAATCTAACAACTTCGTCCATACTTAAGACAGATGTATCAATGCTCGAATCAGATGAAATTCAAGACTGCCTTATGAAATTGGATAACCTCGCTCAATACTTTTCGTCAGTGTCCGAGAAGGCTTCGAAATTTTCCACCGAATTGGAACATTTCTTTGAAGTAACCAAAAATGAAACTAACGAATTGCTCTTGAAATTGAGGCATGTCCCATCGCCTCAACATTTTTTGGAAATGGAAGTTAAAGTACACTTAACCAATTATTATGCGGAGATGGAATCACTCTACGTTCTGCTGACGGAAGTGCTCGATGATGGCATCGATTTTACAACGAGCAGTTTGCAGGCAACCTCACGGAATTTCCATCAATTTGCAGGTATACGAATGAAACTCCTAAAAAAAAAAATAAATAATATGTATTCTCATATTGTGTTTTTATTTTTTTTTAGGTTTACTAAAATTCGCTCTCGAGTACTTCAGGCCGAGCGTTAAGTGCTGCAAGCGCTATATGAACTACATACAGCAAGAATTGCCCGAAATTGTCAAGTGTGCTGCTGGCCCGGAGCTTCAAACGGCCTACGATGTTTATGCCATAACAACATGGACCTCAAAATACATACTCCGCCAGTTGGAGTTTCGCATTGAAAAGCTCTTCAATTGCTTCGCCTTTAATAGTTATGTTCTGCGTTGTCGTTTCTTGCGCAATGCCGATGATGATTTCGAGCAGCTTTTCGACAAAATCGAAGAATTGAAAATATTTTACGACATTCGAATACGAAAAGGTCAAGTCTCGAAAATTACTTTACTCAAATACAATTATGGAGCATCGATGCGAGAAGAAATGCTATGGAGTGGCGCAAATGATATTGATATGAATAATCAATTGAATACTCTTAAAAAAGAATGCATTCCGAGTGATTTCTCGAACGATTTAAGAGGCAATGAGCTAAGAGAATGTTTCAGACTCAATGTTTAGACACAATCAATGCTTTAGCAAAGAGACGTTCCAAAACCAAATAGATTTCGTGTATAAGTTACTCAATTAATTCCAATAACATTTGAAATTCATAAATATAATTTTTCTATTTTCAAATAAAATAGGATTTAATTAAAAAAATAAAAAAGCCTTAATCCAAACAAATTCATGAAACTCCAAAAGAAAATAAACACGACAAGACATTATGAATTTTTCGCAAGGATATTCTTCCATGCCTTAGAAAAATAAATGATCTCGATTTGTAATATTATAAACGCTGAAGGATATGCGATAGCATAGCATAGCAGCGCTACTGTCAACGAAAGAACAAAGAAAAGCAAACAGAAGAAGATTGGAGGACGCAGCGACGACGATTTGCATAATTCTGTCGGACAGGCAAAGCAATCAAAGCACAGCGCAGCGCAGCAAGATATTGTAAAATTAATTTTTCTTATTTTAAATTAAATTCGTCGACGACAATTTTCTCTCTATATTTTCTCTTCCCGTTCTTGTTATTATTATTTTCTTTTTTTTTTTTTTTACTTCTTCCCTGCTCTAGGGAAATTTAATTATCTTGCGAAGATGAATTTCATTGTTTAAACCAAATTGGCATACAAAAACTAAACTACTTGGGACGGACGGATCAAGGCAGGCTGTCGGGACAAGTCATCACAATCTAGGCAATTGCAATAAAGACAAAAGAGGAAAAAAAAATTAATTAAATCCAAGCCACATCCTCTACAAAGAGACGTCATTTTCACCTTCTAATTAAAAGTTCATTCTCTTTCTTATTTCTTTTGTTTGTTGTTTGTTTATCTTTCAGGACCTGTGCTTGTTAAGATGCTTTTGAGAGCAGATAGTTGCGAGGAATCAATGAACTATATTTGATTCCGAAATTGAGAGTCAATGGATAGTGGAAATATTTTTAATTGAACAGAATAAATATGTATGGAGGGAGACATAAAGTAGTTGGATGTACGGTTGCAACTTCAAAATATATAAAATTGTTAAGACAATGCAAAAAAAAAGAGCCAATTTGACCAAAAAGGAGTCAAAATATATTTTGTATAGAAAACAACAGTTTTAAATCATGAAAAGCTTTAATTTTGAAGCATTTATATATTTTTATTTTAAAAAAATTAGAACGAATCCCTGCATTTCTAGATCATTTTTAGGTTACATTTCTCCGTCGTAAATTAAAGCTCTTCCATTTCACATAGAATTTCCTTCCTTATTTCTACATCAACGCAAAATAATTAATCCTTTCCATGGTGCTGCAAGCAAGCGTCATCATTACCATGAAATTCGCCATTAACTTTTTATTACTACTTTTCATTACCAGAGCTTTAAAGCTCTATTTTATTGCGCAAAGATATTATTTTTCCTTTGCGCTTTTCGCATGCCTGGCATTTCGTTTAAGTATTTTCAAAATTAAATTAAAGGAAATCCTTGGCAGTTTTTTTTTTTTGTATATTCTTTTAGTCATTTACAGCTCAACTAAATTGCGTGAAATTAAATAAAAATTTACGAAAACGAAACTCCGGAAAATCTCTCCAAAATGCCACGAGTAACTTCATTATGTTATCGCTTACGCTATCGCTTGTGTTTTTACGGGTATCGTTGGTTATTTTATTTTATTTTATTTTGTTTTTTTATTTTATTTTCTTATTTTTGTTGTTCTCTTGATACTGTTATTGCTTTTTGTTATTGTTATTTTACTTTAACTGAAATTTAAAACACTTCGGAATTTTCGGTAAGAAACTTTCAATGGCTGACCCACTGCAAGCAAGCCAGCAAGGATAAACGTTTTGGGGGAGCTGCGTTAAAGGCTATATCACGGAGTTACCCGTTTTTCGGCAGGCAATTATGTCGGCGGGTTTCTACACCACACCGTCATATCGCCATATCGCTGTATCGCCCAAGAAGCCGAGAGAACGAAACATAATCGTTACATTTTACTGTTTGCAATCATTGCCTTTGATTACTTTGAATTTCAAGATAAAGGTGAGAAAGATAATAGCAGTAATGATGGAAGTAGGATATTTTTTGGGGCCATACCTTTTGAGTGTGAGGGAGGGAGGGAGGTAGAGAGGTAGTGCCGGTTGTATAGAAAGTAAGTTAATTTATGTTAGAGAGAAAAGGAAGTTTTTGTTTCGTGAAAACGGAAATGAGATGATATTTTTTATATTTGAATGAAAATTTCACTGAGTCCATTTTTCGGCAAAATTTTCTCAGAATATTTTAGGACTTTCTTCCTTCATTTGATGAACAAAAATGATAGAAAATTTCATAAACTTCCAAACTTCAAATTTTCTTTAAAAATTATATTCTTAAAGCATAAAAAGTCCTATCTGTACCCGTTAGTCCATACCCAGCGAACATTGTAAGAGTTACCATTTTTATGAGTCTAAAACAAGACACATATGACTCCGAAAGTATTCCGAAATATGGAAGAAAATGATTCCGAAATGACTCCGAAAATGTTACGAAAACCTGGCTTCGAAAAATTATACTGATACGTGTGGGGAACGACTCCGAAAGTACTACGAAAATTTTGCAAAATACAAGTCTTAGAAAAATGAGTCCGAAATGAGTTTGAAAAAGGTTGTATGTGAAAAGCATGAGGCTTACCAAAATGAATCCGAATCATGTGTGAAAAATGTCTGCGAAATTACTCCGAAATTTTTAAAAAGAAAAATGAACCCGAAATAAGTATGTGGCAAATGACTCCGAAAATTTTCAAAAATACTGGGCCTAGAAAAACGAGCCCCAATAGGGTTTGAAGTAAGTATGTGAGATATATGAAGCTTTAAAATATGACTCCGAAATAACGTGGGGCTCGAAATAAGTCCGAAATTTTGAGAAAAGGGCAATTCCATTTAATCACAACCCAACACAATCCTTTTTTGGGGGTTTAGATCATATGTTTTAAAACAAACAGGATGTGACTCTCAAGGATTTATAATTACTTATGAAAACTTTAAGCAACAGTTAAGCAATGAAATTACCTAACTTCTGAAATAAGCAGTAAATATGAGGCTTAGAACTTGTAGCCGAAATGATTCCGAATTGGATTAAAAAATTTTTAACATCGGCAAGGGAAAACATGAAAGGCCCGAAACATATTCACATTCATATGAAACTACCCTGCAATTATGGGATTAAGCTCTTTCCGTTTTGAATTGACCTAATCAGTGGCCATCCGCATGCATCGTTTGAGCTTAAATAGAAATATAAAACAACAACAAAAAAAACGAAAAACTTTTTCCTGTTTTCCAATTTTTTGCGATCAATATTCTCCTCCCCAATCCCCGGCTAAATTTCCTTTTCATCTTATTACATAAAAAGGAGCAAAAAAAGAAGAAGAAAAACATAAATCGAAATCATTTTCATACAACACAATGTGCAATATGATATGAGGATGGAGCTCCGTAAATCTATTTACACATCAATCATTTTTTTCTCCCTTCCTCTCTCTAAAGGAGAACAGCATATCCAGCATTAAGCGAGCTTAAAGTCAGTTGTACTGCAATCGGGGAATCGTCCTTCATGACGTGATACATACAACATGAATGAATTAGATTCTACGTGCTCCAATATACAATGTCAGTCTCGGAAAGACGTGAAGGCTATAATATGAAAAAAAATAAATAAATAAAACAAAAAATTGAGAAAAAGAAGAAAGCAATTGTGGTCAGCACAAGAAGATTGCGTGGGGTTCTGCTTCTGTCAGAAAGCAATAAAAAAGGACAGGAAAACTGTTATCAAACGCTCAAGGGCATATTAAATACAAATTACGTTTTCGGTATTTCCAGTAAGGTAATTTGTATATGGAAAAAAAAATAAATAAAAAAATAACAATATGGAAATATACACCGGATAGAAGCCACGTAAACAAATGATATGATAGGGTGAAATATTGATGGCTTGAAGGTTATTCTAATCATGGCTGTCATTAATCAAAAAGGAAAAGTTTTGCCTCACTTCTCTCGGCTTTAAAGAGCCAAGAATATTCACTTTAAACTTTCGACCAGAATATCGACTTCTCTTAGAAGGAAACTTAAAAAGTTAAAAAGCAAAAGGAACCATAAATTTCAACTCCAGTTCGAAAGAGGTCCGAAAGAGGTTCAACCCTTCAAAGTTCGAAAAACCAGACAAAAATGGTTTTTGTCTAAAAGTTTTGTTCGACAAACAAACAAAAAAGGAAACAACAATGAACGTGCCTAATAATAAATAAACGAATGCAGATAGCAAAGGAAAACTCTCAGCAGGAAAAAAAGGATACTACAACGCGTTCAAATGTAAAGGAAAAGGAACAAGTTTTTTTTTTTTTTTACAAGCTAAAGAACCGCAATAATCACGGAAATAAGTAGGAACGCGGAAATAACAATAGCGAAACACCTGCAACATGCATGAAACATGGTAAATGGTAGAGAGGACGGAGGGAGGAAGGGAGGCCATTTCATCCAATTGAAAAGGATTGCCTTCGGGTGATAGTAAGACAAACAGAAGCAGAGTAGAGTGGTGCGGAGTGGAGTGGAGTGGAGTGGAGCAAGGGAACGTGCAAGGCAAAGCACATCCTCTCATTCATATCCAAGAAGAAACTTCTGGCACACAAAAACACTTGATACTATGGGATTTGCTACTTTTATCTATTCGTGCCAAAGAGGTGAAAAGGCAAAAACTTTGAAAACTTCGAAAAGCAATGGCTCTGACTGCTTAAGGTGCGCATATTACAGGAAAAAGTCTGTAAGTAGGTAGGCAGGAAAATTACCCTTAGAAAGGAATACCTATGTATGTTTGTCTACCTACATATTGAATAAAAAGGATCTAGATTTCCACTTGGAGTGTAGAGCCAATAATTTCCCAGACACCAAGGAGACGACTCAGTTTGAGAGAAAGCTATTTCCGAGTGAAAAAGAATCCAATTGGAAAATCCTTCACACAGAAACTCCTCAACTGAACAGTTTACTGAAGATTCAAACGGCTGGCTGGCTTGCCACATGTTTCTCAACATGTTCCAATTTCTAATTGAAGCTCCCATGTAATTATTTCGGTTTCGATTTTGCATATTTCAGTTGCTCCCAAAAATGCTTCGGTGCTTCGCTTGCTTTGCGGTTTCTAATCTGATTTGATGGCAATTCCGCCGGCAGATGTTGGAAATCTCATTTCCAAACTTTATTCATATGAGTATATGCACGAAGAGACAAACATTTGAATGCGATGCATCATCAAAACGAACAGTGATGACGAATGTGCAGCAATCAACAACATTTTCGGCAGCGACAACAGCAACAACGGCGTCAGTAAACAGTAATACAGCAAAGGCACATCGTAAAAACGTAAACGCTGCATGCATTTGATTGCGTTTGTCGCCCAAAAAATTCAACTCCAACCTTCCCCCAACACTTTGACGTGATATTTGCATTCGATCAAAGCAAAAATCGAAATTGAATTTCGGTTGGAATTTGATGAGAATTTGATTGAATAGTTTTGTCAGTCATTTCGGCAACTCTTGGTGGCTCATTTGGAGGTAATCATGCGGTGTGGTAATTGCGACATACCAAACCAACTATGTTCAGACATTCCACAGGAATCGATGACAAACAGATTCAATGGTGAAATAATGATTTGCAAATTAAATCGAATTTTAAACTGAATTTCGAACAAATTTATTTTTCGAACTTTATTTTTTTGTATCGAAGTGTTTCGTCCTTTCAGTTCCCAACCGACTCGTGCAGTTTATCAACGAGATAGCATTCGAGTGTGTACCTATGCTCAGAGAGCGTTTCTGCCATTCATGTTCTTTAAATGCGTCAGCAACAGTGTCCTCCTACGCTCAAGTGTCCAACGGACATGATAGCCGACGTGAGCATAAAGAAATTGTGGAGATTGTGGCAAAGCATTTTCGAATTGCATGCCAGTGACACTGACAAAGCACTCGAAGAATTCGACATGAAAACGATGCCGACATAAATCCTAACGGAAGAAGGTGTGCGTGATTGTCCGTTGAAATAATTTGCCACAGCCCCCAAAAAAACACATTGCATGAGACGAGACAAGACGGGGCTGAAATCGGATAGTAGGATTAGATGGCATTTCGGAGTGACAAAAACATTATCTTCTTCATCCAGCAGAGAGTAGAAAAAAAAAACCACAAAAAACACTGGGTATGGTGAAAAGTTATTTTCGATTAAGGAAAATAAATCGATTGCTTTGCTTCACAGAACGGATTCCAAAAATAAAAATAAAAAAATGATAGTAGACCCACTGTACAGAGCTATAATAGTAACAGTTTATGTACACAATAACATACAAAGAGCAAACAAACTGAAACCACATCATCAGTTCCCATAACCCGAAAGGAAAAATCAAAACAAAAAAAAAAAAAAAAAACAAACAAGAGACTAAGGAGAAGACAAAAAAATCGGAAAGTCTCCCGCCCGCTTCCCCTTTGCGGTTCAACACTCATTTAAAGTTCTTTTCATACAAGACCACAAAGCAACAAGGCGCTTGGCTTCGTTATATGCCTTTCACGTGCTTCAGTAATTTTGTTTGCTCTCGTTGCACCCGCAAGAGCACACATACAATGAATCACACACACTCACACGCTCTCGCACACAAATGTGTTCTTGCATTTTGTCTTCGAAGCGAAAGCATTCTTGTAAAGCATAATTTTGGGCGCTTTGAACAGGCCTCAACGGAGTTGACGGCGAAATTACAATGCAATTGTTTACAAAGCTACTCTGACGATTCTTACATGGGCGATGGGGATTTTTTGTTTTTCGTTTTTGGTGGGGGACGCCGACGTAAGTCAATTCGGTTTAACTTCGTTCGGTTCAATTCCCTCAAGGCGTTTTTTAAAGCACCATAAAAAATTGTTTGCTCACGAAAAAGTGATATTGTACAAAGAAAAGAATAGCTCGAATGCCTTCTTGATATAAAATTAGGTTTACACTGTGTTTTATTAATTTCGTTAAGGAGTTCTTTATTGAGTGTAAGAAATTGGTTTTTGAGAAACGAAAAAATCAGATTTTTTTCGCCTTTTTTGTTTATTTTGAGTGCAAGGAAGAAGATTTTCAGTTTGGAGGCTTAAGTATTGATTGAGTTTACAGGAGTTTTTTGTAAATGGGAAATTTTTTTAATATATAAAGAAAGCTAAATAAGACCAGAAAGGATGAAGTGTGCTGTTTGCGAAGCAAAGGAAAATATTAAGGTAAATTTAGAACCCAAAAGTAAGGGTGTTATTGTCAGGCGACCCTGACAATAAAATACCCGACACAGACACACATGTTCAAATAATTTTTAATATCAAAAGGTGTTTAAGGCCATTAGGGGCCCCATATACCGACTTTTGTTGAATTTCTTTATGAAACCCGCCTTTTTGCCACGCCCACTTTTCCAATTTTTTTGTTTTCTAATCGGAGGCCTTAATATACGCTCAAATTCTAAGTTTCAGTGAAATATCTCAAAAAAATCCGATTTTGAGGCAGTTTTGAGATTTTTGTGACAGACCCTAGTACTGGAGGTCCCCATAAAAATGATCCGATCGGGTCCATTCTCGAACTTGTTCTTACTCGTGTGCTTGTGAGTACGCATATCAAATTTCATCAAGGTAGCTCAACTCCTTCGATAACAAAACTGTATACAAACAGACGGACAGACAGACAGACAGACAGACAGACGGACATGTCTAAATCGAATCTCCTGGTGACGCTGATCATTTCTATATATATTTTGTATAGTTTATCAACTGGTTCTGGGTGTTACACACAACCACACAAACGCAATATACCCTCGACACAGAGTGTGTCGGGTATAAAAAATATTAACAGTATTTTTCTTTACCGTTGAAGTTGGGTATCTTCTAATAAGCTTTACCAAGTAGATAAAGACTTTAAAAATTTATAAATACCTTCTTTGATATCGAAATGCATACCTTCAGGTGCTGAATTTAAAGGTTTTCTGGCACTACAACCATTCCAAAGAGGCTACAGCTCTCTCATTTTAGACAGCTTAGACAGAAAAATGCAAAAAAAAAAATAGAGAGCGGCAGCCTCTTTTCTAAGAGCTAGGGACAGAAATAGAAAAATATATTTCAATTCAGTACCTAAAAGTATGCATTCGGATATTTAAAAATCTATTTATATATATCAGCGTATCTTTATATCTTTTAGAAGATTCACTAAGCTCCAAAAGTCTTAATGAAAACGGAACTCATTTTCAAGAACAAGTATATTTTCAATGTTGATAGCAATCTTAATACAATGCATACTTTTAGGTAACCAATTTAAATATTTTCTTTTGTCCATATTGCAGTACAGTTTTTGGAAAAAGTGACAATATGTGATACACATGTTCTTATAGCTTGAGAGGACTTTTCTTCCCTCCCAGGTCAACAGAACCAAAATATTTATATAGGATAAATATTTAGGGCACATAAGTAAGTATTTTTAATGAGAAAATGTACTCACTCTGAAGAGTAGAATTTTATAAGATGGAATCATATTTTTCTTACCTGAAAAGAAACAAAAAATTAATTGGTTAGGTACAGTGGAAAAACGATTAATTGATATCAATTATAAATTCAATCAACTTATATCTAAATGTATTAAATGCCACGCTCACGATTTGATATTTAAGTTCATTTTTGAAAATAGATTTCAGTATGAAGAAAATATCATCCTTAAAACAATTCATAAAAATTTGAGACTAATTTTTGAACAGATCCATTTGTTTCATTCTCATTTCGAGTGCTCTTGACATGTCCTTTTATGAAAATGATTTATTTAAGTTAACGATTGTGAGAGACAGTGCTCTAAATTTGTGGAAAAATGAAGTGGAAAGCATAAACAAAAAATAAATTTTCTAAAAATTCATAAATCACTGAGCAATAAAAAACAGATTTCAAATCAAAAAAAAATCGCTGAAAATTTTAGTAAAACGGGTTTGGGAGAAAAAGAGATAGACAGAGTTTTTGTTATGCATTCACGGTTCATGTTAAATCTCTTCTCATGAAAAGCCATTCTTTAAGTTCTTCTTTAGGGGGAAGGAAAAAATTTTAAGCTCCTCAACTTAAAGGAACCTAAAGGCAAATCCCAAATCGAATCCATTGGAGAGAACTTCATTTGAGAGACCATTTAAAATCGGAATCGTTTCCTTCTAATAAACATGCAAATATTTTAATTCGCAACAGAGAGAAAAGAGGACTTTTTCTAAATCGAATTCATGCAACCTTAAAATTGTCTGCGAGGGAATTTATACAGCGGACTGGGCAGATACCAAAAAGTTTGAAAATCTCATCGTTTCGCTTGAGTTGTTTTTGTAATGCATCAAAATAAATAAAAGCTCCAAAAATTGGCGTTTTGCGGCGATTTTGCGGATTTTTTAGTTTAAACAAAGAGCTTTAATTTTTGCATTTGAAAATGTTGATTCGTGCTCATTCAAATGTGATTTAAGGTTCGTTCGTTTCGGCTTTGTTTTGGCTGTGATTAAAAAATTTATGTTTATTCGATTGAATTCAAATTTAGGATAAAAAAAATCCATACTTTTGTTTTTTCGTTTTTGTTAAAAACATCACAAAAAGATTGAAATATCTTTTTGAAATATTTTTTTGCCAGTGACATGGAGTCTCCTTGATCCCTATTTTGGTCCAGTCTTAAGGGCTCTTCGCTGTTGAAGTAAGTGCGTGGGAAGTACTTCAAGAGCTCATTCTCTTTAACAAAGGAGTTTTGATGTGAGTGGTAAATGCACATCATTGCCAGTCGGCTAGCATTTGAGACATTTTTTTTTTTTTGTGCTAGCTCAGGTCTACTGGAGAATAAATCGGGTTGTTTTACTGCCTCTGAACCTTGTCGCTAACTTTTAATGCAAGCTCTGGATTCCAGAGTGTTCCATATGACAGTATATCACTGGGTTTCGTTTTATATTTTAAATATCGACAGTATCGAAAGCTATCGATGGTCATAGCGGAAAGTGTCGGCGACTATCAATGGTGCCGACTATCGATTGTTTTTATGCTCTAACTTGAGTCCATTGCGCAGAGCTGTTTCGATTTACTTCGGTCAAAGTATGACTTCTACTGTTAATATTGTTGAAGTAAAACGACTATGAACCAAACCACTTTAAATGGAACCCTGTGAGTTCGATTAATTGAAATCAGCGTATGCTTTCAAATAGTGAAAGTAATCAAAAGTAATTCTTCCTTTTCCTTTTTTTTTTTGGCATATGTTTTGTATAGGAAATTTACTTGCTTCTCTAGGGAATAAGTCCCTCAAGACAACTCTCAGATTGAAATATTTCAAGAATTCCAATTAATTTCTTCTTTTTTTTTTTTTTTTTTTTTTGTAACCAGTCAAATAATTCTCTTAAAAAACTTTGATTTCAGGCAAGGACCTTTTTCCAAGAAAACAAGAGATTAATGTTCTGTTCTTTCGACCGACTCACACTAAATCTGGAACTCTTCTACTTATTTTGACAATTCACAAATTCCTCACATACCATTGAACCAAACTATTTGAATAAAATATCCTCAAATCTAACAAGAACGAAATTATCTTCATGTGCAGTCCTTTTTTCCGGTTCTTTTGGTCCTAAAAATTTTTCGCATTGAGAGGCGAAATACTTCGACTGCACAAATTAAGTTTAAAACCCTGGAAAATCATGTGCCACACAAAAAAAAAAACACACAAAACATGGAAGAGTGAAAAAAATAAAATGGGGAATGGCAGAGAAAAATTAGGTCTTCCCCAACATTTTGTGTGAGTTCATGTGTGTCCAAAAAAAGGCAAAAAAAAAAAACAAAAAAAACATGCCGAAACATTTCTCCTAATAATGTTGCAATTGTGTCTGATTTCTTATGGGGAAAAGTCAATTTTCCGTTTTTCTCTTAAGGTCACCTACTTTTACGCTCATGCACAGAAACACACATACATACACTCACTCACTCACATAAACATACGAAAGTCGATTTATTTCTTGGTACTTCGTATCCTTGTCGAAATTTTTGTGGCTCTTTTTCCGGTTCTTATTTTTTTTTTGTTGTTCTTCTTCTTCTTATCATTTGTCGCTCAAAGAGGAATTCTTGTGAATTTCAGCTTTCACTACTTTGATGCTCTGATGCTTTTTACCGCTTAAGTTTCATTTTCCGGTATCTTGGGTATTGATCTGGATTGGAAGGGAAATCCCTAATGATGACCAACGGGTGAGAAAACTTTTTAGTTCGTTAGCTTTGTATTTTATCGTTTTGGGTCTTTGCTGTTGTTTTCTCTGTCTCTCGCACGCCCTGTTCCTTGCTTTGCGAATTAGTCGGAGTATCATCGATTTTTGGATTTTTATTTCTTCTTATTTAGAATCCCTTAACCTACTTTAAGCAGATGAGATGAGATGAGATTTTCTGAAGTAGGGGAACGAACAAATGAACAAAGGATTGAACGATAAAACGTAAAACGTAAAAAAAAAAGGAAAGACAATCAAAGCTATCCAGATGAGAGGATCGAAAATTTACTGCTGATGAGCAATGAGAAATAAAAATGCTGAAATACATATAAGAATTTTTTTTTTTTTTTTTTTTTTTTTTGAAGAAGGTCCAGGTCCAATGTGTGTGATCGTAAATTTAAGCATAACCATAAATGGATATCGAACATTTCATTAGTAAACCCCCAAAGCTATGTACATGTTAAAGGCAAAAAACGCACAGACGCACACCCGTATACCCACATACCTTGCGCAACATATCTTCTAATGAGTCGACATCCAGGCCAGCGTAATTATTATTAAACTGACTAGAACAATTCGATGAAGTGCTTGTGTAACGCTTACGTCTACCCAATGCCGGGGAATTCACCAGGGAGCTGGGGCTGCTGGTGCCCGCTGTTGCGGCATAGCAACCGAGCAATGCCGCAGTCGCCGGACAAAGAGTATTATGTAGCGATGGTGGCGTTGAGGTGCCACCATTCCCTTGAGCAATGGAGTTACTGCTGCCAGGGATTCCGCTGATATTGCTATTGGTGTTGCTATTGCTATTGCTGTTGCTGTTGCTGTTGTTGCAGCCGACATTACTGCAACAGATGCCACCAATCGCGTTGGAACACTGCTTTAAATTGACAATGTTCGGATGATGCTGCTGATGTAGGAGCGCAGCGGTGGCTAGCTGATGTTGTAACGCGTGATTATTATGATGATGATGGTGATGAAGATGATGGTGGTGGTAACTATGTCCGTGGCCATGATTATTATGGCTATAAGCAGCCGTAAATGCTTTTGACGGTGATGATGTGGCCGATGAACAATTCGATGGTGGTGTGGCACCTGAAATATGATGCGCTTTGATGCCAATAGTGTTGATAATCGTGGTGGCCGTTGTCGTTGTTGTTGCTGCGACGACGACTGCAGTGCCTGCCGGTACGGTGGCCATGTCCATTGGCGCAACGTTGTCGGGTGTGGTGTTGATGTTGCTGTTGCTCTTACTCGTGCAGTGACTGTGTCTATTGATGCTGTTCGAAACAATTGGCGGTGACAAGCTTTTCTTACGTAAATGCTTCTGATGCGTTTCGATTTGTGCTGCTGTTGCGTCCACGAGCATGACTGTTGCTTCCATATTTTACTGCGGTTAGAGGTCAATAAACGCGTTCAAGCAAAACGATGCAACGATGCTTTCACGCTGCTTTTTTATTGCATCGTTATTGGGGCTTTCGAACGTTTTTGAAATTTAATTATTTAATTACCGCACGGAGTTTTAAATTCCATTTTTCAGATAGTTTATTAAATAGTCTAAGAGCATAGCATTAGGCGATTTATCGCGATTGAGTTTTTCTTCATTAATTTCTTAATTTTCCATTAAAGATATTAAATCAGTGTTCTGACGCTGAGCATTCGGATATATTCTGTTGGAAATGGTGATTTTATAAAATAAAAAAATAATCCTTTTCTACAATTGGAATCTATACTGCTCTATTTTCATAGCCTATCTGAACCAGACCTGTTAAATGCGAATTAAAAATTTTAGTCTCACCAGTAGATTTTTTATTTTTTAATTATTAGTCATTTGTTGATTTGCTTTTAATTTTCCATAATTTGTCATGAAGGTTACCAAAATCATAAATAATCGCAAAACAATTGGGATTATTTTGGATTAATGGAAATATAAAAATTATTTTAAAAATTACACTAGTTCACAAATAAATAATTTTCATTGCTAACATTGCTTTTACTCCCTGTCTTATAAAACTATAACTTTGCCATTTATGCATAGATTTTGAGGACTAATATCTTATTTCGTTAGGTAGGAAAGAAACTTTGAATAACAAAAAAACAAACAAAAAAAAACATTATTTTGATGGCCATCGATTTTTAACTTTGATGAATTTTCATTTAAAATATGTGTTTTGTTAGTGTTTAAGGTCTAAAGAATTTCATTCCCCAGACCGAATTTGAAATTATACTTAAGAAAGTGTTAATTTTCTAATTCATTGAAATCGGACTAAGCATTGTTGAATTCTGCTCGAAAAAGCCACAATTTAACATATTTTTCGTGTTCAGAAGGCCAAAGTGAATATAGAAGAAGTCCCGGGGGAAAATGCTGTGAGCTAGTGTTATCATAAAATAATACTGATGAATTTAGATTATTTTGATTTATTTCACTTTATTTTGAAAAACAAAAATTATTTCTATTTTCTCCTAATTTTGAATTAAAGCAAATAAAACTAAATTTAATCAGGATTATTTTTTCATCATTATTTAAAATAATTACCATTATTTTTTGTAATTTTCTTGTTTATTAATTTTTATTTTTTAGCTAAATTGTAATTTAGTTTCTTTTTTATATTTTTCATATATTTTTATATTTTTTAAATATTTTATTATACAATATTTAATTATTTCGCTATCATTATAACACTAGTTTGCAATAAAAATTTTCATCGCAAAATTTTGTCTCAACTAATTCGGGGTCGCTGATTTTTTTTTTCCAAATAATAATTCTTGACAAAAATTTAGTTTTTGGTAGACTTTTCATATTTTTTTTTTTTTTTCTAAAATCGATTTTTTAAATATTATTTTAGGAAATATTGGAATATTTTATAGGTATACATAATTGGAAAGCAAAAAATCCATCCTTAAGAACGACGTGTGATTTTTTCTAATGGATGACTTAAGATTTTAATAACAGATGACTAAAATGGAAAAAAATAAAGTTTTTCTCCCAAATTTTCATTTCATTCATTTTCATTTGAATATGGGCATTTCCATGATGTCGAATGCGACATTCGCACGCATTCTCATTGGAAAAATAAATATACGAAATTTTTTTTTTATTTGGACAAATGGCGGAAGTTATAGCTCTTGACTAGCACTGTAATTGGTGCTAAGGTTGATTTCTGGAAATTGTTCGTTTTCAAGATAATTACAAAAAACTAAGGCATTCGCACGCTACAAAAACAGAAGTAAGTTTTGAGGCGAACAGTTCAACCACTGATTTCAGCGAAACTTGAGGCAATATTTTAATGCGACTAATTTTGTAATATTGTACATTGATGAATCTTAGAACTGGTTTTTATTTGATTCAAAAATATTAAACAGTTTAGTTTTTTATTTTATTTTAATCACTGTCGCACGCTACATGTCGAATGCTACATTTTGTTGCATCATACGTTTTAATTTAATGTGTACTTTTCATTTAATTGGACATGAAGAAGATGATGATAAATGACTTTTAATGTTTTCAATATATTTATTTTCACAAAAAAAAATTATAAACTTAAAATATCGTCAAAAAAAAAAAAAAAAAAAATAAGAATATTCATCCTTTAAATAAAAAATAAAAGAATAGAAACTAACTTAACTGTGAATAGTATTACTTATATTAAATAAAGATTTTTTAATGGAATATGCAGTCCTAGCTCCTTCAGGACTGCCCTCTTAATATGCCAACCGATGCTTCAAACTGTATTTTTAACATTGGCTTGTCATTGAGGCATTACCACTCCCACATTTAATTACTCCACGAATAGACCTACTGTGGTGAATTAGAGGTCAGTTGTCTTACACAAAATACTCTACATTTTGACTAGTCATGTTCTGGGGTAACTCAGAGTACTCCTTTTCGGTAAGTTGACCTATCGCACCCTTGCTACAAAATCGGTACAACTCAAAATTTCGCATTTCTGGAACAATCATTCATTCTCTATTGAAACTTGCAAAAAATAATTATTTTTTCTTAACTTAGTTTATTCTTAATCGACTACTGCATCAGTCTATATAAACATAAATTTTCTAGGTGTTGAGTTTCTTGCAAAAAAATGTGGTTGAAAATAAAAAATTTGAAATGGGTTTAGGAGCAAGGGTGCGAAATTTATAAATTTTACACTTACGATGTCGCACGCTACAAACTTCAAATATGTCTCAGAGCCAAAGCGTTGATTATTTTGCAACAAAATTTTTTTATTTAATTGCAATACAAATTGCTGTTTGCTGCGAATATTTGAGGCGCGTTGCACAAACACCTTTGACTCACTGATAACAAATGCTATTTTTCAATGTCGCACGCTACAACCCAATAAACGATAAAGTAAAGAAAAAATTTACCGTAATTGGCGATTGCATCGTTCCCTTTGCATTTTTCTTACATTCCTCAAATATAAAACGATATTTAAAAGTGCAAATATCAAAGCATAGTGGATGTTATTACGAACATTAATCAAAACAAAACGGGAAGAGAAATATTCAAAACATAACTTTTGCACTTGTGCGACTTTGCATTTGAATATTTCTAAATGTGTTATGAATATATGTGGAATATGTTTAGATTAGTAAAATTTGATCGATTCTCTATAAATATATGTTAAAACAACATACTTTTATAGGCTTTGAATTTTTTGACTCCGGTTGACATTTCTGTGGAAATGCCCATATGTACTACCATTTTTTTAAATATTTTTTTTTTTCTACATATGAAGGATTATTGGTTTAAGTGCATATGTCGAAAATTTTTCTTTATCAAAATCGGTTGAGAAACAAAGGACTTATTAAGCATTACGCTAACGAGTTTTCTAACCACGCGAAAGTCATAAATTTTGTGAACGAGTGTAATTTACATTATAATATTTTTTATTGGTTTTTTTAAAATATTATTTTTGAATTTTATTTATTTTTTATTACAAGGGATCGGATTTTGTTGAATTTTATAAATTTAAAGCATACCTTATGGAGTAAAATATTGTTAAACTCACATAAAGTTAAGATTCAAATCGATTTTTAACCTCATTTTTTGAAGTTAGAAAAACGTTTTAAGTTCAACTTCACTAGGCTTATTCGCAAAATGTTGGCAAGAAAAATTGTTGCCTCATAAAGTATGCTTTAAATTTATAAAAGTCAAAAGTGTTTATAACTTATCAAATAAATAGGTTTGATCTAAACTGCTCTATTTTCATAGCCTATCTGAACCAGACCTGTTAAATGCGAATTAAAAATTTTAGTCTCACCAGTAGATTTTTTATTTTTTAATTATTAGTCATTTGTTGATTTGCTTTTAATTTTCCATAATTTGTCATGAAGGTTACCAAAATCATAAATAATCGCAAAACAATTGGGATTATTTTGGATTAATGGAAATATAAAAATTATTTTAAAAATTACACTAGTTCACAAATAAATAATTTTCATTGCTAACATTGCTTTTACTCCCTGTCTTATAAAACTATAACTTTGCCATTTATGCATAGATTTTGAGGACTAATATCTTATTTCGTTAGGTAGGAAAGAAACTTTGAATAACAAAAAAACAAACAAAAAAAAACATTATTTTGATGGCCATCGATTTTTAACTTTGATGAATTTTCATTTAAAATATGTGTTTTGTTAGTGTTTAAGGTCTAAAGAATTTCATTCCCCAGACCGAATTTGAAATTATACTTAAGAAAGTGTTAATTTTCTAATTCATTGAAATCGGACTAAGCATTGTTGAATTCTGCTCGAAAAAGCCACAATTTAACATATTTTTCGTGTTCAGAAGGCCAAAGTGAATATAGAAGAAGTCCCGGGGGAAAATGCTGTGAGCTAGTGTTATCATAAAATAATACTGATGAATTTAGATTATTTTGATTTATTTCACTTTATTTTGAAAAACAAAAATTATTTCTATTTTCTCCTAATTTTTGAATTAAAGCAAATAAAACTAAATTTAATCAGGATTATTTTTTCATCATTATTTAAAATAATTACCATTATTTTTTGTAATTTTCTTGTTTATTAATTTTTATTTTTTAGCTAAATTGTAATTTAGTTTCTTTTTTATATTTTTCATATATTTTTATATTTTTAAATATTTTATTATACAATATTTAATTATTTCGCTATCATTATAACACTAGTTTGCAATAAAAATTTTCATCGCAAAATTTTGTCTCAACTAATTCGGGGTCGCTGATTTTTTTTTTCCAAATAATAATTCTTGACAAAAATTTAGTTTTTGGTAGACTTTTCATATTTTTTTTTTTTCTAAAATCGATTTTTTAAATATTATTTTAGGAAATATTGGAATATTTTATAGGTATACATAATTGGAAAGCAAAAAATCCATCCTTAAGAACGACGTGTGATTTTTTCTAATGGATGTCTTAAGATTTTAATAACAGATGACTAAAATGGAAAAAAATAAAGTTTTTCTCCCAAATTTTCATTTCATTCATTACTTTTGAATATGTACTACCATTTTTTTAAATATTTTTTTTTTTCTACATATGAAGGATTATTGGTTTAAGTGCATATGTCGAAAATTTTTCTTTATCAAAATCGGTTGAGAAACAAAGGACTTATTAAGCATTACGCTAACGAGTTTTCTAACCACGCGAAAGTCATAAATTTTGTGAACGAGTGTAATTTACATTATAATATTTTTTATTGGTTTTTTTAAAATATTATTTTTGAATTTTATTTATTTTTTATTACAAGGGATCGGATTTTGTTGAATTTTATAAATTTAAAGCATACCTTATGGAGTAAAATATTGTTAAACTCACATAAAGTTAAGATTCAAATCGATTTTTAACCTCATTTTTTGAAGTTAGAAAAACGTTTTAAGTTCAACTTCACTAGGCTTATTCGCAAAATGTTGGCAAGAAAAATTGTTGCCTCATAAAGTATGCTTTAAATTTATAAAAGTCAAAAGTGTGCCCTTATTCTGTCCACTCTTCTATAAATAATGAACATTTTGAAAATTCACTTTTTTATAATTTTAAAATAGTTTTCAAATTCCTACGCTTGCCTCATCTAATTTCTAAAAAAGCTTCAAAAGCCTTACCTTCCTGCATAGCAAGAAAAATAATTTAACTTTGATTTCTTAAGGAAGTATTCTTCTCCAATGGCTCTGTGCCCAAATTTAAGGATATCTTTTTGATTCTCTACATAATGATAGCACACGGTCTCTAATTTTGTCTCATCTGCCAAGAAAATCATCCTTAGCTCCATTAAAATTTACATTCCTGAAGGGAAAAGAAAATCTATATACTTTGCAAAAGATTGAATTTCTTACGAAAATTGTGAATATTCGATTAGAGGACATTATTATCCTTTCCATTGAGTCAGACAGACGACGGCAAGCTATTAAAAAATGTTCTTCTCCTTCTTGAGCGCTCGCTTCGACATAGAATTTTTACACTCTCGGCTCGTTCCAACTCGTTTTAACAACGGGCATTCTTGTTTATCCGCCGAGCTTCATGGCATTGCTGACCGAGACACAATCTCTGGAATCTATGGCTGACCATAATTCACATGAGATAATATATTGCATATTCGTCTGGTGGTCTGGCTGAGGCAGCTTCAGCATGTATCATGTCAGGTTGTATATATATATATATATATTTCTCACAGATTTAATGGCATTTTTCTTTTTTAATACTACAATGATGTTCAAATACGAACAAAAGTGTACCTACATTATATTTTATGTGCGCGCATATATATGCTATAGAAAATTAAATAAAGAAAACCGTTTGAACGACACTTAATTAGATTTTTTCTTAAAATAAATTAAACACTTCTTAGACAAGTCAAGCTGCTAATCGAAAAGGGAATTTTCTCATTAAGCTGGTCTATTTTTCTGGCTCCTAGAAATATGCCAACAAACTCAACATAAACAAAAAGCCAGTAGTATCGCCTACGAACACCGCAAAGACCATTTAATTTGAAGCCCTAGTCCTAACGTAAAATGTAAAGCCTAAAAACGAACCCAGCCCATTTAATTTCGGTTCTATTTACTATAAATTTAAAATTCTTTGCATAAATTACGAAGAGTTTGAGGAAAAACACGAAGTTCACGGCAGCGTATACACACGAAAGCGCACAAACTGAGCCAGAGTCAGAATCAGACGCAGACAAACTGTTCCGATACGGCACACATATTTTTTCCCGTCTTCTTCTTCTGTCCTTCTCGAAATGCTCTGTGCGTCTAGAAAGGTAAACATGCAAAAATTTTATGTATAAGCACCAGCAGCCGAAAGGTTCTCTTCCTTGTTTTTGTTTTTGATCCTGTTTGTTGAAATTTCAGTTTTCACAATCACGACGAGTAAAAGATTTTTTTCTTTGCATACTTTCGGTCACAGTAACGTTTTTCTTTTCGAAGAATTTTTTTTTTTTTTTTTTTCTTATAAAACTGAACCTGTGTTTGGATATATTTTATTTTTCCTTTTTTTCGAGCGCCTTTACCACGCAAGCATCGTTTTAAAAAACCGAAGGAGAACTCTTTCGATTTGAAGCTCCTAAAAGCATGCTATGCGTTTCACTGCAAAAGTACAACTGACTCCTCTAGAGGAATGGAGTTCTTATTATGATTTACTTCATGTGCATGTTTTGTAGCAAAGGAATTTCGCAAAGTAGAAAAAAATACTGGGAAATTCTAATGGAAATACTTGTAGTGAGAAAATTGGGTTGAAGAAGAGAGTTAAACGGCTGTGGAAAGCATTCGGGAGAGCATTTTTAGAGAGTGTTTGTTGCTTTAACAGAACATGTAAAGTATCAGAGCTGTTATCAGTGAGTTATTGTATGTTTTTGAAGCATACTTTTAGGTGATGTGCCATAGTATTTCAAGAAATTCGAGAAATTAAGGAAAATTTTGATTTTCAGTCGCCATAGAGACTGAAAAATTGTTTTCTGTATCAGCTTCTGATTCCTGAAACTAAAACTTATGGGGTTGCTTCTTAGATCCAAATTACGACCAACAACCTTCGCTATATAGATGATCTATAAATCGTCCTATGCTTTTATAAAGCTGCCCTATTTTTTCGACCTAACCATTTGGAATCCTTTGTCTTCAGTGCTGAACCTCTTTAAAACTCCATTCTCCATTCTGGGGTCGCGAGAGAATCGTTTAAATTTCATTAGACCTTTTCATGATGTTACAAGAAACACACACACGTATCAGCTTACAGAGCATATATGTATGTATGTATGTGTATTTTCGTCAAATTTTGTGTAAAAGGAGAAGGAAGTCATTTTCCACAACGCATCTTCGTACATGGTATATAAAATCTTTAAAAACATATTTTGTGCATTATCCGCACAAGCGGAAATGATTCCTGAAAGGGTTTGCTGTGAAAAATCAGTGCTGGCAGCATGACCCTTAAAAGGAGTCGAGGGATGTGTGTATTATTTTCTCATTCCAGGAGCAATAAAAGTCACGTTGTAGTAAGTTCCGTAGCACGGAATGAGGGGGGGGCTTTAATGGTTGCCTATGCCTATAAGATGGCACTCAAAGTTATCTCAATTGGGTAGAGAAATCAAAACGGAAATTAGCTGTGTTGAGAGCCTTAAGTGCACATCCCGCATACGCACAAAAACGCATATACGCATACATACATACGTAGACAGGAGTATTTACGAGAAAGGCATAAGAAAATCCGTGGGCCATTGTCCCTGAACGATGATAGGCTAATAAAAATCGAAGTACATTATTAAAAGTCGATGTTTTCGGGCTCTTCAAGGAGAGGGAAAAAATTTAATTCAAACGAGCGAAATTGCATATTTTTGCGAATTATTATTTATGAACACATTAGAATTTAAGATTATGGAATTTTATAGGCGAATTGGATTCATTTCTTGCACAAAGCACTCGCCACATTAGCGCACTTCGGCTTCAGCAAGTATTCAAAGGCAACCGGCGCAATCAGCGACGTGGCAAAGAGGAATGAAATCCACGAAATTTGACAGGTCGTTTGGAATCCTTCCCAAAAAGCTCTCCTCATTCGGCTGCAAAACTGATAGATCTGTAATGAGTAGATAGCCTTACATTCCGGCTTGGCATGCCTGCTGGTATTCGAGCATGCAAAGGCTTCAACAGCGTATTCTTTTGGATACATTTTCAAAATTCTAATCAAAAAGGAAATTCACACAAAACAGTTCAATAGACTTACGAAAAAAAAAAAATTGTTCTAAATATATTTCGACTATGGGAATTTTAATGGAAAAAATATGATAAAGGAAGAAAAAATTAAGGAGTTTGAAGTGCCTACTATGATCGCAGATTTTGTATTCCTTTGAGTGATTTATTTTTTTCAATTTCTCTAAAAGGCTTTTTTTTTTTTTAAAGGAAGTCTCCCGAACTACACATAATTCACTGCGACGCAGTTAGTTATTTGTTCAAACAACTGTCACCGCAATAATGACTCATTTTCATCATACCCAAAAAGGAAGGAAAGGAATGAATGAAAGCAAGGAAATTTACAAAAGAAACTCCCCCTCGAATGCGATAACTTTCCATTTAAGAAATTTCAAATATTTTATGCGACATCCAACTGTCTGGAATTCTGGCATTCCGCTTTCATATTTTTTCTTTTTAGCTTCAAGTTTATGATGATCACAATACGTAGTTAAACGTAGTGAAGGACTCTGTGTCGAAAAGCCCAAAAGCACGCGTACGTTGTTCAGTAACAATACAATAAAATACAATACAAAAAAAAAAAAAAAATGCAAGAAAGAAAGAAATTGTTCATCAAAGCCCGGTTCTAGTTGTAAGGGAAATTTCCATTCAAAGAAAATATTCAGAAAAATCTTGAAATATTCAAAGTACGGTCAAAGCCATAAGAAAGAAATCTTGTTGAGTTTTTTCTTGAGTAGAGGGACAAAAACGCAAATGGGCAACTTTGAATGGGGAAGGGGAGAACGTCATCAGGAGACATGATTTCTTTTTTTTTTTTTGGGGACATCATTTTGGAGGAGTGTAAATGATGTGGCATTCTGTAACTACTTATTTGCAAGAGCCTTTCTTTTCAACACTCAAAATGATGTTTCAGAAGATATTGTAGTAGAAGAAGGAACAACAAAAAGGAAGGTCCTAAATTTGAATCGAGGGAAAAATTATTTTAGAAGGAGAATAGCAGACACAAGATGCCTACAAGAAAATCTATAGGAATTCTTATATGTCACTGTCAAGCCACTATATTGAGAGAATTCAATAAAAAAAAAAAACAATCTTCCTTCACTCTAAAGCTATCTCTGTTTTTTTGTCTATCTTTTTTATGTATATTTATAAATTATACTTATTTGAAGTAAGCAAGTTTAAGCCGCAACCACAGAAAATTGTACAATATTTAAGCGGATTTACTTTACTCAAATCCTTTCCGAAGCTTAAATATACGTTAATATTCTTCTTTGCTTTTGCTCGTGAAGACTCACGCAGTCAGGTTCTTCGAACTATAAACCGAAATTGAGAAGAAAAAATAAATAAAAGAAGCGAAAAATGGGAAAGGAGTAAGAGCCGCACAAACAATGCTCTGAAATATGTAATGCTAAAAATTATAATTCTAAGCGGATTGTAGGACGACGACACAGGAAGAAGGAAGAATGTTTAGAAATATAGAAGTAAGGCAGAGACTAAAATAGACATTGGCATTGCGAGCTTCTCAGCTAGACTCAAACACAAAACGTTAGGTAAGATGCAAGTGTATAGAAAGACCCTTAACCTGTTCGCTACCAAATTTTTTGCAACATTTCCCGAAATATTCAAGGGCTTTTTTCTTGTTAGATTTGATGTTCAAATATTCGAGAAATATTCTTTAAAATAATCTTGCATGCCGAAGAAAGGATATATGTAAGTATGTATCTATGACAAAAACCATCTGAGAATTATGAAAACACGAAAAGCACATAATATTGGTATGTTTCATAATCCGATAACTACCAATGTGATCCTTTATAAATCAAAATAAATGAGAAATTGATATTTGGAGAATATTTGAAGTTTCTTTGGGATGTTTTAATCCAATGGGAGTAAAAATGAAAACTTTTTTTCGCATGTGTATCACCATATAGCTCTGCAGTAGTTCCTACTACTGTCAAACTACTCCCCGATTAGTCATAAGAAATACCAGGACTAATCGCTTTTGCTTTGCCAACCAATGCCTTCATCGGTCTTTTTTAACATTGAACTGCTATTTAAAAATTCCCACAAGTAGTCCTCCAATGGTCAATTAATCTATTTATACGGGTTGGTTGGTATAACTTTTCAATTACACTTCTTCTAGACAACTTGTTACTACTCAAGGGCCTAGTCAATTCTCATTAAGTACTCTAAATTTTGAATGCCCATATTTCAAGTAACCTCAGAGTACTCTTTTTTGATATTGACTTCTACATTACTGAAGAGAGGGACTTTTTGAATTTTTTAAAATGGATTTCAAATGGGAATTTGGGAAAAGTATTCGGCCCTAATCTATAAGTCGTATATAAGTATTTTTGTATTTTTAGAAATTTTTTATAGCAACTCCCGTTTCTGATTAAAATAATGAAATATGCGTCAATTTTCTGATGAATATTTTACTTTTATCAGAAGAAAATGGAACCATAGCAGTGAATCTTTTTGAGGAATTATTAGGGAGTTTGATAACACTTATAAGTTCGAGTCATATTTGTTATAACTTTAGAACTCATCATTTTAGAACTCATTTTAAAACTCATATTTGTAATGATCAAGAAAGCTCAATAAGACTCATCTAGGTGATTGCAACATGACTAACCTTTGGATCATATAACGAGTCCTTTTCGAGACTTATTAATCCCACACGAGCCCATTTCATTTTATCAATCAAGAGTGCTCGAAAAAGTCTTATAAAGGTGGTTTCTTATTTACTCCCCGGCTTTAAATGTAAAAAAAAAAATCAACCCACAATTCGATTTAAGTTTTAGAATACAATAAAGCCGTATTAATGGTGAAAAATTCCTTGAAAGAATTTCCAATAGGCCGACGTGAATGCATTGACGCGTGACTCGGAATAAATTAAAAGGATTTGTGAAGAGCTAATAGCGAACGTAGACGTACATGGCACTCTCGATATGACAAAATATATCCAGAGAGAGTCAATTAAGCGTCAAAACTACCCCTGAAAAATTTCGTATACGACATTCATGCGTGCAAAAATTCAAGTTCCTCCGACCCACAAAGGTTTTTAAAATCTAATTAAATTGTTCTTTTGGAGTGACAATGTGTGGCATGTGTCATGGGTTTGAATATTTAATTACAAACAAAAAATTGTTCAATGTCCAATAGACGTTGTTCATCTATGAATTTGACTCATTGTCAGTTGTTGGCATAGAAAAAGGACCTCATTTAAGCTTTTCGATTATTTCACTTTTAACGAAAGAAAAACCAAAAAATTTTAATACAATAAAATCTCCTTTCTTACAATCAAAGGAAAAATTGCATTGGAATATAAGGACGGGGAAAAATTGTTGCCATTTCATGCGAGAGGAAAACCAATTTCTCATTTCGAGCATTCGAGCTTCATGTAGAAATCCCTACAAATACCCTTTGAGCTGGAAAAATGCGCATGCTGCCAACTTTTGGTCTCTGTTGTCTATGACGTGCAATAAGTTAAAAGGATATTGCAAAGGAAATTACTACTTTGATGGCCATAAGTGCTGCACGGGAGCACGAATTTTTGTTCACGCAGCTGTGATCTTTTGCCTGAGCTAGCATCAAAAATGGTTGGCCAAAGCCAAATGGCTTCCAGAATAACAAAAATATACACAACGTACATATATAAATGTTGTTTATGCATTTTATGGCTGCAGAGCGAAAATTTTTGCATGTGCAGCAGTTCCCACACATAGTATATACTATGGGTATACAGGAACGCAGTAACGATATTTTTTTTGGGGGGGAATGGTAAAAAAAAAACTAATCTTAATTTCGGTGAAGGAGGGGCTTTGAAACCCTAAAATCCCCGTCTGACTGCGTGCCTGTTTATATATTTTCGGTAAGCAATAATGTATTTTATGTATTTGAATGAGAAATGTTTGATGTGGGCGTGTGTGTGGCCTTTCACATGAATTTAAAGGAATAAAAGAAATAAAATAAAAATAAAACAATATAGAAAATAGCATCAAAAACTATTCACAACTGGTTGGAGGAAATTTCTGGACGGACGATGAATCGGCAACAAGTTAAATGACAGATATGGGACAACAACCTCAACAAATGTTAAGCCGCCGCAGCGCAACACACACGCCGGAACGCGACTTCCGCTCATGATTGTTCGCCCGGCTGGCGGTTTCGTGAAACATCATCTACTTTCATTTCCTGTACACGCCAGGAGTCCTACTATCACTCATTATGTGTCTATCCATTTGGTTGACATGAATTTCCGCTTTCATTTGAAACTGTGAGATGCTAAACATAAAAGCTCCTTCAGTGCCTATGAATATGCAACAGTTTTTGTGAATATAGCTTTCTATTCATTTATTAATGCATTCGTGTGGGTAGCGACGTATGTGTGTGTATGGGTGGATTGAAAGATAAATATGAATTCTGTATCTTTCTATTCTGCTTTTCTTTAACTTAAATCAACGAACGTGTCCTGAATTTCGGTTTAGCAGATAAAGCACAGCATGAAATGTGAGCTGCAAAACAGAACAATAGAAAATTGGAGCAGCACACAGTCAAAAGCAGATGTTCCGAGAATTCATTTCGACTTAATGAGAGCGCTTAAAGTACACAGCACATTTTTCGGCTTCTACCTACGCTTATAGTATATATATATAGTATATAAGCCTTATACTACACCTTTTTCAGTTTGATTTCAGAAAATGTAACAATGATTTCCGAAAGCGTAAATTTGAAATAAGAATTATAAAACTGAATTCAGAATCGTAAAATTGAGTTCCGAATGTGTAATTTTCAATTCAGAAACAGAACATTGATTTCAGAAAGCGTAAATTTGTTTTCAGAAAGCGTTAATTTGAAATCTGAGGAGTAAAATTGAATTTGGAATGCGTTATTGTGAATTCAGAAATAGAGCATTGATTTCAGAATGCGTTAATTTTCATTTCAGAAAGCGTAAGTTTGAATTCAGAAACAGAACATTGATTTTAGAAAGCGTTAAAATGATTTCCGAAAGCGTAAATTTGATATCAGAAAGCGTAAATTTCAATTTAGAATAAGCATGTTAGAAATAAAAAAAAATCCTTAATCGCAATGTTGAATCCCATTCAGATAATATGGTCCAAAATAAAGACCTTTGTAAAAGGCCATATGATAATTCCAGAAGTCCAAAGACCTGGTCTCTCTGAGCAGCGTCTCCAGTACTTGGAAGGGCTTATTGACGAGGCAAAGTTAACGATTTCCGGACGAGACTGCGCACGGGCCATACATCACAGCACTACATTCCAGGCAGATGCACTTGCCTTGCATGATATGCAAGTTGGCATATAAACCTATGTACATAAATAAATATTTAATGTAAATACATATCGCACCCTTGCTCCTAAACTGGCACAATTCAAAAAAATCAAATTTTCAGTAGAAGCAAAAACAGTTTATAGAAGACTTGGTGAAGTACGGAAGGAAAAAAGTGTTACACTAGTGAGGAGGTCCATTAAAGAGAAATTTTTGTTTTTTTATTTTTTATTTCAACCTACGTCTATGGAAATATAAGCCTATTTTGAATTGTGCCATTTTAACGTCATTTTTTTTTGTCAAAATCACTGTCTCAACTTAAATTGTGCCCCTTTAACTGCAAAAAATGTTTAATCTTAAAATTATTTAATAAATGTACCGAAGCCTTGCAATACAGTAAAAAAAACAAGCATAGACTAAATAAAAATTGATGGTTCTGACCAAATCACACCATGTTATGGTATAATTATTAAAGGACATTCTATACCTACTTTATATTTTTCAATTTTGTTTTCTATTTTGCGAAGAATTTGGTGATATGAAACCTTTGTGCCTCTTTAACTACAACAGTTCGAGTTCTTTTTCAAATTGTGCCACTTTAGCTACAATAATTCGAGTTCTTTTTTAAATTGTGTCTTTTTAACTACAATAATTCGAGTTCTTTTTTAAGTTGTGCTTTTTAACTGCGAAAATTAAAATTTTGGAAGTTTTATGCTGCTTACAGACTGTTGCATTTAACTGAATTTAGCTGTTATGAATTTAGCATTTATCGCTGCATTTAACCTGAATTTAACCCTCTTTAATGCAGAAATAAAATCATGAGTTTAGCTGTTTCATTTTGCAACACTTTCTTTTTTGGTACTCAATTCAGATTTTAATTTAAAAGCAGCATTATTATTACCTGCAAAAACTGAGAAAGAACAACATTATAAATAAACATTTTGCTTATATATAGAACTAATCATTTATTACATTTTTATAATATGGGCATTTCCATTCATGTCGAACGGGACAATCGTACGCATTTAAACTAGAAAAAAGTCAAAATATAACGGTTTTTCATTTTGACGAGGGGCTTAACTTATAGATCTTTATTAGCCGTATAATTGGTGCCAAGGTTGATTTTGGCCAGATTTCAGTTTTCAAAATAATTGTAGAAAAGCAAGGCATTCGCACGGGACAAAAAACAGAGTTTTTTTCGGGGGCAACAATTCAAATGCCGATTTCAGCGAAACCTGACGCAATATTTTGATAGGATATATTTTAGAATGTGGGGCATAGATATCCCTTAAAACTGGCTTTGATTTTACTCAAATCCGATTTATACTTTCTTTTAAATTTAGTTTTAATCTCGGTCGCATGGGACATGTCGCACGGGACATTTTTTTCCAGAGTGATATTTTTGCTTTTTTGTTGCTCTTTTTACGAAATTATACATAAATAACATGAGCAAAAATTTTTTTAAATTAAAAAAGAAAAATTCAATGTATTTATTGAGGTGTTTTGTACCATTTAATACAATAATAAAAAAAAATTAAGTGGAAGTGTTATCAGGAATAACAGAAACAGTTTGTTTTTCCGAATAAGCAGTTCTTGCTGCTTTTATATATACACCATCGCAACAAAAGAAGTGCAACTGGGGTATCCCTGGAATGCTTCTTACTTCGCGCCATTTTTCGTCAAAATTGTAGGACATTTCTTGCTTTTTGATTTCATCGGATGGCATATAATATATTTGAATCCCATTTATGCTTTGTTGTGCACATTGATAAAAAGAAAATGCATCGGGTATAACAAAATTTTTAGATTTTGTTATCTGCCAGACTTTCCTTTTAATTACTGCTCCGACTCCATCGACGGCTCCCTTTCCATGTGAGCTTGCAAAAAAATTCCATTCTACTGAGGAACATCCTATTTGTTTAATAAAATCATTTATTAATAATTTTTTTTTAATTTCATACTTACGATGTCGCACGGGACAAACTTTAAGTGTTGATTACGATCTCGAATCTTCTGATTTTGCTGCGATTTTTTAAATGTTTTAATTGTATACTAAGTCGCTGTTTGGAATCAAAATTTGGTGAGCCTACTTCAACTACTTTCGATGCTATGATAACAAGTGTTGTTTTTTCATGTCGCACGGGACATCGAAAAATGCAATAATGAAAATGAAAAATGTACCGTTATTTTCGATTGCATAGTTTCCTATGCATTCTTTTTTGACTCTTTGTACCCCTAGAAAGAATTATGAGGCCAAAAATCAATGCATAATGTCTCCATTTATGAAATTTTATCAAAACTAAACATGCAGTAAAATCTCTAATTAAGAAAATTTTCATTTGCTCGACTTTGCATTCGAATATCTCGAAATGGGATATGAATAAAGGTAAAGTGTTTTTTAAATTAGTTAAATATGATTGCTTCCTTATAAAAATATGGTAAAACAAAATGGTTTCAAGACTTTTAGTTTTTTTGTGCAGGTGGACCTTTCGGTGGAAATGCCCATATGAATCAAAGTAAGTCATTAAATGCAACAGTCTGTAAGCAGCATAAAACTTCCAAAATTTTAATTTTCGCAGTTAAAAAGCAAAACTTAAAAAAGAACACGAATTATTGTAGTTAAAGTGTCACAATTTGAAAAAGAACTCTACTCTTTGTAGTTAAGGTGGCACAACTCAAAATTTTTTAAAAGCCAACTAGCCACTGAAATCAATAAAAGAAATGCAATGTTTTAAAAAAACCATTCCAGAAATATAAAAAAAAACAAGTATCTATTTGCAATATAACTTAATGGTAGTTTGATTTTTGCTTTAAAACAAATAATTTTTGAAAAACTTATGTCAATCGGTATTATTTGATCTATAATGGCATAACTTATAATAGAACAGTAAAATGAAACCACTTTTTGCGACTAAATCAGCACAATTCATAATGGTACACCACAAATTGATCATTTAGTTGCGCGAAAGTGGCACATTTTAAATTAGTTCACTTTATGTGCAACAAAGTCTATCTACTTTGCAAAGACACCTTGGCATAATTCAAAATATTACTCTTTAAGTCAAACTGAAGAGGTAGTGCAACTTGCATCAAAACTGGCATAAAGTTATTTTTTGAGTTTAGGAAGATAGTAATGCGAATTAAATTTTTGCAGTAGTAAAAGATATGCATAATGACTTGATATATGGAAAAAAGTCGATTTTGGAAAATTTTGAATTGTGCCAGTTTAGGAGCAAGGGTGCGATATATAAAAATATATTGTTCTGAATTTTAACATACGCTTTCGGAAATCACTTTAACGCTTTCTGAAATCAATGTTCTGTTTCTAAATTCAAACTTACGCTTTCTGAAATGAAATTAACGCATTCTGAAATCAATGCTCTATTTCTGAATTCACAATAACGCATTCCAAATTCAATTTTACTCCTCAGATTTCAAATTAACGCTTTCTGAAAACAAATTTACGCTTTCTGAAATCAATGTTATATTTCTGAATTCAATCTAACGGATCTGAAATCAAATTAACGCATTCTGAAATCAATGTTTTGTTTCTGAATTGAAAATTACACATTCGGAACTCAATTTTACGATTCTGAATACAATTTTACGCTTTCTGAAGTCATTGTTGTGTTTCTGAAATCAAATTTATGCTTTCGGAAATCATTGTTACATTTTCTGGAATCAAACTGAAAAAGGTGTAGCTGTGCCTAGGTTTACGTTACGTTTTATGTCATTAAAAATATTCTCTTTTTCAGTCTACAAATATTGAGATGGAAGCATCGCATCAAAAAGGACTCAGACTCACCTTCTCACGCAGCATATCACGTATTCGGCCGGCTTGATTCTTGGAGCGATGAAGTTCCAGCTGCAACTCCAAGCAACGTTCTTGCCAATTAATCTGAAACGATGAAAGGAAAAGCCTTAGAAATTCAAATATTGAATCGAAAGTCTGCGACTGAATCAGAATGATTTTCCTTCCTCTTGCAAAAAATCTTTTGAAATGATTTGTGAAGCTTTATTCTTCTCGAGGACAAAAAAAAATTATTTTAAACAAATTGAAAAAAAAAAAACAAAAATTATTTTAAGTTGATAGGTACTCACCTCGGGAAGCGACGCTTGGGCGTAGTTGTTCACTTGATGGACATCAAGCTGTTCGGTGAGTGCTGAGAAATGTGGCCATGGTGCATCGGCCGCATCGAGAGCAGCTAAAGCCGGGTTTGTGGCGTTATCCAATAAACTACTGCCAGTATAGCTACATTTACTCATGAGAGCCGTTGCAATCGGTTTCGCGGGGATCGGCGGTGGACGCTGCGAGCGACGGGGCATTAAACGCGGACTATTCGGTGTTGATTGTGAGGCAGCAACAGCTGTTGCTGCCCCCGCTGTCATTGCAGAGCTTCGCAGCGGATGCCCGTCGACATGAGCTCGTGTCAATGGTATGTTTCCACTGAAGGACGTTGCACGTTTGGCGAGCAATGGCGAAGCGTTCAAGGACTGTGATCCTTGTGGCAAGAATGGTGGCAACGAAGTTTGCTGCTGGTTCTGTTGAAGTTGTTGATGTTGTTGTTGCATATAGTGCGGGGCCAAGAAGTGTTGCGTCGCCTGTTGGAAATGGTAACGATGTGCCGCTTGCGACGAAGTCGATGGGAAGGTGTGCAAATGGTAGCCACCAACATTGCGGATGTCACCATGTTCAACTCCTTCGTAGGTTACTGCTGCAGTCCGAAGATAATAATTATGCGCCGCCGAAGACGACGAGGAGGATGATGCTGTTGCTATATGTGCAAAGACGTGCTGTTGCTGTTGTTGTTGAGGATTCTGTTGCTGATGGTATTGGTTCGACGATGGTGTACCTCGGCCGGAGTTCGCTGGTGATGGCGTTGAGGATGTTGTTGAACGTCGACGTTGCTCTTGCTGGCTCTGATGTTGCAAATTGGTTAACGTTTCAAAAATTTGCGATAAACGTCTCGATGGTCCTTCGTCGGACATTTAGAAGAGTTTGTTTCTGGGTGGGGGAGTGGGGGTTTTAAGTCAACATTGAGAGCGAGCGTTGTGCATTTTGCGTTGGGAAAGTCCGTAATTATGCTGAAATTAAAATAGAAAAGGGAATATATAATTGCTGAAAATTAATACGCAGATGCAACAGAGGGTAGTAAAGGTAGTTGGACTTTGAATGGCATTTAATTGGAATGGATGGAATTGGTTTGACATATACGGTTGGAAAGGAAAGGATTGCTATTGACAAGCAGGGACGTGCGGAGGGTGCGGAGGGTATGGTTTTTGTGGTTTAGGGGGTTCGACCTCCTTTCGAAATCGGATCAATTAGCCACAAGGAAAGACGAGAAAATAGTTACGACACAAAAAAAAATCCCTAAAGTAAATATGTCTGAAACCCCTCTCGAAATAATTTTCTGTCTATGTCCCTGTCAACAAATACCAAAAATAATTTAAAAATAATTTAACCAGAATAAATCAAAGCTAAAAACGGCTATAACTGCCTCTCAATTGATAATGCTGAGCTGTCAAGCATTTTCCGGTGTAAGAACAACTTATGATTGCCTTCGAGAAACTAATTAAATAAAAGCAAAACACGTTTATGACCTTTTGAAAAAAAAAAAATATATATAAAACAACGTTGGTGTCTACGCAACGATCACAGTTAAGTCCCCCTCGAACGAAATCACATGCATCAAAGCGCAAAAGTGTTTAATACCACAAATTGACACCCATGCGAGACAGCATTCCAAGCCGAGCCCCAAGCCGAACAAATAACACCAAGCCCAACACTAAACAGCACTGAAATCAATTCGAAATGTGTTGGAGTTTCGCGCTCAAAATATATTTTCTGTGTTAATAATAACCAGCCAAAGGCAACAAAAGACACACAAAATCAACGAAATCGACGAAATCGACGAAATGGACAAAAGCAACAATTACTTTGCCTCATTGAAGGCGATTATTTATGCACTGCATGCATGCGACAAACGTGACTGACAATCATTTGTGGCTTCAGAAGTGCATGGAACTTATGCTAATATTCAATGGAGTTTTTCTTAAACAAGTACTTTTACAAAAAATACCTATAGTTTGCTAAGCCGATTTGCAATTAAACCGATTTTAAAGGAAATAACAAATAATTTGTATCATGAAACATGAATGGGTTGAACATTTTATAGCATGCGAGAAAATTATGAGTATTATGAGGAGTTATTGTTAAACTGTAGAATTAGTGGTGAAAACAAATTACGATAATCAATTTTTACAGGAAAAACCATGATTTTATGGTATATGAACCTCTTCGTTACCAATTTGGATATTTTTTTTTGGCTAAGGGTCATAAATAATATATTTAAAGGGAAAGAAATGGTCGCATAATATCGGTCGCGATGTTTTTGTGTATTTTTTTAACAGCTTTGAGTGCCAGAGAATGATACAAAAGAGTTCAAGTCTATATAAAAGAAGAATTCTGCTTCGCTTCATTCTTAATTACTCTGTTTATGCGTGTAAAGAAAAAAAAGATGACATCGCTTGGTTTTATTAGTGCCAATTAAGAACAATTTAGAAAGCCCACATTTGACATAAGAAAAAACATTACATAGTTGAGGTCTAAAAGAAAAGAAGATGAGCAGAAAAATAAAGTTGAACAACTATATTAATATTGAAAAGATTATTTGCCAAAAATATTGCTCAAGCTATTTTCACTCAAGAGAGAGAAATTCACGATGACAGAAAGAAAGAGAATTTTGTTTTGGTTTTCTGCTTTTGTTTTCTGTTTTCTTTTTTGTGGAGCAAGCTCCCAAGCTCCAAATAAAACAGCTGATTTTGACGTTTCCTCCTTTGCACGGTTTTGGTCGCTCCATGCCTTCTCTCTTCAACAAACTTCTCAACCCAACTGCATTGTTGCTCATTTCAAGTTTTTTGTTTTTTGTGAGTGCTTTTTTCTTTTCTATTATTTTGAATTTCTTTTGGTTTTTTTATACAACGTTGGGATAGGAAAAACACATTGTGCAGTAAAAATTTTCTAAATGTTAAAGTGAGGAAATTTTTTTTTTTTGAAAGGAAATCATTTTTATAAAATAATTTCACTTTAGTAATTTAATGCATGCTTCCTACTGTCATCAATGGAATTCTCGTGAAGAATAAAATTCCGATTGGTTTTTTATGTCATGCTATAGAAATCTGATTTCATGGTTCCGAGTAGAAATATTTACGATTTTCCTTTACGCAATTTCAAGTGAGAAAAATTCACATAAGCAAGGCCACAAACATTTATACCTTTTTGTTTATATAAAACAGCAATTTGTTATGCCTATGGGCAAGGCACCCTTGTGGGATATTTAATCGATAAATGACTGCGAATTTCAGCAGATGAATCAATTAAAATTTGAATTGAGTCTAAAAGGAAAGTTCTACTTATTTGAAAAAAATCCAAAGCAGTGAAGTGTTTCAAGAGGAAAAATCTTTACGTAATTAAGAATAAATAATTAAAAACCTTCCACTTGATGAAGGCTTTGAAGACAAATTAGATTGCTAATTAGCTACATTTTTTTCTCTTTTTGAGAGATCTTCAGATGCTTGAAGACAAATAAATATAATAAGTGAAATAGCGGACATTAACTAATTTAAAACCTGTTTTTTTAATTGCTTTTTGGTAAACAGATTGAGACAAAATTTATTATGAAATATTTTAAAGGGATGGTAAGGATTTAAAGCTGAAAACAGGAATTTTTTATGTTTCTTTTTAAGACATGCAAAATTTTGGTGTTTTCATTTTCAATGCACATTATAGTTTAATGTCTTTGGTATATTTAAAAAACACAAACAAACAAAAACCAATAATGTCGATAAATTATTGTGTGGCACCAAATCTCCAGAGGCACCTGGCAAAAAGTTGTCGGGCGGTAAAACACCCTTAAGGGTGAACAGATCCTTGGATAGGAAAAAATTAAAATGAATTTAAAAGGTAATTTATTTCCCAAGGTGCTGCGAAGAAATTTGTTTAATATTTATTTTTTAATCACTTATTTTGAGTTATGAATTTTTTTTATTTTTTTTTAATATTTATTTTTATTATTTATTTATTTATTAATTTTTTTTTGGAGCATTTTGAGACCAACAGGATTTTTGAAAAAAAACTGACGTTTTGTTGCTTTAAAAAAGGAAAAAATTGAAATCCCTTTAAAAGGTGATATGTTTCTCGAGAAACTGACAAAGAATTTCTTTTTAATTAAAAAAAAATTTTTTGTTTATCTTTTAAATATTTTTAATTACTTTTGAATTTAAAAAAAAAAAGGAAAAGACACCCTTCGTCAGTACCTGTTGTCTTGTGTCTAGATATATTGTCCAAATTTTCAAAAGGATCGGTTCACCGACTTCAACAATTTATTTCCAGAAAATCGATTTAAATGTTTCCTTTTCAGACATGAAGCATATGGGCTGTATCTTGATTAGTTATAGCACGACTTTCCCAAAATTTTCACACAATACCCTTGAAATGTTCCAAATTCAGGAAAATATGAATTTAAAATTAATAATAACTTTTTAAAACCCTTCCATCCCCTTGAAGTACGCATAATATGGCTCGGAGACTATAAAATTTAAAACTTGTAAATAAAAAAATACTTTTTTAGAACTATTTTGCTACTGTTACCAATAAAGTTTTTGGTTTCAAAAAAGAAAAAAAAAGGTATGAAATATTTGGCCTTTCGAGGCAATATGATGAAGCACAATTTGAAAGGAAATGGTAAAAAAACGAACCCGAGTTTTGAACCCAAAAATAAGATATCTTATTGTGGATAGGACAAACACCCTCTTCAACTTTTTCACGACTATTTTAAAAGTGATAGTTTTACTCTTTCCTTTTTTTTTTGTTTTGTGAGCTTTTACAGTAAGTGTCCTTAATCCAAAAATATATATACATATATGTATATATGAAGACATTTAAAATAAATAGCAACATTATTGCCTTTCATCGCTCGTTTGCATAAGAACTGTTTGCCTGCCCCACATAAAAAGAGACATAAATCCATATTTTAGCTGCACTAGGTTTTTGGCAACAAATTGCCTGTTCAAGAGGCAGAGCATGTGCTCAGTGAGGAGAAGAAGGCGCTTTACGTTGCATTGTATGCAACGCCTACAAATAAATGCACTTTAAAATAGAGACAAGAACCCTAAAAGTACTGTAACCAACGGAACAGCTTATTTGCAACGCCCAGCCAAGCGCCGAGCGCCAAGCGACACACGACCGACGCAAACTATGGCGAAACTGCAAATCCAAACTAGAGTAATCTGCACGAGAAATGCACTTCCCATGTCGGCGAGGAGCCCTTCTGACATTTTGTCACTTGGATTCTTTTCTTGTTGTCTTGGATCCTTGTTTGTGCCATTCTTCTTCTATATATTTTTGCTTACACTTTGCTTCTTCTGTCTGTTTCTTTTTCCTCCTTTTTTTGTGTTTTTGTTGTTGTTGTTGTGTTCGTGTGTTCGTTTTTATTTTCATTCTGCTTTTGTGTGTACACACAGATTGTGGCCCCTCGAGTGTCAGAGGGCCCCCTTGAGGAGCTTAGAGAGGGTGCTTCACTTTTTTGTCTTCATTTCTATACTTGTTGACATTTTTGCTTACGTAACGCCTTTTTAGTGTCGTCATTAGGACGAGATACGATTTTTCTTACGAAAGAAGGAAAGGGGTAAAAAAAATTTGGTGTGGGGAAGGGGGTGTTCCCATTATTTCAAAGAGTTTCGAAATGGACATTGCTAATATATAAATGTCAGCACAAAGTATAGATTTTTTTTATTTTTTTTTTTTGCATTCGAAGTGGAAAACATCGAAAAGGACCTTCCACAGCTGCTCCTTTGAGCTCTCTTAATCGGCTTAAAAAATCAATTGGGGTCAGAAATCTTGTTAGGAAATATTAAAAAGAACAATGAATCAAACCCGTCTACGTCCCCGCATCCATTTGAGGATCAAGCCAAAGAAAATAAAAGAGAAAAAAGGACAAAAACTGAGCAAAAATCCGCAGAGGCTAATCAGAAGAGTGAACGTTATCACTTTCAGGTCTAAATATTCTGGCACATAATCCTGTTGAAAACGGCTTCTACGGCAGCACATGGTTGCAGGACTCGCTGTGCTGAGCTGTGTGTTCTGTGTATCGTTGCTAACCTGGCAAGTGTTGCGGATTTAATCAAATATTAATAGCAAACAATCCAAACGTGCCGGTAGCTGTTGTGTAGCTATGTATGTATGTATGTACCTGAGACCTGCTCGAGACCTACACAGGTACGAACATACATAAGTGCAAATGGAATTTTTGGTTAGCACTGACGAAGAAGAGAAACGAATAGGGATATAAAAGGATATGCTGGAAGAATACAGTTGCGTTGAGGTAAAGTTTTCATGTCTTACTTTTACCTCGAATTCAAGTTTATGTCCGTTTATTGTTATTACGACTGTTACCTTGCATAATTGATTAAACTGCGCTGACGATTCGGTTTACTGCTGGAATGAATTTCCCAATAAACGTTGAGACCGTTCACGTGGAATCACGTGGCAGGTACGAATCTACAGAAAACTCGGCTTAACGAGAATTTACGATGCACACACACGCACACAAACACACACACACACAGGCATAGAATACTACCAGTTCAATGGCATAAGTTTATTAGGCGTAAAAAGGTCAGGATTCGTGCTGAGGATTTTAAATGTGGGCGAAGGATTCGGCCTCGGAAATGTTCAGGCTTTCAAGATTTTCTAAAGAAACTGTGCTGATTATTGAATTAATGAAAAATTCAAAATTTCATTATCGATATTAGTGGAGGTCGGAAAATTGAAAGAAAAAGTTTGAGGGAATCTTTATGGAATGAAAATATCTTATGATATTTTTTCTTAAATTAGATGAGAGCTTGCTGGACAGAGGTGTATGGAAGGGGTGATTTATGGGGTTAAAATCACCTCTGAAGTTGGAAGAATCATAAGGGAAGACGGTAAAAATGTAGGACGTAATTCCTGGCATTTTCTTCCAATTTCACGTAAAAAAAAATCATCTATTGACTACCATAACGGTATCAAGGAGCGCTCGAATATTGCTACGTGTTCCGAGGAGTTGTCCAGTTGCAGTTTTTCTTTAATTTAAACAAAAAATTTTGTGAAATTCTTACTTATTTAGGAGTTGTGGTCCACAATTGAATAAAAGAGATTGAAAAATTATTAGATTTTTTAGATTTTCGCTGCCTTTACCCTCTAGATGGAATTTTGCGGGTCAGTAATTACTTCAGTTCCTTTCCTCCATATTTATGGCTTAAACTTTGCTATAGACAGGAAAATAAAATATTAAACGATTAAAGAGCTATAGCCATTAGCATGAGCGCAACTTAATTATCGGCCACACAAATCGAGATCGATTAAAGATTGACCTGTAGTCAATTTAAGAAAACCAAATAGAGCACTTTGATCCATTAATAAAGCACTTTCAGGAACTGAAGTAAAATTTTATTTACATTTGATGTCCTCAGAAATGTGGGACAGTTTTATTATCAAGTTGAATCATATGCGACATTAGTTAAAAGGATCTACTGGATGTACAACCTGAAGTCATTTCAATCTAGTCCCTTACTATATTTATTGCAACTGTTTTGTCAGTAGATATCTACGCATCAATAAGTTAACACAACAAGCTTTACAAGCTTCATTTACGGACACCTAAAACGAGTTGATTGCTTCAATTGAACTTTCATGACCCAAAAATAGAGTTCATTCTGCAATAAACAAACTGTCATGCGATCGAATGAATGAAAACAATCCGAAATGCAATGCGAAATGCATCTTGCTGAAGCGCAAACAAAAACAAAATAAAAACAAAACAAACAAAAAAGAACAACAACGCAGCTATGAGAAAAACAGAAGAAGAAAAAAATAAAATAAGTCAGCTTAAAGAGGAGACAAAAGAGAAAGAACGACAGCTGCATGCGATAACTTAATCAACAAGCGTTGCGCGGAATTGCATGCTGTGCAAAAACAAAAAAAAAAAAAAACAAAACAAAAAATAACAGGAAAGGAAAGAAAGGCAAGCCCAGAACGCCCCAAGAACGCATCACACCGAACGAAGGGAGCCATGGCACAGCATGCGAAATTAGCATAAATTCCGGTTGAAGAGACAAAAACACAAATTCGAAACGAGAAAATAGGGAAATTGGGAATATAGGGAGGAAGAGTCGGCCGAGAATTTGCGAGGAGAACAATGACAAGAACAGCAACAACAAGAACAACAGCAACAGAGCAAGAAACGAGCCTATTCCCCTATGGAAAATCAATGAAAGGACTATGCCTACTGAATGAACATATGAACTCGTCAGGGATACAGAGATACAGAGAGAAAGAGCGAGCGAGAGAGAATGATACAGAGAGAAGGAGAGAGAGAATGCGTGCAACAAATGTGGATTGTTTTTGGACGAGAAAAACATATGGTGGCATGGTTCGTAATGTTACAAAAGAGGGAGAGTTCTTTATTGTAAGGGAAGGAATTTTTAACTGAAAAGAATTCATGAATTAAATGAAAGGATGTTCAAATTTATTCTACCGTTAAAAAAGAAAGAAATACTTACCACAAATATTGTATATTCGAAATTCAGCTGACCAAGCAGGACGCCTTCGAATGACAGTTCCTTAACTGTCATTTAAAAATGGAAATCCAACTGACGGCGAAGTTTTTGTTGTTGTCTTAGACACACGCACCGAAGACGCCGCGAAAGTTGGTGACGCTTTTATGGTGGAGTCTCCCACAAAAAAAATAAAAATAAATAAATAAAAAAAAAATTAAAACGGGGAGCAGCAAGCCACACTAAACGTTGTTTTCTTGAGTTTTCCTTTTCCGTTTTTCCTTTTCAGTTTCGCTTTATCACTTTGTTTTCTTGAGGGAAATTCGTTGGCTGGAAACGCGATTGGAGCGGACAAAGGGAAATTGGAGCACACGCGTTACAGTTGCTGTTGTTATTATTGCTGTTGTTGGTGTAAACTTTCGTTACAGCATTCGCTTTTGTAAAACGACAATGACGAAAACATTGGGAGTTGGTTTTCTATTCACTAAAAAAAATTTTTTTTAAATATATTTTTGCACTTTCGAAAAAATTTATAACGAAATTTTTCTTTTATTGTATTATTACTTTTATTTTTATTTTTACGACTCCACAATATTGTTATTTATTATGTTAAATTTTTTTTTATATTTTTAATTAAAAGCCGGTTTTGTCATAACTTTCTTTTGAAATTTGTTCGAGTTTTTTTTCTATTAGAATTTCTCCGAATTGAAAAACAATTATTTGTGGCAATGATTTCACACGAATTAGATTTGATAGCAAGATTATTGAACAATTAAAAAGAAATTAAAACTGTTTCCATAGATCAAATCTCTAACGTTCATATTTAAGAAACAAGAAAGAAAAAAACACGAATAATCCGCTTCCACATCCGACACGACTTAAGTTGTTCGAGACACTGAACTGAGAACTTCTCTTTGCGTTTTCGTTTGAGTAGAGATTCGAGTGGAATTGCGTTTGAATTGAGTGATTTCCCGATGCTTCGAATTTTTTATTATTGTCATTTAGGTTAAATATGGTCAATTTGTGTTAGAAATATTATATTTTATGTGAATAAATAATATTATAAAATGAAATTATATATGAAAAAATATAAAAATTATATATGTATAATAAAATTTAATTTTATTATTTATTAAGATATAATAAAATAAAATATAATAAAAATATAATAAAGTAAAAATATTTGAATTGAAAGTTTAGAATTTTTTTTCCTTGCCGAAAACGGTTTTCTTTTAAATTTTGAGGTTTTTAAAAATCCTAATTAATGGCAAAATTATAATACGTTGGACTCATTTTAACACGCTTTTATTTGTAACTGACTCTTTGGGATCGATTTTTTCCTACTTCAAGTGATCAGATTTAGTTTAAACCTTGCACACTTGTCAAAGGCCGGTGAAAATACAATAATTCGATCAAAATGTCTGATTATCCTGATTACGCTCGCCAGGACTCAAGCTTGACATATTGTTGATGACAAGATTGTTTTTACAGTCGAAGTTCCACTGCGGTGTCATAGCTTTATAGTAGGGGCCAGGTCTTTAGAGAGGGGTTTTCCCTATTATTTTAATATTATTTGAGTAATTTGAAAGATGCAACCAACAAAGAAAAGTTCCTACGCTAGACTTTGATGTGCCTTTACGGACCGATCACCCTTTTCAGGGTAATTTGAAGTGCGGATAGTCATTAGGGTGTCCCAAAAAAAAAAAAAAATTTTTTTTTTTTTTGAAATTTTATAGTTGACCGTAAGGTTTTGAAAAGTTTATGGGTTAAACTATTTTTGAAAATTTTTTCAGATTTTTTGTGAATGTTTACAAGTAACTCAGCGTAGAGAAAGGTGGCATAGGGAGGGCGAAAATCGACCCCCAATGGGTGAAAAAATTGACAAAAAAGCGCGATTTGCGGAGCGGTTGAAAATTTACAGGGTGGTAGAGATATTGACAATTAAGCGAAAAATCATTTGCTGCCACCTGTGGGAGGTGGGAGGCTAAATCTTACTGCCAGTCGATTGAAGTTGCAAAATTGAGGGGTCAATCTTCCTCATAAGCGGAGCTGTTGAAATTTTTGATTCAGTTAGGGGAATATACGTACTAACATGAAAAACGTTTGCTGGCACCCGTGGGGAAAATTCCAAAAGTACACATTTTCCATTTGTGGATTTGGATTTGACATTGACTTGAAATATAATTTTGTCTTGCAATACAATTTTGAAGTCGTCAGAGCAAAGTTGTCAAGTTCTCGACTGAAATCTTTGCGCAGACAGTTCTGATATAAGTAGCGAGAGAGATAGAGCAAAGACTTAAGACGAAAACGTGAAAACAGTAATAAAAATATAACGTAATTAACGGACAGACCCTAATTAGAAAAGCGTAAGTGCATATACATAGATGCTCTCAGTACTAATATGCCCTTATGTCCCTAAAATCTCAATGCTATTCTTTTGTAATGGTCCTGTTTTTTGAGCATGTGTTGAAAAATATTTAAACATGTGTGTCTGTGTCGGGTATTGTATTGTCAGGCTCGCCAGACTATAACACCCTTACTTGTTCTATTTAAAATAGTCCCAGCATTTGGAAGACTGTTTTATGAGAAGTATCATTTAGGGGATTTTTCAGGCCCTTTGATGATTAAGAAGCGATAAATCACATGAGCGAGTAATAGAAGACTCCATAATGTTCAGGAATATGAGTTTAAAAAAAAGGCTCAAAAATGATAAGGAATATGAATTGGGAAGAAGTATCGCGGCTAGGGTATAGGTATTATAATCAGAAAGGCGACTCGAAAAACTAGCTTTTGATAAAAAATTTCAAAAATTTTGATTCATGTGCATTCGTTGATGGTAAATGAAAAATTTGAAGCATATTTAAAGGATGGTGTTTCAGTGTTTTTAGCTTTTACCTATCCAAAAATCAACACAACTTTTAAAAAATCTTCCGTGGGTCGCAGTCAGCTACCTATACCATTTTCAACGGGGTATCAAGTATTAAGAAGCACTCGTGCCAATGTTATCTCAAACTGATAAAGAATAGCATTCTATAAAAAAATTTAATTGGATTTTTTCATACCAGCTCATGACTTATGTATGTGTGCATGATTGTATCTCTTCTCACACATTTTATATGATTTAAGTAGAAGTTATGAACCAAAGTACTTAATTTCAAATAAATTGACAGCTTGTCATCGGAATTAAAAGGTTTTCACTCTACATGTCAATCTTTGGTAAGTTGCTGACAATATTTTCTCATTATTGTGGTCTTAACTTTGCAAGCTTAATGCCTTGATTTAATATGAAGGGCTGTAAAGGGTTCCGCATGTGTTTGAGAGTGTGAGTGAACGAAGAGGGAAAAAAACTCTTAGATATTCAGCACAAGTAACAAAAATACTCATCATTGAAACACTATCTTATGAATAGTGTCTTTCGTAAGTTCATCGCATAAGCTGGAGAGCACAGCTCGCTAATAAACATTCTGTGTTTAAGGCCCGTCGAAGACCAACGAAAACAGCACACGTCCTGCGCGAAATCTCTTTATCTATTTTCAATCGGAATATAAAAATCGCAGAGTGCTCGACACTAAAGCAAAAGCAACTCGCAGACAAACCTAGTGCTTAAGGCCAATGATTCTGTCGGATTGGAAAATATAAACAAATCTCTCTGGAGTGCGCTCAAAAGAAACAAAAGAAAAAAGAAAAAAAAAAACATAGCCTCAAAAATCGCTAAGCGAAATTTTCGAAATTTGTCACGAACACACACAGCTTTTGGCGAGACAAGGATCCCGTGAAGATAAGAAAACGGCGCAACAAAATTGCCAAATTTATTGACATTCGATATCCATGAAAAGGCATGCACGAACGAAGGCGGAGACGGTGGTGGTGGTGTCCTGCTTGAATCTCTAGAGGCACTTCTGCGAGTTAAGTAGCTTGGGTTGACTAGCTTGGATAAAGCCTACGATACCCCATTCCCAGCACCTGCCGCACTGATGCGAATCGTCTGATCCAGTTTTAAACGCAGGTAATTCATGTTGCTTATGTGCAATTTAGAAATTTATGACTGTAATTTTCACAATGAAACAAAAACACGTGCAAAATAACCCTTATTGCGGAGTACTGGTCCTGGTATGAGGACCAGAGTCATGAACATTATTCATAAAAGTTTTCTATAAATTACATGGAATCTCTGAAGGGATTTAATGGAGTATTTTTTTTTTTTAAAGCTTATAAATCATTTTTATTGCCATGACGTTATTTATTTCCTTGCTTTATCGAAGGATAATACCAAATTATCGAGGTATTCACGAAACACAACGAAAAAATTTTTTATTCCAAAATAAACTTAAATAACTTCATAAGTGAAAAATTTTGAAGCCTACTTCAAGGAGTACCTTATTTGTTCACTTAACCAGCATGTCAGCATTTTCGAAATGACTTTAAATGTTATTGACATGCAATAAATATTTCCCATTTTATTTGCAACATAAATTCAAAATAAATAGAGTCTGAAAAATTCACACAAAAAAAAACATCACAAATTTCAGTATTGATGATGCACTCGTATATTGTAGATACATAAAAATGGAAGGACGTGATGAATCGTCTGCTCAAAATTGATATTTTTGTTCAGATTTTATGTCCGTCTTAACTGACAACAGAACGTTTTTATTTTTTTGTTTTCTGGGGATATGAAAGTCTGAACTTGACAGCACCATGTACCGTTTAATCAAATTTTATTAAAATCAAAACTGCCCGTCAACATGAAGTTAGCTGTAAACAGGGAATCGAGCAGACGAAAATGAAAAAATAAATGAGAAAAAGAATTTTTTCGCTTTGTTCAGTGAACTCTGTGCGTGCAAGGAATTCACTTTTTATTAATAAAAATATTTTTTTATAAGCCAAAATTTCGAGCATGAAATTTATTAAAATTCAGAGGCATATAAATTGTTGCTGGGGACAATAAAAAAAAAAAAAACGGTTCAATTATTGGCCGAAATTGCATTTTATACAGACTCAATACAGGCGAAATCAATTTAAACAAGTGGGAAAAGTTTTAAGGCGTACTTTTGAGCAAAAAACACAATTGCACTACCAGGGATCTACCAGGAGTCATGAATCAAAAGCAGATTTTTTTTTTGGCAGCGATGTTGAAATATTCGCCTGATGAACCCAGGTTCGAGGGCAGGGAGTAATCTTTGGGGGGTTCAAGACCCCAAAATTTAGATTTATTCGTTTTCAAATACTTTAGATCTGAAAAAATGGCATAAAAAGTGCTTTCAAAACAATTAAAAAAAAACACCGATGAATTCAACAAACCCATTTACTTCAAACGATCCCCTATAGGTCTTTAATTTATGCTTTAAAACACATGAAAAATGTTTTATTAGGGTAGGGTTTCTTCATATTTATTTCAATTAAAAATTCAAGACATGAGAACATTAAAAATAAAACAAGTAAGAAAGCTAAAGTCGGTCAAGCCCGACTTTGAAATACCCAGCGTCCCGACATTACGAACGCACTATGTTTTGCTTCTCTATTTGTGGGCGTGGCAGTGGGAGGGCAACATAAATTATTTCCCAACACCTTTCATTCGCCTTGGTGAACCTATGTTGCGAATTTGAAGCTTCTACTTCTTTTACTTCGGAAGTTACGAAAAATCTTCATTTGTGGGCGTGGCAGTGGGCGGGCCGCATAAAATTTTTTCCTACACCTTTCGTTCGCCTTGGTGAACCTATGTTGCGAATTTGAAGCTTCTACGCCTTTTACTTCGGAAGTTACGAAAAATCTTTATTTGTGGGCGTGGCAGTGGGCGGGCCACAAAAAATTTTTTCCTACACCTTTCATTCGCCTTGGTGAACCTATGTTGCGAATTCGAAGCTTCTACGCCTTTTACTTCGGAAGTTACGAAAAAACTTCATTTGTGGGCGTGGCAGTGGGCGGGCCATAAAAAAAATTTTCCTACACCTTTCATTTGGCTTGGTGAACCTATGTTGCGAATTTGAAGCTTCTACGCCTTTTACTTCGGAAGTTATGAAAATTCTCTATTTGTGGGCGTGGCAGTAGGCGGGCTACATAAATTTTTGTTCCTACACCTTTCATTTGCCTTAGGCAACCTATGCTGCGAATTTGAAGCTTCTACGCCTTTTACTTCACAAGTTACGATAAGCCCTTATTTTTGGGCTTATTTGTGGGCGTGGCTCGAGGAGGGCGGCGTCCATTTTTTGCCAGGATATGTCCCTTTTCGTAGTTTACCAGTACACCAAATATCAATGGAATGTGTTGACTGGTTCGCAAGTTACAAGCATTTTACTGAAAACACATTATATTCATTTGTGGGCGTGGCAGTGGGCGGATGTCTCCCATTTTTACTTAGGATCATACTCGGATCCCGATATACCTGTGTGCCGAATTTCGACTTGATTGGTCCAGCCGTTTCGGAGGAGATCCGACCACGGACGGACGGACAGACGGACAGACGGACAGACGGACGGACGGACGGACGGACGGACGGACAGACGGACAGACGGACAGACGGACAGACGGACATGTCTAAATCGATTCAGTTTTTGATCCTGATCATTTCTATATATATTTTTCTATAGCTCCGGAGCTTAATTCTCCCTGTTACAAGATTTGCACAAAACTAATATACCCCGCTTACGCTGGGTATAAAAAGACAAAAAATATTATTCCAAATTATTTTTGGGCATAAGTCAAAGATATTGAAAACATTCCTCAGGTGCATTAGTTTGGACGCTTTAACGCCACCTCGTCAATGTTTTTGACACACCTTTTGTTATTTTTAGGATTTTTTTTTCGACCCCTCCTTAAAAGTAAGCTTTTCCCTCCCTTACCCTCCAAAAAAAAAAATCATACCCATATAAAAAAATCATGAAAAATTTTCCTGTTTTTTATACCCAGCGTAAGCGGGGTATATTAGTTTTGTGCAAATCTTGTAACAGGGAGAATTAAGCTCCGGAGATATAGAAAAATATATATAGAAATGATCAGGATCAAAAACTGAATCGATTTAGACATGTCCGTCTGTCCGTCTGTCCGTCTGTCCGTCTGTCCGTCTGACCGTCTGTCCGTCTGTCCGTCTGTCCGTCCGTCCGTGGTCGGATCTCCTCCGAAACGGCTGAACCAATGAAGTCGAAATTTGGCACACATGTATATCGGGGTCCGAGTATGATCCTAAGTAAAAATGGGAGACATCCGCCCACTGCCACGCCCACAAATGAATTTATTGTGTTTTCAATAAAATGCTTGTAACTTGCGAACCACTCAACACATTCAATTGATATTTGCTGTGCTGGTAAACTACGAAAAGGGACATATCCTGGCAAAAAATGGACGCCGCCCTCCTCGAGCCACGCCCACAAATAAGCCCAAAAATAAGGGCTTATCGTAACTTGTGAAGTAAAAGGCGTAGAAGCTTCAAATTCGCAGCATAGGTTGTCCAAGGCAATTGAAAGGTGTAGGAACAAAATTTTGTATAGCCCGCCCACTGCCACGCCCACAAATAGAGAATTTTCATAACTTCCGAAGTAAAAGGCGTAGAAGCTTCAAATTCGCAACATAGGTTCACCAAGGCGAATGAAAGGTGTAGGAAAATTTTTTTTATGGCCCGCCCACTGCCACGCCCACAAATGAAGAGTTTTCGTAACTTCCGAAGTAAAAGGCGTAGAAGCTTCGCATTCAAAACATAGGTTCACCAAGGCGAATGAAAGGTGTAGGAAAAAATTTAATGCGGCCCGCCCACTGCCACGCCCACAAATGAAGATTTTTCGTAACTTCCGAAGTAAAAGGCGTAGAAGCTTCAAATTCGCAACATAGGTTCACCAAGGCGAATGAAAGGTGTAGGGAAATAATTTATGTTGCCCTCCCACTGCCACGCCCACAAATAAAGATTTTTCGTAACTTCCGAAGTAAAAGGCGTCGAAGCTTCAAATTCGCAACATAGGTTCACCAAGGCGAATGAAAGGTGTAGGAAAAATTTTTATATGGCCCGCCCACTGCCACGCCCACAAATGAAGATTTTTCGTAACTTCCGAAGTAAAAGGCGTAGAAATAATTTATGTTGCCCTCCCACTGCCACGCCCACAAATAGAGAAGAAAAACATAGTGCGCTCATAATGTCGGGACGCTGGGTATTTCAAAGTCGGGCTTGACCGACTTTAGCTTTCTTACTTGTTTCTATTTGGGTCCGGCCATTTCCCACGAAAAAAGTTTCCGAAATTGTTTCATCCTTGTTGCACCCGAGGTTTTGAGCTCTTTCTTCTAAGACTTTCGCATCAAACCTCCTCAAGCAGTGGCGTGTCCAGAGAAACAGTGCTTTGATAATGCTTATATTTTCCACAGTGGTATATTGACCAAATTAAAGATATTAACCCAAAAATTTTTTGGGGGGCTAGAGGAAGTTTAGAGAGTTATGACCAAAAACCAACAAAATCCGAAAAATTCATGGCGTCCGATTTGGTTGAAAATTTATATATTTATTTTTTTTTTTTTCATCCAAATCGGACGCCATGAATTTTTCGGATTTTTTTGGTTTTTGGTCCATAAATCTCTAAACTTCCTCTAGAACCCCCAAAAAAATTTTTTTGTGTTAATATCTTATAATTGTTCAATATACTACTGTGGAAAATATAAGCACTATCAAAGCACTCTTTCTCTAGACACGCCACTGCCCTCAAGAAAACCATTTCTGCACCGCTGCCCACCAACGTTCCACAATGTTAAGCAAATATGATTGGGCATAATTTTTCAGGATAATTTTGTCCACAAAAAAACAAGCTAATCAAACAAACTTTAAGTCCAAACAGAAGAGAAGAAAATTCGTTGAAAAAAAAAAATTGAAAATAAATTTCCTGTTAAATTTCCATCTGGTCACCTTTAAGTCAGAACGAATAAAAAATGACAAAACTCCATGAGGCCTTTTCAATATTAACAACCAAAGAGAGAATGAATGAAAGAAAGAAAGAATGAAAGCAGTAAAAAAAGGACGATTTATTTTGTTCAATTCGCCTAAGTCAGTGCGAAGCACATCTTTAGGCGCTGTAGAGAAAACTACGGCATGACAATATAACAAAACTAGGCCATTTAAGGGCCATACGACTACACATTCTTCTTAGAGAATAAATCTCCATTCCGCAATACAGGCAAGTTAAAAAAAAATAAATAAAAAGGATTAAAATTCAACATGGAAACTTGGCGTTTCGCCTCATAATGTTTGCAGCGAACACATGCGAATAAAATATGCGAACAATAAATTGTCATAAATGTCAGCCTAAGTAACCGGAAAGAATGGAGTCCTTTTGCTATAGTAACGGCAATATTTTACCTGCCATGCAATGCAATGCAATTCATGTGCGCTAAATAATTGTTAAAAAGCGTTTTTATTGTTCCAATCGCCGAGACGAGGCTCTAAACCGCAGCAACAACAACAACAACAGATAAAAAACAAATGATAAATTCGAAGGAAAGAAAAAAATCTTTTTCCGAAAAAAGCAATTTACATCACAAAGTGTAATTATGAAATGAAAATTCCTTTTCGAAATTTTTCCCCAAACAATAAAAGAGAAGGAAAATGAACCAGAAGAACAGAGAGGACGGTGGAAAACAACTTCAACTTTATTTTGCACCAAAAAGTTTATTGCAAAACTTTGGAGTTGAACTTGATTCGCTTTCTTGCGCTCTTTACGCAATTAGCGATTCCTGCGAAACGCGATTTAATAAGCGAAGCTACACGAAGTCACGATAAATAACTCCCATGGCGGTAAGTAAGAAGGAAAGTCGCTTTAGCTGCTTTTCTAACAAAATGCAATTAATAAAAAATAATTGAAAAAGGGAGTTTCGAGAGGCCGATCTTTAAGCTTCAAAGGTTATGTAAGCTATCACAAAATAATCGAGAGAATCGCAAATTATTCAGTTGAACCCTTTTCAAATATTCATACTTATAACGACCAGGAATCGATTTAGTCTTATAAGACCATTTAAGCTATTCTAAATCTATTTTGCTATCACAAAGGAATTACGCACTTATGGTAATCCTTGCAATAGAAGCATTTCCGGTAGTCCTGTCTGCTACTAAGCCTATTGAATTCAAAATAATAGAAAGAAAGTGGCGATGGATAAGGCACACACTGAGAAAAATTACATCAATAGTATGGTAATGCAATGAAGTCCGCAAGGTTCTAGAAGAAGGCGACGGTCGAGGATAATATCGGAAAGAAGTGTGCAGAAGGAGGCTCAACGATAATGGCAGCATCGCTAGCAATCGGGATCGGTGGCAGGAGCTTGTTGCCGCCCTATGATTTGAATAAGAGCGACAATGAAGTTTTATTTATGACTAGTCAGGGAAATAATAATAAAAAATAATATCTTTCCGAATCTGGGCTTAAATGGGCGCACTTTAGCTTTAATTTTCAATAACATGAAATTTGACATGAAAAAAAAATTGAATTCAACCCTGCGGTCGAGATAAGCAAGTGAAGAGTTATAAACTTAAGTTGGTACTCTACACCGATATAAAGGAATTGCACTAGTGAGTAAAATGATGAGACCACCCATATTTTTTATTACACAGTGTTATAGAGATCAAAAGTTAAAACAGTGAGCATGAGGAAAAGAAGAACACCTAAAATTGTTTCAATCTCCCAACAACAACAATATTCTTTTTTTTGTTACCTTTTGTTAATTTGTTTACCTTTTTGGGTGAACAAAAAGATGAGACCACTTCTTTATATTTTATTCAGACTGCAGTTTTCTTTAACTTAATGTTTAGAAATTATAGGATTCTTTTTAAATCTGTGAAAAATAAAATTAAGGTAGCGGGAAAACTATTAACATAGGGAGAAAAAGAAGAATTTTCTTCTTAAAACGAGACCGGATTGTCAATTAGAGAAAAAGCCAGGAAAATTGGTTTATCAAAAATATTTTTTCAAAATTTTCTTTAAAAGGGTAAGATTATGGAAATAACAAGAACTGTGGAAGAAAACCACAGTTCGATATCAGAGAAAAACGGCGTATTGTGGCAAATACAAGCCACAAATGACAAGTGCCAATGAAATCACCACGACTTTTAAACTAAGCGTGTCTCGTTTCACGTTGTACAGAGCATTAAAGCAGCCTGGAGTAATCAAAAGACAACGAGTTAAAACTTAACCGAGACTTTTCTTGATCTTGATTTCAGGGAAAGGGGTGTGTTGATCCCCTAAAATCACCTACCTGTGTGCCTGAACATGATAGGTGGTCATTATATAGTTTCTTTCAATTTATTCTTTTGAAATTAAAGGGACAAATCTGTCCACCACAAATTTGTTTAATGGCTTATAGCAATGGTGAGAGTAGTCAATGGTATTAATCGTTAAAATTATTGGCGGAAAAATTTTCTCCTAAGCACTAAAAGGTTAAAAGGATTAAAATAAGTAAATTAGGGTTGCTTTCATCTTTCTTACATCGTTCAAAATATGCCAAAAATTCTAGGCATTCTTGAACATTTTCCATAGCGAAGAAAATTAAAAAATTCGTATGCAACCCTGCGCATTCAGTACTCTTCGATTACTAGTCAGCTCAGCATAAGAAAAATAAGTAAATTTACTTCGAAGTGGAATTCAGACCACTCAAAACCACCCACACTTAGCCCTATTATTATTAATCAAATCCTTTACAAACATATTCCTCAAAAGTGACTCTAGTCATTTATAGCTATGCAACTTAATTTTCAATTGCAAAAAAAATTTGAATGGAAAAGTTTCTCGTACCCCACAAGCGTTCCACGCAGATCTTTTCCTATTTAATTGCCAATCCTGATCCTTGCCGAAATTCAATTAAAGCAATATTTCCGTTCTCGTCCATTTATAGTTTTCAGAATTCTCTTTTCTATTTTTTTTTTCTTCAGTTTTTTTTCCTTGTGGCTTCCATTGTTTTCCCTACTGCAGCCAAATCTAATGGTCTTAACTTTTGCCACTTTTTCTGTGCAGTCGAGATTAAGCTTAAAATTAATGTTAGTATTTCGAGTTCACCTTTTAAACTTTGTCGACAGGTCGGGCATAGTTTATGTGGTCGAATGCAGCAAATTTTTTGTGGCTTTTCCACTTACCACTTTTTACGAGTTTCGTTGCAAATGTTTGGCCAACAAAAAAGAAAAATGAAAATAGAAAAAAAGAAAGAAAGATTTCTTTCTTTGTTAATTTTCTTCTTTTATTTCTCTGCCTTCTTTTGTCTTCCTCGCGTCCGTCTTTACGGAACTTCAGTGAGAAGAAATTTAAGGATTCTGCTGCAAATAACAGCTGGGAAAAGCAGTAATATAGGTTAATAGACATAAGTCCGATGTGGGCAAGTTCATACGAAGGAGAGCCCATACCCTCATTAGCTCTAATAGTGTTGACGGAATAGAGTTTTAGGACACTACTTAAAGGGCACCACACAAAATAAAAAATAAATTATTCAATTTTACTAATTATTTTTTGATGTTTCATGCATTCAGCGTGACGAACTTTTCTCAGTGGATTTGCGATTATCACAACTTAAAGTAGGTGAGGAAATATTTTTGGTGGAGGCATTAATGTGGGCTTTGGCCATCAACGTATGTTATTGTGATGGTTTTTGATTCTTGTCTGTTGGATTGTTGTTCAGAGCCGACTCAAATTATGGCGTGCGGAGACCTCATAAAATTTTCAATTAAAACCAAAAGAAGAAATTGAAGAAGGACTGTTGAAAAAGAGGACGTTTTACTATGTTCTTTAATATTAGGTTGTAGTAAAAAGAAATCCATTATTTTTCCAATAGATGGCGTTATTTTATCTGCATCTCGCGTTGTATAAGTCCGATCGTGTTCCGCTAGGGGGCATTAGAAAGATGACAGTTCCTACTAAAAAAGCTTTTTTGACACTTTTTTGATTGATTGATTCAGTTTTGTTTGAGAGCTTGTCAAAGATGGACATCAGCAAAGAGAAAAATTCGCTACATTTTACAGTTTTTTCTTCGATAAGGGAGAAAAACGCAAGCCAGGCGGCTGAAAATGTGAATAGCGTTTATGGACCTGATACTGTAACAGCCAATCATGCGCAATTTTGGTTTCGTCGATTCCAATCCCGTAACTTCGATGTCAAGGATCACCACGCACTGGAAGGCCAATTGTCGAAAATGTCGATAAAATCATGGAAATTATCGAGTCCGACCGTCATGTTAGCACTGTTTCGATTGCAAAAGAGCTAAAGATTGCACAAAAAACCGTTTGGAACCATTTGAATAAGGTTGGATACACAAAGAAGCTCGATGTATGGGTGCCACACGAGTTAACGCAAAAAAACCTCATAGACCGAATTTCCATCTGCGAATCGCTGCTGAACCGCAACAAAATCGACCCATTTCTGAAGCGGTTGGTGACTGGTGATGAAAAGTGGGTCACTTACGACAACGTCAAGCGAAAACGGTCGTGGTCGAAACACGGTGAACCGGCGGAAACGGTGGCCAAGCCAGGATTGACGGCCAGGAAGGTTTTTCTGTGTGTTTGGTGGGATTGGCAGGGAATTATCTACTATGAGCTGCTCCCATACGGCAAAACTCTTAACTCGGAACTCTACTGTCAACAATTGGACCGTCTGAAGGAAGCAATCGCCCATAAGCGGCCAGCTTTGGCCAATAGGAGAGGAATTGTGTTCCATCAGGACAACGCCAGGCCACACACATCGATAGTGACTCGCCAGAAGCTCCGGGAGTTTGGTTGGGAGATTCTTCTGCATCCACCTTATAGTCCGGACCTGGCACCAAGTGATTACCATCTGTTCCTGTCCATGGCGAACAATTTTGCTGGTGAAACATTCGCTTCAAGAGAGGCTTCTGAAATTCGACTGTCTCAATTTTTTGCTAATAGGAACGAGGGCTTCTATGAGAGAGGCATAATGAAATTACCTTTAAAATGGCAACAAGTCATCGAACAAAACGGCGCATATTTGACCTAAATCGGGTCATTCTAACTATCTTAAATAAAGCCCTCAATTTAATGCAAAAATAATGGATTTCTTTTTACTACACCTAATATATTATTTTTTTAAAATCTGATTGTGAAGATCCTAGTACACCAGGAACAAAGTCTTATAATTTAGTACTAGTTACAAATGTAAGGAGCAAGTGATGGTTGTTTAAAGGCCTGGAGGAGTAGTTTTGGGCATAGAAGAAATTCATTCTTGTGGTCCCCTTTGGGTAGTATGGAAAGTAAAATTCAAAAAGGTCTCTTTTTAAAAGAGGTCTTAAGACAGTCACAGAGATCGTTCCTTAAACGAATCTACATCACCTTAAATATAGTTTGTAGTTGGAAATATAATTTATAAAAAATTACAAATAAAATTGAATAAAAAAGAGTATAAAATAGCATACGAATTAACAAAAAATATATACGAATACAAATTTACAAAAATATTTTTTAAATTTCTTTTGGAAGGTGAGGTCCGTAACCTGGCCGAATAAACCCTTTTTTATCCCCCAAACCTCCTCTACAGGATGATTGTTCATCGAAGATAGAAGATCCCTTCTATTCCTTATATTTTTAGCGAACCTGATTGTTTGATTTGTTGTGAGTCGAAAAGCGTCACGTCACACTCCAACGTCACGCTATCAGCTCTAAGCGGTAAAAGTGACAAAACAGATAAAAACAATCAAAACACAGCAAATGAGTTCGACGACACAGCACCGAGCTCGAAATCCGACACCCTTCAGCAAGAACAACAACAACATTAGAACTCAACTACTGAAAACAATTACGTAAAGAAGCGTACCGATCGCCGGTACCTAAACTTGGCACAACGCCGACTGGAGGAAAGGGCAAGCGGGGGAAAAGACGAAAGACCACGAGCATGCAAGTCAGCAATAAGCAACGGCATAAGCGGTTCAACGTCTTCAAAGGCAGTCCTACATCAACAACAGAAACGCAGCAATAAAGCTATTGGTAACAACAACAAAAGGCGATCGAGAAGGGCAATCAACGCAACAGAACAACAAGAGCCAGGTGCAACAACAACAAGTGCAACGTAGGCACACCGGCAGGGGAAGTTCGAAGTCATACTTATGAAATCAATCAATATGCAATTTTGCTAGATCGGCAATATTGATCTATTTAAGCGGAGCTTCGATCTACGGAAGAGGACTGGCAGTTTGGAATCGAAAGTCTAATCAGATCTCAACTTTGGCGCACCTACTTACGAGCCAGGACGACAAAGTGTGGATCTCAGTGTTAGCTAGGGAATTAGGGCAGTAAAGTAAGCTAGAGTAGAACCTGTAAACATCATTAAAAGACTTTAATAAAGAAACACCAATGGAAAAGGAGTAAAGAGTGTTTTATTCAACGGAATCCTTTGTTGCCGCTTTACTAGAGGTCCTTCTCCCCAGCAGACACGCAACATTTTATGGCGCAGCCGGTAGCCGGGAGGATGATACAACATTTTATGGCGCAGCCGGTTTTCGACTAAGCATAGTCGGGTACGAATCACGATCCTTTCACAACAGTACGGCGTTCAAACTAACAAATCATAACAAATGAAACAACGAATTTTGGCCACAGTGGGGTAAGATTGATATATATTGGATATATTTGAGTTATTCATTGGAACCTACTGAACAGTGGTGAAACCTAATTCAGTGGGGCCTGGGCGTGAGTGAAACTTCCGAAAGGCATTTCAATGAAAAACAACATAAATGTACCGAATTATATCAATTATTTTGTTGTAACCCTTTTTGTACTGCACTGCTATAACCTGTCGAACAGTGGTGAAACCTAATTCTTCAGGGTCCGGGTGTGAGTGAAACTTCCGAAGGACACTTTAGCAGCACAAACGCAATAAGGGCATAGCAGAGTACCTTTAATAAAAATTTTTATAAAAAAAAAAAAATAAAATATATATATTTATATATATATATGTATACAATAAAAATTAAACAAGCGACGCAAGTAAAAGCCGACAGCATCAAAGGACAAGAAATTAAAATCAGTTAAAAAGACGCATATAGTATGGTGAGTACACAAATATTTATATTACTATTTTAAAAATTGTGCCCCTTGCAACAGTAAATACACGACGCCACTGAACATTTTCATTTTGACCTTGTTTTATACGGAAGATTTTTTTTTATTTTTAAAAACGGAGTCATCCGTCAAATAAAGTAATTTATGGAAAAAGAGTGCGAAGCTTTGCGACAACAACTAAAAGAATCTGAAGAACACGCTAGCATCCTTCAAGCAGAAGCGTGGGAATTGATAAGAGAAGTCAACCCAAACAAAGAATTTTTATTATTAATTTCAAATCAAGTTGCACTTGCTCGGTTTAATCAATTGGAAGAAGCAGTTTTTCTGATAGAAAAAGCGAAAAATTCGGTAGCCGTATCAAACGAAGTCGCCAAGGAGAAAATACAACAATTGGAAGAGACAGTTGGCCATTTAAAAAAGAACTGCAAAGATTTGAGGGATCGAATCGATAAAGAGACCTTGCTGATAGAAGAATCAGAAGAGCAAAACGAATCTCTAAGAGAAGCTCTGCAGACAGCAGTAGGAAAGGACATATCGGAGTCCATAGAAAAGGACAAAGCTACTCTCAAAGAAAAGGAGAAAGAAATTCAATTTCTGAAAGTAGAAATTGGAAACCTAAAGAGAGAATTAAGAATAGTTTGCAGTACATCTCCACTTCCCGCAAGACGTACATCAGAAAATTCCACGACAACGCCAATCAACGAATCAACTTTAAAAACACCAACACAAGTACAAATACCCAAAATTCAAGTAACAATGGCAAATTCACAGAATGTTGCAGAAATTGTCAAAAATGTCCAACGTTTCGTACCATCTTTTTCCGGAGCAAGAGGACCTGAGTTTAAGGCGGACGTAATAAAATTTGTCGAGGGCATAGAATTGCTCAATTGTATGATTGCGCCCGAGGACATGCAGAAAGCCATTACATGTATAAGGCAGCGACTGTCGGGGGCTGCGTTCAACACAATTGGCACCAGAAAATTCGAGACTCTAAATGAACTCCGCGACTTTGTGCAACGAACATACGCAACAGTAAGAACGTTGGAAGATATTAGAGCGGATATTATAAACGGACATCAACAAACAGGTGAGTCCGCGTCGCTGTTCGGAGGTCGAATGGAAACTAACCTAAAAGAGGCTGAAGAAATGATCACAAAAAAATGGACTACGGAAGAATCAAGAGCGGCGCTATGGGAATACCAAGACCTGGCAAAAAGGCATTTCATTACGGGATTAAAGGATCATTCCCTAAAACAATCACTGATAAACATGACAGACCCCAGTTTGCGGGATCTCATAAATGCGGCAGAAAATTCCGAAAACATTTTGAAATCTGACAAATTAAACATAAATACTATTAATTCGGCACTACCAACAGAACTGATATGCTCATTCTGTCAACAGCAAGGACACACACGAGATGTATGTGTAAAGAGAAGGAATACACCCTATTGCAAGCTGTGTGGAACGTATGGACACGAAGAAAGTCCTAGCTGCATGAAAAACAAACAGCCAATAATGGAGGCCAGTAAGGCATCTAGGCCAACTTGCACACACTGCGGGAAAATAGGACATATAGCTGATGATTGTTGGAGCAAGTTAAGCAGCCTATTCTGCGATAAATGTCAAATTAAAGGTCATCGCACCAATAAATTTTGCGGAAAAGGGGCAACACAGCAAAACCCACAACAAAGGCCAGCACAAAATAACCGTCGAGGGTCGAATAACAACAACCAAGTACAGTGTTTCCTTTGCAAAGGATTCGGGCATATAGCAGAAACTGCCCTCAACAAGATCAGCAGAACGCGGGAAACTCCCAGCGGCCCAGTCTTGGCCAATAGACTGGGATGCCAAAACAAAAGTAAAAGAGCGGCCAAAACCTGATCCGGGTCAAAATCAAGAACAAGGAGCAGGTCATCATAACAATAAGGAAACCACGATTTCGGAATATAATCAAAATACGCCGAAAGAGGTTCCCTTGGACAGCCTAGGAAATGGAACTTTAACCACTAAGAGATGGGGAAAGTCCAAAAGAGAAATACCACGGAATGAGATAAAAAACAAAATAAGAGAGCGAAAAATACCAACGAATAACGTCAAAAACGAAATAAGCGAAAAGATGGAAATACACTTTAATGGTGAGACCGACGAAAAGAAAATTTTAAAAGAAAATAAAAAGAAGAGAGTATCTTTTAAAAACACTGTTACAGTATTCACCTACCCCGTATGCGAGATGGAAGCGGCCAAAATAAAGAATATGTTTAAAATAGGGCAAGAAAACAAAAGACTCATAAAAAGTTTGTATACCAATGTCCTCCAAAGCGCGAAAAAACTGTTTGCACATAACGGCCCACAAAGAGATGAAGGCGTTGAATTATCCTGTGAACAGGCTATCAACGACAGTATCAGAACGGTGGACTCACAATGCGATAGAAACACGCCACGATTTTCAAATTGCACTGCCATAACGGAGACTCAAGAGGATGATGCCTACATCGAAATACCCTGCAATCAGGCTATCAATGGCAGCATCACCCTATTGGTCGACTCAGGATCAGATGCAAGTTTAGTGAAAAGAGAAGTCTTAAAAGAAGACGTACCAATAAAAAAGGAGGACACGAAATGCTTAAGAGGAGCTTTTGGAGGAGATTCCAGTACTATTGGATCAGTGATAATTAAACATAATGCGATCCCAGCATTAAATATGGAAATGCACGTAGTGCCACGTAATAGCAGTTTGCCAGTAGATGGTCTCCTGGGAAGAGACATGCTCTGGAACAGAACTATCTTGGACACTATTGAGAAACAGTTGACCTTCAAAGAAGGAGGCAACCTAGTGGCCAGAGTGCCATTAAAATGTGCGAGGAAAAGGATTTTTATAGCAGAAACTATAACAATCCCCCCCAGAGCAGCGGGAATAGCACGAGTAAACACAGGACTACTCACGGAAGAAGTAGTCGTGCATAAGACAACAATTGCTACACAGATATACCTAGGAGAGAGTCTATCTAGACCAAAGAATGGGATTGGATTCGTGGCAGTACTAAACGCCTCCGAAAAAGTTGCGGAAATAAAAGGAGGCACGGAATTAAAATACTCGCTATTGAAGGAGTATAGAACAGTAAACACGTTAGAAGTCAACGTAGTTGAGAGCAATGAAACAGATGAGAGGACAAATCTGTTATTAAATTCCTTGAAATTGGAAGAAAATTTGAACGATGAAGAAAGACAGTCCATAGCGAATATATGCAAGGACTATGCGGATGTTTTCCACCTAAAGGGTGACGAATTGAGTTACACCACTGTGCTCAACCACGAAATACCTACAGAGGTCGGGAAAGCACCAATAAATATTCGGCAATATCGCCTTCCGGAGGCCCACAAGGCGGAGATAAATAAGCAGGTGGGAGAGATGTTGGACCAAGGCATAATTGCTCCAAGCAAATCACCTTGGAACGCACCAGTCATTCTAGTGCCGAAAAAGGCAGGTGCAGACGGGAAAAAGAAATGGCGATTGGTGGTCGATTTTCGGCAGCTGAATGACGTAACCGTCAAGCAGGTATTTCCTATACCCCGCATTGATGAGATTCTCGACCAACTCGGTTGCAGCCGGTATTTCACAACGCTAGACCTGGCAAGCGGATACCATCAAGTGCTTGTAAACGAGAAAGACAGAGAAAAAACAGCATTCAGTACTGGAATAGGACATTACGAATTCGTAAGAACGCCATTCGGACTCTCCGGAGCTCCGGCAACCTTTCAAAGGATTATGAATAATGTTCTGACCGGCTTGCAAGGCGTCGATTGTTTTGTTTATTTGGACGACATAGTAATTTACGGAAGTAACCTTAAACAACACGAAATAAGGCTACGTAAAGTCCTACAAGCCCTAAGAAACAGCCAATTGAAAATACAAACGGAAAAATGCCAATTCTTAAGAAAGGAAGTTGTCTATTTGGGTCACAAGTGTTCCGACCAAGGCGTGCGGCCGGACCCAAGTAAGGTCGAATGTGTAAAAATTTTCCCGATACCAAAAAATAAGAAAGAATTGCAAGCATTCCTTGGACTGGCAAACTACTACCGAAAATTCATTCCGAATGCAGCAGCGCTTCTTCTACCCTTGACATCACTGCTAAGAAAAGATGCCGAGTTCGTTTGGACGGAGGCATGCCAAATGGCAGTAATAGCCATTAAAGCTGCAATAACTAGTCCACCACTGTTAAAGTATGCAGATTTCACAAAGCCATTCATGCTAACAACGGACGCGAGCAACGAAGCACTCGGTGCAGTCCTTTCGCAAGGAGAACCAGGAGAAGATCAACCGATCGCGTTCGCAAGCCGAGCATTAAGCGCAACTGAGAAACGATACTCAACAATCGAAAAGGAATTCCTTGCCATTGTGTGGGCGACAAAAAATTTCCGTTGCTACCTCTTAGGCCGCCCCTTTACGGTTTACACAGACCACAAACCTCTAAAAGGCATAGCAAATCTAAAGGATCAAACATCCCGATTGGCGAGGTTCCGCCATAAGCTCTCGGAATTTGATTTCGAAATCTGTTACAAGGCTGGAAAATATAATTTAAACGCAGACGCATTGAGCCGATTACCATATGAAAATAATCTTGTGTCAGTGGTAACAAGAGCACAAACACAGTCAAAAATAGAGCAGAGCGATGAAAACACGGAGACAAAGAAAAGCAGAGATGATTCGGAAGATACAAACCCCACAGATCACCCAGAGACAGAGGATTTAGCAGAATTTTTAACACAGAGAAAGGACATCGAAAAGGTGCTTAAAAATTTTCACGATGGGCCATTAGGAGGTCACAAGGGAGCTATAAAAACATATTTTCGCATTCGACGGCAGTACAAGTGGAACGGCATGCATAGAGAGATTCGAGATTATATAAAAAACTGCGAGAAATGCCAGCGGAATAAATGCTCAAAAGTAGAAAGAATGCCCATGGTACTCACAGACATAGCTCATGGCCCCTTCTACAAAGTTTATATGGATATGGTTGGCCCCCTACCGGAAACATCGAGAGGAAACAAATACATTTTAACATTTATAGACGATTTTTCAAAATTTTTCATCTGCACAGCTATTCCGGATGCAGAGGCGGCAACAGTGGCAAAAGCTTTTTTCAACGAGATAATATCAAAATTCCAGATACCAAAGGTTTTAATCACGGATAATGGCACAAACTTTACATCGAAATTATTTAAGGAAGTTTGCAAAATTCTTGGAATCAAGAAATCCCAAACTTCACCATACCACCCCCAAGCCAATGGTGCTCTTGAAAGGAGTCACCGACCTCTTGCGGAATTTCTCCGAAATTTCGTCAATGAGGATGGCACAAATTGGGATGAATGGCTGCACCACGCTATGCACGTGCATAACAACACAGTACATTCATCCACAAAACAAACACCTTGCAAAATTATTTTTGGGTTTGAATCCGACATTCCAGTTAACCTAAAAAGAAGACCTGAGCCACTGTACAACACCGACGATTTCTCGAAAATATTAAAATATCAAATCCAGCGCACCCATCAATTAGTACGAGAGAATCAAAAAATTGCCAAAGAAAAATCCAAGCGATACTACGATAAGGGCTCGAAAGTCAGAGAATTTCAGACTGGAGACAAAGTGTGGCTAAAGAACCAAAACCGAAAAAATAAATTCTCACCCATTTGGGAAGGCCCTTATTCGATTGTATCAATTCCAACGCCGGTGAATGTAAAATTGAAAATAAAAGGAAAAGAAAAAACATTCCACAAAAACTTAATAAAACTGCACCATCAACAAATAAAGAACAGAAAAGAATAAGAATTCTTCCAAAGCTCGAAAATCAATAACTAAGCAGAAATCGAAAAAAAAAAAAAAACCATAAATTTGGAATTAAAACAAAATTTTCTTTTGCCAGTATCAATTCACTGCGACCGATCATTAATTGCAGTCAAAATTTTCTAACGCCATCAACAAGAGACCAAGCATCAGAACAATAAACAAACAATATAGAGAAAACGAACAAGAATCAACAAAAGTATAAAAAAAAAAAAACCACCCCACCAAATTCATAAAATCCCGAAAAACATAATACACACGAACGCACAAACTCATATTTCCATTTCATTCACAGCGGACAAAGCTCTCACAAACTTAATACACAAAAAAAAAAACACATGAACTTAATACATACCGAGACCGACAAACACTCTCAGGGGCACATTAACTTATACGAATTTTTTACTATTTTTCAAGAGCAGATTTTAAACAAACAACGCGATCTTAAGCAAGAAATTATCTTGTTCCAACTTGTTCCAAAAATGAAGGAAGGGAAATAGCGTTGCAAGGGTAATATAAAAGGTAAGATTCAAAAGACAAATTCAATAATCAAACCTAAATTTTTCAAGCAAATGTGCACATACTTTTTGAAGAAGCATAAAGGCAACACCAAGTAATTTGAAAAGTATATGCAAATATTCACACATCGAAAAAGTGTTTGCATGAAGATCCATTACATGCATGCACATGCTTACATATTACGACATAAGTAAATCATAAATTTCTGAACTTATGTCACGCGGTTTACAAACCAAAGCAATTGCACACAGAACTGCGCATACCGTTCGTGAAATTTGAGTAATCTTGCAAGTGTCGAAATTGCACTCAAAAATATACATCATACATACATACATACATACATGGTTCATTCACAAAAATCTTTTTTGCCAGTTTTCCAAATTAATACCAAAAGGTCTATTAAAAAAAAAAAAAAAGAACCATAAGATTGTCAGCATTTTCATCAATTCCAACTTATCAAAACGAAAAAAAAGGCCATATAGATGCATCATTTTCACATATGTCTGTTTCAAAAAGAACAATTCTCCCATTAAGAGGGGGAAGGGGTTAATTGAAATAACCAAAGCTTAAAAGGCTTAAAATCACTTTGATTTTTGAACAACCTAAAAGAGATGAAATGCGAGATGTAATTTTCCTAAGGCACATGCAGAGTATATGTTAAAGAACGGAAGATGGCCTTAAGGCAAAGAAGCATGTGGTTACACATTAACATGCATCCACATGATTCAAAGTATAAAAAAAAAAATATATCTGAAAATATTTTAACTGCTAAACAGAAATTGAACTTTGGAATTTAAAGCACACGAGTGCCATACATTTGCATAACAAAATCAATGTCATCCTCAAAATTTTCGAGACACATACTTACATATGTTTATAATCCAAAATCATTTTATTTGAAAATTTCGATCATCCTGAATATAGGCAATAAGCAATTAATTGTTAAAAATAAAAAGTATAAAAAAAAAAAGTATAAAAGAATGAGTTTTCGAAAAAAAAAACCATTTGAAAATTTTGAACAGTTTAAATATATTAAATTAGCAATTGATTGTTCTTCAGACGAATTTTTAAAAGAAAAATGTAAAAAGTTTTTAATGAAGTACTAAGACTTTAAGAAGGAAAAAAAAATTATATATATATTTAAGTATTTTGATTTACAAATGCTATCCGATTTAAAAATACTGATTTATTAGAAATTGTAAGAATTCAAAAAAAAAAAATATAATAGCAATGAAAAAAAAAAAAGAAAAACTATATAAGTAAGTATATCACGGTTTGAAAGAAAATATGAATTAAAATTCATAAAATATTGAATACCTATTAATTCTATAAAAAAAAGAAAAATAAAACATACATATGAGAATATTGTCAATATCGAAATGTTTGAAAACAAATTGACCAAATATAACAATAGTTTTAAGGTAGAAAGTACAATTCTAAATCTTTTTCAAAACACTGAGATCCCACACCGGAACAGCAACAATCAAGACAAAACGCATCATAGAAGCAGCGACATCAATTTTCATCACGCACCGGCACAACTATCAAGAAGATCGGGATGATTAGAAATCATCACACCCACCCAAGCAAGCAACCTACCAGAACATTACCAGTGACATCGGCGAGCCCATAACCACTATCAGCAGACATCATGGCAGGCTGACCCGAGTCTCAGATTTCAACCTGGTAGCCGCAACGTTTTTATGAACAGTCACGATGCTCGTGACTTGCCGAGGAGGGGAGGGATGTTGTGAGTCGAAAAGCGTCACGTCACACTCCAACGTCACGCTATCAGCTCTAAGCGGTAAAAGTGACAAAACAGATAAAAACAATCAAAACACAGCAAATGAGTTCGACGACACAGCACCGAGCTCGAAATCCGACACCCTTCAGCAAGAACAACAACAACATTAGAACTCAACTACTGAAAACAATTACGTAAAGAAGCGTACCGATCGCCGGTACCTAAACTTGGCACAACGCCGACTGGAGGAAAGGGCAAGCGGGGGAAAAGACGAAAGACCACGAGCATGCAAGTCAGCAATAAGCAACGGCATAAGCGGTTCAACGTCTTCAAAGGCAGTCCTACATCAACAACAGAAACGCAGCAATAAAGCTATTGGTAACAACAACAAAAGGCGATCGAGAAGGGCAATCAACGCAACAGAACAACAAGAGCCAGGTGCAACAACAACAAGTGCAACGTAGGCACACCGGCAGGGGAAGTTCGAAGTCATACTTATGAAATCAATCAATATGCAATTTTGCTAGATCGGCAATATTGATCTATTTAAGCGGAGCTTCGATCTACGGAAGAGGACTGGCAGTTTGGAATCGAAAGTCTAATCAGATCTCAACTTTGGCGCACCTACTTACGAGCCAGGACGACAAAGTGTGGATCTCAGTGTTAGCTAGGGAATTAGGGCAGTAAAGTAAGCTAGAGTAGAACCTGTAAACATCATTAAAAGACTTTAATAAAGAAACACCAATGGAAAAGGAGTAAAGAGTGTTTTATTCAACGGAATCCTTTGTTGCCGCTTTACTAGAGGTCCTTCTCCCCAGCAGACACGCAACAGATTGATTGTTTAGGGACCACTGGTATCAGTTTTTTATCTCCTGACTATCTCAAAATAGAGTCAAAATACCCTTCAATTTGGTTTAGAAGTCTTCTAAAAGCAAGAACGTGGTCGAATTAAAATTCCTGTAAAGACTGTTCTCCCTTACGTCGTCCTCAAGGGTTAGAAATTTCCCTTTATTTATGGAGAGATTCCTCTGAACGGAAAACAGTGTTAGAGACCGTGCTGTTTAAAGCCAACTGGCGCTATCCTATAGCTTCAAAAGGACTATTTGGCTCCATTTGAACTTCATGAATGAACTTGCCAGGATATGTGCGACTAGAAGGTCTCTTGAATCGTTTTATGACAAATCAAAATTTTCCAGTTTTTGGTCCCTAACAGTCAGAAGTCGACACACATTCACATCCATTAGTAAAGATTTGATCTCAGTTTGAGCTGAGAAACCGAGCAAGGAACATATCGAAAGGATATGCGATGATCCACAGCTACTTCCCGTTAATTATAGCCATTCTTTTTTGCTACTATTGGCTGTTATTTTTGGCTCGCTTCAGCTTCTTTTTGATCCCTCAATCACATCCACCTGCAAATTTCTTATGTAAAAAACTTGTTATATTCTCTTAAAGTCTCCTCCATTAGGTCTTCCTCCTTTAAGTTACACGAAAACATTCTGTTTTTGTTCGATTCGGAAATGTTTTCACCAAAAAAAAATAAAACAAAAAAAAAAGTTGGAAATCAATTTTATTTATTACCACAAAACTCCTAATAGCTTTCCTTCTATTGCAATATGTGATTTCATTTGATGAGAGTTACAACCTGAGTAAGGCGCCATAAAATCCGGATATTCACTTCTGCTTTCCGAATGCCTGAATTGATGGATTCTATTGAAATTGAAATGGAATTCCATTACCGTAAATGCTCCAACGTCAAATGGTGTACGCGTGTGCGAATGTGCTTTCTTCTCATCCTGCCAAAGGTCTTTTGTGGTCCATCAAAATCGCAACGCAAACAACCTGCACGTAACTGTACGAGTGAGTGCCTGTACGAGTCTCTCTCTCGATGATGCTGCTGACCAGGAGGAGGACTTCCGTTATGGCTTACAGCTTCACTTCACGTCTGCAATTTATTGTTTCGCAACGCAAGTGTTTATGACGACCGAACCCTTGACGCACGTATTTTTGTTTATGAAGCAAAGGGACGTAGTGCTTTTCACCTGGAAATGAAATTGTAATGGTCGCCACTACGCACTGCGCTGCAACGATGCTGCACTAGATGCTTCCTTTGGATGTTTTCTTATTTTCTTTGTTTCATTTTTTTCTGTTTTGTATTTTTGGTTGTTGTTGTTGTTGTTTTGTTTTTCATTTCCGTGTGTTGTCTCTCTCAATGCTAATGGAAATCTACGAGGAACATGACTGCATATGGCAGAGCGTAATTTACTGAGTGACGAAGAATACGACGACGACGACGAGGACTGCGACGCAGGCAAAAAGTGATTCGAGAAGATAAAATCCCAAACGCCATTTTCCGAATTGATAGCCACGTCAAATGGGGTTTTCTGCATTTGAAATTGTTTCTCGCTTTTAAATTTTTTTCTTAATTTTTTTGTGGAGCTTTCCAAAAACCCAATATCGTTTGAAAAATTTAACAATGCCTGGTTTTCCATAGCGTAACAATTCCTGCAAATATTCAACACATCCAACTGTATGAAACTAGTTACAATCAAATCAGTCGTGAATCTGCCCAAAAGCCGGCACTGTGGCCAGATATTGTGCCAAAGCATAGTCAATTGAAACTGGTTTCATATGTATGCAAGTGTTCAATATTTTCCCATACAAATACTCCTCCAAATCTGGAGAACAAGCACTAAGCAGAGCAAACCGCAGCTGCTAGCAAGGTGAGGAGATAAATTACTTAAAAGTGCTCATAAAATTGTTCAAGTGGAGGACGCAAGCAAAGCATAAAGTTATTCCTTAAAGACGCTCAAGTGTCCACAGTGATTATGCACGACGGTTTAAGTCCTTAGTATATTAGTAGGTAGCACTTTCAGTTGGTCATCTTCAGTGGAGACCACTGCAGCACTGTTAGCTGTACTTAAGACGAAGCGAAGATACAAACACACATACATATTGTGGGTATGTATATGTTCTTAGATGTTGGGGTACTTAAGCCAATTTATATTAGGGCAAATGATTATGTGGCCATGAGCAAGCATTTGGCAAACTCGAGCAGCGTGCACAGCTACTACATGCCATTAAAAGGAGTTACTGCAATGGGGATTTGTCTGCAATAAATGTGAACAAGAAGAAGGCAGGGAGGTGGATGAATGCAAGTGCTCCAATGCATAAATTCGTGCCAATAGTTATTCTGGGGTTATAGATGTAGAAGGCAGCTGGAAAGATGTATGAAAGCCTCTTTAAAGAAGAATGTAGGTGAAAGTCTTCAAGTCCTTTTCAATTTGAGAGATTTTTTTTTAAATTTTTTCAGCCGGCTCTTGGTCCAAGTGCATGAATATAGTCAACGTACACTTGCGGTTTGCTAAAAATCTCAGAATGTTTTCTTTTGATTTTTATGAATCTTTTTTTAATGAAGGGCAATAATCAGAGGTCTTTTTGAAAGACTAACCAAAAGTGGTACGCAAAATGGAACACACTTAGGAAATACCTATTGAAAAATTGATAAATTTTTAAATTCCCTTTAGGATGTCACACACCTTTTTATAACCGGCGAAAGACCCCTCTTGTTTCACAAGCCGTTATTGAGAGTCTGCATCAATCAGTTAGATCTCCTTATTTCCGATTAAACAATCATAATGTGACCATAGAAAATATTAATAGAAAATATATTTTTAAATTATATGCTCCAACAAATTCAGGAAAATAGAAAATTTAGTTGAATCGTGATCCAAGTATCCTCTTCGCAAATCTAAATCGAAGGATTACATTTCATTTTAAGTCGCCAAATGCATCACAATTTTCCAAATCCATATCGATAATCTCAAATTCATCTGCAAACAAACGTAGCGAGCTCATCGGGCACTGCCGTCGAACATTGCAGAGCAGAAATTTGAAAATTGCAGTGCAAACAGTGGAACGTTCGGCTTAAATGGATTTATATTTGTTCTAAAATCCCATTAAAATGCTGGAGATTATAGGATATTATCGAACGCCGAAGCTTCATTTTTTTGTTAGAATTTTTTCCCCCATTTGTTTCTACTCGCTCTTTTATGTTGGCCAAAGCTTAAAATCAACGTTTATGAATTTTACTTACAATTTAGACAAAAAATATGGAGCGGAAAAGTTGACGAGGGAAGGACCTACGCTATCGTTAGCTGTGAGAGGCTACCGAGAGGCAACGTTTTATTTTTGAGCCGAATTTCCATCAACTTTTCATCATAAATATCACACTCAGCAAAAATGATGGCAACAAAAAAGTAAAAGTAAAAGAAAAATTGAAAAACTTCATCAACGCGTAATATTTTAATTGACGGTAATTTCATGTTCCGAGAGTGCTTAGCGCCATTAGCGTCTGAACTTTTTGCTGATTGAGTAAAAACTCCAAAAATGTCACTTTTTCACGGTTGTCGAGCTGGGTTTGCATCGCGGGATCAAAATATGGAATTTTTTTCTTTTTTCAGAAAAAGCAAATTTAAAAGAAAAACTAAAAATTTACACTGAGAAAAATATTGAAAAATGAAAAAAGTTTATTTAAGAGGAAAACATTCAAATCAGGTACAGAAATATGCTCCAAAGAAAACAAAAAATTTTATTAGAGGTACCTAGCAACCATTTAATAGGGATAAAATACCCGACACAAGCACGTTTAAATAATATTTAAAACGCGCCCAAAAAACAGGACCATTAAGAAAGAATAATCTAGAGGTTTTTAAGGCCATAAGGGGTCCTATATACCGACCTGTGTTAAATTTCCCTATGAAAACCGCCCCTTATCCACGCCCAATTTCCCGAATTTTTTGAATTCTATTCGGATATACGCTCAAATTCTAAATTTCATTCAAATATTTCGAAAATTCCGATTTTTGGGTAGTTTTGAGATTTTTGTGACAGACCCAATACTGTAGCTTCCCTCCTGGTCTTGACCCCCTGGAGATACCCTTAATAACGGACCAATCAAGAAATTTTTGGAGAGGATGTGTATGGCTTCAAAGGAAGCATACGTGCCAACTTTCGTTCACACCCCATTTTCAATTTCGGGTGTAGGAGACAATTTTCGTAAAACGCCCTTTTGTCACGCCCACTTTTCAAATTTTTTGAAATCGTATTACATGCCTTGAAACATTTTTAAATATCAAATTTCATGAAAATATCTTGAAAAGCTCCGATTTAAAAACAGTTTTTCTGATTTTCGTAAGAGACCCTGGTACTGGAGGTACCCTTAAAAATGGTCCGATCGGGTCCATTCTCGAATTGGTTTTTACTCATATCCCTGTGAGCACGCACACCATATTTCAAAAGATAGCTCAACTCCTTTGATAAGAAAACTGTATACAGACAGACAGACGGACGAACATGGGTAAATCGAATCTCCTGGTGACGCTGATCATTTCTATAAACATTTTGGTCTATCTCGACTGGTTCTGGGTGTTACACACAACCACACAAACGCAATATACCCTCAACACAGAGTGTGTCGGGTATAAAAACATATATGTTATTTTTATGACAGTTCGCTCGTCCGTTTGAAGTGTATTCATTGAAATCTTCTATGGTCAGACTAATTCCCCATAACCCAAGGTTATTAAATTAAAACATTAAATTTTCCTTTAAAAAAAAAAACTTGAACAATTTGGTCCTTTCAATTAGCCTTTAAGCCAAACGCGAAAATCCTTTTCACTCCCAAGCTTAGTCGAGTCATATCGAATTTTACTAAAAACAAAAATGAATCAACTTTTTAATTTGATATTTTTCGACTATTTTAATTAACAGATTTGACACTGATATAATAATTGAACAAATGGACACGAAGAGATTTTTAACCGATTTTTTATTATGAATTTCAATTGCTAATTTTAAATTCCGTCATTTAAATAAACATCGCAATGATTCTTTGCTTAAAGCAAATTATAAAATTGCATTTGACATTGCACGAATATGATGACGCCAGGACGTGGATTCAGTTTATTTTGCTTTGACTTTGTGTCCTTTCAAGTGCTTACAATTGTGTATTTTAATTAACAAAACCTTTTAATTGAATTAATTATTTGGACAAATGACAAATTGGACAATCCAATAACAACATGCAGACATGCAAAAGATAATGAAATTTAGTGTACTCTGCGAGGATAATTGAAAACAGTTTCGTTTTCTCTTTTTTCCAATGAAAATTTTATTTTTCTATTGCCATTATTTTTTAGGTATCTAATTTGCTCAAATTTAATAAAGTTAACTCCTAAAAAATGTTTGCGTTTTTCCCCTCAAGAACTCATCAAGTTCTGTCGTAGCAACGTTTTAATTTTCGCTCATAAACATGAAATTTATATTGCATATTTACGTGCGCTTATATAAGAACCATTGCGCAATGAGAAGCACTTGGACTAGTCTGATTTAGATAGAATGGCAATGGGTGAAGGAATCTTTTATTTAAATTTTTCGAATGGGACAATCGTCCTCGAGTCGAACTCAAAAGTCCTACTTTCGGAGTAGGCGAGACCCAATTATTTTAAAGTGAGATCACAAGTCTAAAAAAGACACTTTAATACATTGACTGGCTTATTAAGAAGGATTCATTCTCAATCCGACTAGTTGGAGAAAGGTCGGAATTGCTACAAGGATTATCCATATGAAATATCGCGATTTTATATCGGGGCAGTAATTTTTAGCGACCTTTATTGTTTGGATTTATTACCGACAATCATGAAGGCAACTGCATACCTTTATTAGTTTTCATAAAACTATATTGATATAGCAAAATACAAAAAACAAAAAAATATTATTTAAAGCATGCTTAGAGGCGATATGCAGCTGCTGGTCGTGCTATCGCGAGCACTAAATAAAGACCCACTTAGAGTCAAAACAATTCTCGATGTGAATAACAGCAAAACAAATGGAAACATAAAATTTGCATGTCAAAAGCACATTAAAACATAAATATATACCCATGTCCTTTGCGTCTACTCTTTAAAGCGGAACAAGTCAACGAACGCACGCCACCAGGAGGTCCTACTTTTGTAGGTATTATTTTTAATGTAGGCCGAGTCATATGAAAACAGAAAGTGGATTTTATATGCATACAAAAATCAAAAGCAATCCACACCAAAAGGACGCGCAACAGATTCAAGGAAGAAATCGTACGGAAATAATGTCTCCTCAAAAGTACAAAACGAATCCTTAATCTCATTCAAACTTTTCTTTCGGTTTTAAACAAGGTTTTTATTTTTTTTATATATTTTTTTAAATTTATTCTCGCTGACACTCATTTCCTCTTATATCCGTTGCTCGTTAGAAACGATTCATCATGATGCCTACGCAGACGACGGCGACGAGCAGTCCTAATCCTCAAAAGGCGTTTTTTGCTTATACCCCATTTGAATACGTTTATATTTCCGTCAAAGGTATTTTGCATATTTTTAGGATGCGTAGGTAGAAACTCAGCTGCAGACATAGCCATCACTTCGGCAGAGAAGAATAGAATAAAAAAAAAAGGGAAAGAAATTGAAAAAACAGGAGAACCTAAAGGTGAGATATGAAATAAAGCATGCACGAGTTTCTATACAGCCATCCATGCTTCAGCGCCTAAATGTATGCTGCCGAATTTTCGGTAATACCTTCACACTGGCTGTTTTAAAAGTGGGAAAACAAATTTGATTTCGATTTTTAAATTACTCAAAAACAAGGAATAAAGCAAGAGTCAATTTACTAAAGAGAAATAAATAAATAAATAAATATATACGTAGGATATAAATAAAAGAGAATGTCTTGAAAAAAAGCTCCCACCCAACATCTACGAAATTTTGGGAGTGGTAGCATATGTCTCGGATTGCTTGAGGCAGTTGAGTGATTAATTGACAGAATTTGATGGCTGAGCTTTAGGCAATTTTTGCGAAAAAGGCATTTCCGTTATGGCCGTTGTATCGAGGGGGAACAAATAAAAAGAAATAAAAACGAGAAGAAAAGGTGGAGAAGAGTGGAGAAAAAATAATGAGCAGCTTTTGTGAAAAAGAAAAAAATAAATGTTCTTTGGAACAAAACAAGGTCGTACATAAAACAGATTAACTCGGAAAGAATATGACAGGAAAGCAATGAAGCGAGCAATTCTTTTCGTTTTTTATCGCGTTACCAACTTAAGTGGATTATATCATTGACTTTGTCTCTCTCTCTCTCTCTCTCTCTCTCTCTCTCTCTAGAACGGAAGCAAGCACTTGTCGTGTAGCAATAGGGCAATATTTGTCTGAATTGGTTCAAGTTGTGCGGCCGGCTAAATCTTTTGCTCTAGATGTAATGTATTAAATGTATTTAAGGAATTAAGTTAGCATACTTTTTGGGGGGCGTCCCCAACATTGAAGCAAGTCACATCGATTTTCTCCTTAAAAGAGGTGTGTCTGACTTAAGCTTTTATCGTCAGTTTGCGTGAGCGCTTTATAAATAAAAAGAAAAATAAGAAAAAAATCCCAAAAAATTTTCGCTTCAGCATTAAATTGTTGAAAAATACATTCAAATCGTTTGGCCTGCGGAAGGATATTTCGGCAGCAAACTGATCGATTACTTTCGATTGACTTGTTAATGGGTTTGTTCGCTTGAGCAAACGAACTGATTGGTGTTGCTGGTGGGGGTGGGAACGATGGAGTTGTGAAATCTGAGACTATTTTGTAAGCGAATATTGACATTTTGCAAAGGGTAATTATACGATTGCAATGGAAGGATGAGCTAAGATTGGGCTCCTATCATATTAATCAGCCCCTTAAGTGAACTCTAATGATTTCAGAAAGAAAAATATTCAAATTACAAACAAGATCCTAGGAAGTCCTTTGAAAAAATATTTCTAAAATGCATTCATCACTAGGACTCTTTCACGTAAGTCCTTTTCAACTGGCATAACACGATTTCTTTACATTCAATTTGATTCCGATTGCTTCTGCATCGACTTGGGATGCCAACAACGTAGTAAATTACCCATGCAATCATTCCCAGAATGCAAATATATGTTGGTATGTATTCTCATAGACTTTCACCTTTTCACCTGGCCCCTATTCAAGTGACTATGGGGTTCATTTCAATCCTCGTATGCGGCAACCAGAATAATTGCAAATCTAATTGATTGAAAATTGAAAAGAAACACGTCGCCGAGCAACAAGCTACCACACAGACACGCTGCAATAAATCGAGTAAAAGGAGTAAATACAGTTTTACGCTCGACTAAGGAATTAAATAAAAATAAAGAGAGAAATAGAATTTGGAATAAAACCGGAGAAAAGACAACACACACAATCCAGCACTCTAAAGTCGATACAAAACGAATCTGTGGGCCAACGTACCCATGAGGACAACGATGGGTTAGTTTGAGTTTATCTCTTGTCGGAATCTTTGAATTATCAACATTTATAGGTACACTCAAGCCCCAATTTATGAACAAATAAATTTTAGTTTTGCCTTCAATATAGGTACCTTACGGTCCTTTCAAAAAGGACATACGCAGGTTTCACTGTATTAAACTTGAGAGTTTCTGAATAAAAAAACATTTTGAAAAATCATATTTTTCCCACTTATAGCAGCATTTCATAAAGAGGAGATCCTTGTGGTGCTGGAGTGCCTCCTGTACAGTCAAGTTGCTAGGAGACCAATGCAATCGCAATGGCATTTCATCATCACATATCGAAGATGCTCTTTGATAGCATATGAAGCTAACTCGATGAGCAAACGAACCGAGAAAAGCTGTTGACGCTTGATGTGATGTGACTATCTCTGTGTGACTATTGCGCCAAAAACTATGCAATGAATTTGCACAAAGGATTTCAAAACAAGGATATGTAGGAATGTATGTATATACCTACCGACAATTCATTTACGTCAAACGTGTTTTTGGAAAAGGTTTATTTACTCGTGCAATTCAATTACGTTCGAAATGAAGTTAAATCAGCCCGAGGATGTCTGCTGGATATTTGATGTTGCCGTTTGAGGATAGCATAATGCGATTTGTCTTTCTTATTTTAATGAATATGAAAGCAATTTGATAAATTTCTAGTAAAGAAATTTGTTTGAATGAAGAAAGAAAGAGATTTGGATTTATGAACTTTTGGGCATTGAAGACTTTTAAGTATTTTGTCTTTAAAGAGACAAACAGATGCATCATAATTTCTGAAAAATATGTTCGAAAGGCAGTTCAGAATAAGCTTTTGATTTAAATTTTTCTTTTTTGGTTGCAGAGCTTTCTTAAGATTAAAAAAAAAAAAACATAAATTTATTCAAATTGATATTAGAGTAACAATGTGTTTTATGTGTACCTGACTCTTTTACGGACGCAGCTCTTTGCAATAATATATTCCCAAACGAGTCTCGAAAATTCATTTTTCGGTTTCTTTAGTGCAAATTCATTTCGGATATTGATTGCTGCGCAACAGCTTTCACTGAAAATGGGATTACATTTCATATTAAATGGAAATGATTTATGAAAAGCGACCCTCTTTGGGCTCCAAGCAGACCTGGCCCCTCGTAAAATTTGTAAATGTTTGCTTTTCTATATTTAAATGCGTGATTCTTCAGTGATTTTCTTCAAAATATACTTTCAATATTTTTTTATACGATTTATAAAACCTATTTGCATATATGTTATTGTATTCTCCCAGCAGGAAATGACAGCCTGAAGTCATCAATTATTTTATGTTGGCATCGAAGCCGCAAGCTCATGAGACTAAGATTGACACCGATAATATTGTCATATTGAAATTTAGAATAGTTGCTGGTGACACCCATACATAACACCATCAATCTTAGATGACAATTTAACCAACCAGTCATGCATGACATTGTCGGTTGAAAGTCATCGATGACAGCAAGGACGAAAATATTATGTAGAAATAATAAGAAATAATGTCCTCTTTTCTAAGACGAAATTTCATCCAATCAGTCATGCATGACATTGTCATCTATCTGTCAACGATGACAGAGATGATGACACGATGACGTTGAGTAGGTAATAAAAAATAAATGTCTTCTATATAAGACAATATATCATGACATTCGCACACATGACATTATCACCCACATGTTATCGATGACAGAAATGGCGAAAAATGATGCAAGAACTATAAATATTTCACCTAAATTTCATCGATGTCATTTCATTCAAATTGTCATGCATGACATTGTCACTTGTATGTAAACGATGGCACACTCACTTTCATTTGCCTATTGAGTCACATTGCCTCTCATAACTAAAAGTAAACATTATAACTAAAATACCTATGATATGAAAAGTTGCCTTAGGAATCTTAATAAGAATTCCCAAAGTGGTGCAACGAAATTATTTGAAACTTAAAAGCTAGCATATCATATTAAAATAAGATTACTAAGATATAAAACTCACTTTGGAATGCAAATTACTCACTTGAGACTCCTTGCGAAAATTAACTTTATGCTCTTATCTCGTCTGACGTGCATCATATGACAATGTATCAAATTACCTCCTTTGTGATATATCGCTCCCAAATTCATCAACTTTGTTGCATAATATTTCGATAAAATTGCGAATTTCTGGAAAATAAAATGAGAGAAATACGGAGTTAGAAAAACCACGCTTGAATCACTTTCCTTTTTTGTAATTGACAACAGAACAATGAAGTCAAGGATGTGTGTGTATGTGTGTGTGTGGAGCATTCGCGTTGAAAAAGCATAAAATTTACCGAGTTCCCTAGATAGCTGTGGAGTTTTTTCGTAAATTGGCGAAAGAAGCACTTAAGATTGCTGTGGAACACATATTTTGACGAAAATTTTTTGGCAAGTGAAGTTAAGTGCTTTGAAGGATCTGTTTACGAATGGAATGTCCTTTTTGGGACGCATTATAGTGTTGTGATAATTTGAACTCAAACTGTTACTTATTCTTACTTGAGATATAGTAGAATCAAGACTCAAGCATTTATAAGGCAAAGAAAAACAAATTATTTAAATTTCTTAGCATACTTAAAGGGTGGTAATAGCCGAAGTATCCTCAATGAAATTCTTGAAATTCCTCTCTTTCTCTCCGAATTTGAGATGTTTATAATTTTTATAACCATTAACGCGTTCGCTATCGAAAGGATCCATATTTGGTATTAATGCTACAAAATTTTGTTTGTTTCTTATCCCTTAAAGATCTATGAAATTTCATAAAGAAAACTTCCTCGACACATGCATTCTTTCATACTGTTCGAAATCGATTCGAATACTTTGCTCCTTATTTATGGTTTCTTTGACGTCTCATTAGGAATGCGTCGCTTCTAAGCTCCTCCTGGAACTCTTTCAAGCCCATGAATATCCATGAATAAATTTCTCTTGTCTGCTTGGTTGCCCATGCGATTTTTTGCGGGTATATCGAAGCCGATTTCTTTCGCATAACTAATGAATCGCATAAGTTATGAGATCGATGGAGTGCTTGATTTCTCTTCCAGTTTCGACAGCCTGAAATCAATAGCCTAGTTTCCCAGTTCAATAGCGACCAAATCTGTTTATATTTTTGTTATGGCTTTTTTCCTATTTTGAATTTTCTCTTTTTGGGGCAATATGCACCTAAAAGCTGTTAAATAATTCATGAGACGATAAAAGTTCAAGTTTTTCGTGCAAAAGTTTTTCCACAAAGAATTAGAAAAATATGGTTTATGAAGTCAAGAAAGGCATACAGAATGGTTTGAAGTTTCATTATCGGCATATTAAAGGGTAGAATAACAATCAGCTAGTGAATAAAGCCTTCGGAATTTAAGAGACTTTTCAACTTTCCCATAAAAGGAATTTAATTAATGAGCAACATTCTTCAAGGAACGAAAAGGAAAGGAAAGCGGAAATTATTGTTTGTCTAAGAAAAAAGGGGGAAATTTTTCTTCCTTCATTAAAGATGATTAATTCCAAAATAACTTTTTTTCTTTAAAGAAATCAGCTTTGCAAAGGATCCTTTAAAAAAAAGGTCATTTTGGCGACGGTAAAATATTTATTTTGTGAACATTTTTTTAAATAATTAAGGCAAGGGTCAAATCAATCAAATTCTCGATTCATGAATTTTAAAAATAATAACGGGCAATAGAAAATATTAAAATTGAATACCTAAAAGTAAGCATTTGAATTAAAAAATAATAATAATTCATATAATTATTAACCTTTACGAATGAAGACAATAGGCTCCAAGGAGATCCCCACAATTTCAAAAATACTTGCTTATGAAATCTTTAATGGACAAAGCTTCAAAAATGAAGAAAGGAAATCTTTTTAATAATTTAAGGCAGACTTTTGGGTGCTTAGATTAAATTAAAGAATTTATGTTTTAGTTATAATATTGTTCGACGGTTCATGGTCCGCATGGAAGCTTCAAAGTGGCAAAGTGTCGCCAATGCACATTGGAACATTCTCTTGAGAGCTGAGCTGCTCATCTCTCAGCCTTTTTTTAACAGCAGCGTCTAAAAGTCTTTGTTCGTTTGCAAAAGGAGAGGATTGTTTTTCAAATTCTGCTCGACTTGAGCCAGTGGTGTATTTAAGCATATTTGGGCCTGAATCTTTCAAAAACTATGTTGCACCATCATCAGAGTTACAAGCCAATGAAATAGTAATTCATTAGGTTAATAATGATAAACATCACTGCACGAGAAATAAAACTTTTAAATATACAAATGGCCTAAAATTATGCATTTCAATATTAAGAACAGGCAGACCGAAAATGTACGTGGATCGCTAAGATGAAAAAATATCAGCAAAGGATGGGTCCCTGAGATGACATTACCTAGGAACAGAATTCCTTCAGAAGGGTGCTTATATCACATATTCAGACCTCAGGAGCAGCATGAGCGAATCCTTAAAGAGGTAAACAAGGTTTTTTGTATTGAAAAAGTTTTCTATCTTAAAAAGTATCGTAAATAACGTCTTCTTTGGCTAAGGTGTTTTTGGGAATTTATTCAGAAGTTTTAGAAAAGGCCTAGAGGTTACGCTGGGCTGATATCCTCCCAAAAATTTTACTTATCTGAGATATTTTGAGTTTCTAGTAGTGTCCGACCGAAGGTTCGGCTTCGGCTTCGGTAATCGGCATAATCGGCCAATTCTTAATCTTCGGCTTCGGCTGGAAAAAGCCGAATATTTTAGCCGAATATTTTTGCATTTTAATGGAAGTAAAAAATTCACGATAGATTTTCAATTGCTTCATTGAGACCTTTTATACTAGTGAATTATTGCCGTAAATTCTCACTTTGTGGGCGACTAAAGCGAAAGAACCTAGAGAAAATTTGAGCGGTTTTTTTTTTGTGCTTGTCAAATGAATAAAGACTGATTTTGTTTCCTTACTGTAAAATGTTTTGCATTCGGCTTCGGCCTTCGGTCTTCGGCCGAAGTCTTCAACTCTGCCGATTGTTCGGCTTCGGCTTCGGCTAAAAATCCACCTTCGGTCGGACACTAGTTTCTAGTGAAGGCTGGTCTATAAGCAATATTTTTCGAGATATTGAGGCAGTAGTCAGAAGAAAAATATCTAACTACAGCGTGCTTATGTGCATTTATACATGCATATCTCCAGGAAGGATATTATGAATTTAATTTTATTTAAAAAAATCAAGTGCATACTTCGAGGCGCTGAATTTAAACATTTTTCTGTTCGAGCCCGACAACAAAAACGCCACTGACTTTTTCGCGTTCTCTCTTGCAGTTCAGAGTTCTCTTTTAATTGTTTGACTTTATGTTTACGATCTCTCAGGCGATTCATTTAAATGCAATTACATTGTTTGTCTTTTACAACTTTTATTTGAATTTTTCCACAATAGCTGTTAATGTTTTGCTTTTCTTTGCGCAATAAACTGGCGGAGCTCAAAGGAAAAACGAGTATAAAAAGAGTTCATTTTATATCGAGGAGTTTTTTTTCTTTATATTGAGCAATTAATTTGAATACACGATGACTTCAAATCGACAAAAGATTTTCCCCCCTCAAGGGGTTGTCAACAAAAAAAAAAAAAAAATTCAAATAAAACCGACAAAGTCGTCATATATCTACATATTTTCCTATACATATATGCAGTAATATTTCCACCGTTCTCCTTGAAGTGTACGCTCTCACCAATAACAATAAGTGTCAGGAGCTTTGTCGTCCTTGCTGGTATCTTCTGACATAGTATGCTCATAGCTGCGAATGTGGTGAGGAAAGTTTCTTCCTAGGAGGAAAAACTCATCAGCGCCATTTGTAAGTACATATCATTGGCGACATTTTGTTGAATTCTTGCCAGTCAAAATGTCGGTCCGTTCATTCGTCTACGCTCTCCGACATTCATTTGAGCATTTTCGATTCTATATACGAATATTATACATACATATATATCCTTGAAGGGAACGGAAGGGAGCGGAATAATGTCATGTATGAATGAAATTTCCGAAGTTGACATTGTCTGAAATGTCCGGTTTTATTTTCATATATTTTTTCTTTCTTCGTAAAAATGTTTCTGGGTTAATGTAAAGACGCAGTGAAAACTGTTTAAAAATTTAAATCGACTGCAGAAATCGACGGAGTACTGAAAGGAAGCAGGAATGTCGCAATGTGGAAAGGAGGCTAAAAATATCTCATATGAATTAATCGTTTGAAGGAAAACGAGGACAATTTACAGCAGTCATAGAAACAAAATATTAAAAAAAGATTAAGATTTTAAAAATATTAATGAAAAACTATCAACAGTTTTCTCAGTAGTCTTCTGTGAGACCTATTTTCTCCTTCAAGGACATCATGTTGTTCTTGGTATTTTATTTGAATAAAAAAGAAACTTATTCACGATTCATATTCTTTTTTTTTTTGTGTACTTTTCCTTCTTTCTGTCGTTCTACTCTACTATTTCTCGTCTTTCCGATATGGGGTTTTGTTTACTGTGACTTCCCACACGTTCAACATTGTGTTGGTGAGTTGGAGTTGATTTTATTTAATTTACACACAATTTGGTTTGCAATTACTGTTACTATTGTTTCCATTCAATTTAGCTCTAATTGAGTAAGGGGAACGAAGGAGTGCCCGGGAACGTGAAAGTTAGACGGATATAGTAGGACCACGTGTACAATATGCATGCATACGAATTCCACGAATAAGTAGAGGAAGCTCGTTGTGCTTATTTACTCGGCAGGAAATGAACGTTTCAGTTAAACGTTATTTAATACTATAATTCGGGGTAAAAGCTTATGGCAAATGGATCGGTTTATAAATGGTTCGGAGTGATAATAAACATATGTCCATAGAATAGGACAATGTGGGTTCAATGTGGGAATCAGTCTCTGGGTATTTGAAGTTTAGAATGGGGTTTAAATAATAAATTAAGTTATTAGTTTATATCCTTTTGAGCCTTTCACATGGGCATACTTAGTTGGAAATTACTGATGGTGTCACAATAGTGTGACTTCCTGTGGGGCACGTTAAAATGTCGGTGAAGAACACAGTCAAATTTCACAGTCTTTTTTGGAATTGAACGGATATCATTGAAGCCCGGACTAAGCTCTACTGTGAGCTTAGGTTCGGTAATTATACGAATTAACTATAAAATTTTCAACTGCATAACTTAAGGTTATGACATAACATTAGCGTTCCTCAAAACGGCAATATAAATTACAAAATGTAAGCCCTAAACAATGAAAAGCATTCTTATTCTTCTTCTTAGCCCTTGTTTACCCCCTTTTCGGGTTTGCTCATGCTCCTACTGACGTGTAGGTATGTGATCTCAGAACTCTTCTGCAGGCATACTGATGCTGGGTCATGTCATCGCTGAGACTCATCCTTTGCTGAAAGTATGCAACGCATTTTTAAGATAACGTTTTTCAGAGCATTATGGAACATAGCTTTAGAAGCAAAACAGTTAAATTCTTTTCTTTAATAGCAAATTATGAAGGATTTCACAACCTTTGAAGTTACGAAGGAGTTACGAAGCCTACTTTCCAAAACTTCTGCCAAATTTCAAAAAAAAAAAAAAAATTATTAACGACGCCTAAATGACCAACAAAGTTATTGAAATTTGAAATTTTGTGCACGAAAACAAAGCTTGGATATTTATCCTCTGACTAGTGCCTTAACCCGGTAGCGCCTACCGATGCCATATGGCATCACAAAAAAGTTTCATTTTCCGCATCGCCATATTTAAACCGGTTCATATTTTATTTTATTTTTTTTAATTCAAGCACTACCGGGTTAATGACACAAAAATGTTACTGGTGGTTGAACCTTCACTTAAACACTCAAAGTATATCAGAAAAGCAAGATTTTTGGGGAAAAGCCCGCATAGAGATGCCTCTATACCTTTTCCAAATAACGTAACAAAACTCTCAAAAACACTTTAACCCTTTAAAAAGAAATCACCTAGACACCCTTCAATACAATTCAGTAAATTTTCTTGAGGAAAGTAGATAAAAAAGTTTAACTCTCTCAATTTAAATCAAGCGATCAATTCATGGAACAACCAAAATTATCTGTTTATGAATTTATATGAAAATCACAGGTAGTCACAAGCAATGATTGCTCGCAGTAAAATTTAATTACCATCATATTTTGTGTTTAATAGAGAGCCTTGTAGAAATCGGCCAATGAACGGAAATTGCTGCTGGTATTCATAACTTAAGATGTTGCCTCTTACAAAACGAACACCTTTTGATAGTCTTTAGGGAATTCATTGGTTTTTTTTTTTTTTTTTTTTTGCATTCAAGCCTATTCAAGCAATAAGAGACCGACCCCCTGTTGGTAAGTTCAACAACAGAACAGCAAAAACATCACGCAATTAAGGTCGTTAATAAACTCAAACTAGCAGAAAACAGGAACAAGAAGGAGAAAGCAAAAAGAAAGAAACCCCCAAAGGAGAACTGTTCTATTTATTCTCTCAAAACAAAGGAAAAGCCAAAATAGAAATTCAGCACATGCTTCGAGGGCATACCAATGCTCACGCAACGCACTTTTTCCAATTCAAGTGACCCGAAAATAGACCAAACTTTTTTTTTGCAATATGAGAGCCTGAGTAAGGCATTTATTGAAGCTTGTCTTGCGGCTATTCTTTGAGGATTTTTTAGAGAAAATTGATTGAAAATTTTTCTTGTTCCGTTTGAAAATTGAACTTTTCAATGGCATAAATGGAATTGGACTTTTAAAAATATAGCTTCACTAATTGACCTTTTTCTGGCAGGGACAATTTGGACTACAATCAGATGTGAGTTTTTTCATATGAGACAACAGAGGTAAAAAGGGTATTTAATTTCGAAGACGGACCCCACCGTAAAGGAAGTTAAGGTAAAAAAAAAATGTTGGCATCATTAAAAATATCAGAGATGCGAAATTCTTCAGTTTTTTTTCAGTTTTTATACCCAGCGTAAGCGGGGTATATTAGTTTTGTGCAAATCTTGTAACAGGGAGAATTAAGCTCCGGAGATATAGAAAAATGTATATAGAAATGATCAGGATCAAAAACTGAATCGATTTAGACATGTCCGTCTGTCCGTCCGTCCGTGGTCGGATCTCCTCCGAAACGGCTAAACCAATGAAGTCGAAATTTGGCACACATTTATATCGGGGTCCGAGTATGATCCTAAGTAAAAATGGGAGACATCCGTCCACTACCACGCCCACAAATGAATTTATTGTGTTTTCAGTAAAATGCTTGTAACTTGCGAACCACTCAACACATTCCATTGATATTTGGTGTACTGGTAAACTACGAAAAGGGACATATCCTGGAAATAAATGGACGCCGTCCTCCTCGAGCCACGCCCACAAATAAGCCCAAAAATAAGGGCTTATCGTAACTTGTAAAGTAAAAGGCGTAGAAGCTTCAAATTCGCAACATGGGTTCACCAAGGCGAATGAAAGGTGTAGGGAAATAATTTATGTAGCCCTTCCACTGCCACGCCCACAAATAGAGAAGCAAAACATAGTGCGCTCATAATGTCGGGACGCTGGGTATTTCAAAGTCGGGCTTGACCGACTTTAGCTTTCTTACTTGTTTATGTATACTTTTAGGATCTCTCACTGACCGTATTTAGTGGCTTAGCTACTACATTTCCTGAGATTGCCATAAGCCTCTTCAATATGAACTGAAATGGAAATTCTCTTTAAATATGAATTGTCATAGCCCACTGTTTCCAGCATCCCATAATCCCGCCTCATTCTATTTATTAGCCATTCAATTAAGTAAATGGTTGGACAAAGTGAAAATGTGGACTCTTTTTATTCATATCTATACCCCCAAGTCTATTGAAGACATCAACTTTCTGGCAAGAAATCTTATGCACCACGCGGCGTCATGAATAAAATTTTTCTGTGTGCATATTTCATTCGGCTCCTCTTCTTTGCGGCTTCTATCTTTGTTGGGCGACTGTTTACTCACGTCTACGCTATTAATATCTATGAAAACTAAACGTGCTCATCGCCATATATTTGGATACGAAGCAAAGCTTATTTAGTTTTCGCACAAGTTGGCCACAAAAAGCTTAAAAGTTTTTCTTGAGAATAACAAAAAAAAAATATTTTTTAAAAATTTCAAGTTTCGATTGAGAGAAAAATATAAATGAATCTCCTCCGTATGAACTCACATTGCCCTGTTTTTAATTAATTGATTTATTAATTAAACATTTAATCTCATAATTGCCGCAACGCAATTTCAAAATTGTCTCTTCGAATTTTAATTATTAAATCGATTTACACTGACAGCCAACTTCGGTAGCATTTAAATTCATTATTCTCACATGTCATGCGACAAGGTTTTTAAATAATTGAGTATATGTTCATTAAACAAAACTTTTTATGACGCCATAACGTTCAATAAAAAGTAAAGCCTGGTTTCCAATAGTGCGGGAATTCTTGCAAATATTTAACATATACAAAATATATAGAGGGAGTTCCAAAACTCTGCAATATTGATTGTAACTGGTTTCACATGTTTGTATGGGTTGAATATTTGCTCAGATAGTGGGTGTCCCAAAAATGTTGCCAAGATTTTTTTTTCGAACTTCATAGTTGCCCGTAAGGTTTTTGAAAGCCTATGGGTTAAAGTGTATTTCAGAGTTTTTTCAGATTTTTCGTTGAAGGTATAGAACTTGCAGTGCTCGGATTTTTCCAAAGAGGCCTGCTTTTCTGAGTTTTTAGTGATAGCTGGGACAACAGGAAATATTTAAGTTGAGCATCCAAAAATAAAAAATTAAATATTCGAAATATTTACGATAGTGACAATTTTGTTCTTTCTTGCCGGTTTTCCCATTTAATCACACCTCGAGGAAGGATTTTGAAAGATGTGCGTATATCTTTAAAGCCTTAATTAAGCTCCATTTGTAAGGAGCTAAAGTTATATTGTTTGGTTTTTTATACCCGACACACTCTGTGTCGAGGGTATATTGCGTTTGTGTGGTTGTGTGTAACACCCAGAACCAGTCGAGATAGACCATACAAAATATATATAGAAATGATCAGCGTCACCAGGAGATTCAATTTAGCCATGTCCGTCTGTCTGTCCGTCTGTTTGTATACAGTTTTCTTATCGAAGAAGTTGAACTATCGCGACAAAATTTGGTATGCGTGCTCACATGGACATGAGTAAGAACAAGTTTGAGAATGGACCCGATCGGACCATTTTTAGGGGTACCTCTAGTACTAGGGTCTGTTACGAAAATCACAAAAACTGCTCTAAAATCGAAGTTTTTCAAGATATTTTGATGAATTTTGATATTTGGTCATATTTAAAGGACAGTTATATTATTTCCAAAAATTGTAAAAGTGGGCGTGGCAGAAGGGCGGTTTTCGAAAATTGTCTCCACCCCAAATTCAAATGGGACTTGAACGAAATTTGATACTTGTGCTTCCTTTCAAGCCTTAAACATCCTTCCAAAAAATTTCTTTGATCGGTCCATTTTTAAGGGTACCTCCAGTGCTAGGGTCTGTCACAAAAATCACAAAACTGCCTTCAAATCGGACTTTTTCGAAATATTTTAATGAAACTTAAAATTTGAGCGTATATTTAAGCCTCCGATTATAGTTGAACAAAAATTGGAAAAGTGGGCGTGGCAAAGGGGCATTTTTCATAAAGAAATCTATCAAAAGTCGGTATATGGGGCCCCTTATGGTCTTAAACACCTCTTGTTATTAAAAATTATTTGAACATGTGTGTATGTGTCGGGTATTCTATTGTCAGGCTCGCCTGACTATAACACCCTTACTTGTTAAATATTCAAATGCATAAATTTAGGTGCCGAATTTAAATAGTTTCTGTTGCTCTATTGATAGCTTGTTCGATAGCAATGTTTTTCAAGATCTTTAGGCACTAGTCGTTGGAAAAGTATCCAAGCTTGGTTTTCATGTAAAAAAAAAAAGCATTTTTTTTTTTAATTTTGCCATCATGTCCAAATTTTATATGAAAGTGGTTAAAAGTCATAATGCACTTTCAAATAACACAAAGTCCTTTGTAATTTGTCATAAGAAATTAACATTTATCTCTTGTAATTCTAAAGCTTTGCCCCATTATGTTGTCAAAAGCATTAGAACAAAAATGCACTGCATGCTTCGAGGCGCTAAGCTGCAATTTTCTTTCCTTACGTGATTTTCTGAATAGCTGGAAAGGAGTTGCTGCGTTATTGGAAACCAGTTTTAGTGGATGTCGTGGCTTGGCTTTCGAAAGATTGCTTTTGTGATCTGCACTTACTTCACTTCCACAGTCAATAACAACCGTTAATTTCAATCGTTTTAAATGTTTAATACAAATTATGTCAAAATTCGGTTTGTTAAATTAATACAAATTTTCTCAGTATAGCGAACTAATGGCTCTTACAATGATAATATTTTAGGTTTCTGCGGCTCTGGCGATTTATAATTAACAGTTTATTATTTACGATATACGACGTATGTATGTTTAGCAATAGTCTTTTTTCCCGGACGACACGATCACAACTCCTCTTTTCCTTTTTCTTTCTTCTTCGTTTTCGGTTCCGCTCAAATAAAGTACTCGAATACGACAGTAGGTACTCGGTTTTTTGTCTAACCATGCGTTCACATACGACATTCCCCCCACCGTGAATTCTTCAGGATTCACCATTAACAGAGACCACTGCCAATTTAGAGACTGGACGGCGGATGTTGCCGGACGCGGTTTTGACTTCAGCCAAACGAATATGTCCATCCTTAGCTGGAAAAACCTGCACGATGCGTCCTTTTTTCCATTGACTTCGCGGCATACTGTTGTCACATATAATAACCAGGTCATTTATTTTTACAGGCTGTGTTTTTCCGTGCCACTTCTCACGTTTTAAAAGTTGCGGCAAATACTCAACTGTCCATTTTTTCCAAATTCTATCTTTGAGCATTTGCGCAATGCGCCATTGTTTACGTAGGCAAATAGATTCTTCCGGTGGATTTGGCGTCTGAGTGGAATTAGTACACCCTCGCTCTCCAGCAACACATCAGTTAAGGGACGTGCGTTCAAAATGTTCTCGGCTTCAATAAGGGCACTACGCAATGTTGCCAGTCGCGGAACCTCTGATGATAGTGTTCTCTTCAACAATCGTTTTACAATTTGTATCAATCTTTCCCAACATCCTCCTGAACTAGGATTGCTTGGACAGTTAAAAATCCACTGCATGTTGGCTTTGGCAGCTTCATTCTGCAAGCGATCAATATCGAGCAAGCGTTCACACCGTTTCAGTTCCTTCTGTGCCCCAATAAAGTTCGTTCCGTTATCGGATCTCATTACCAGCGGCGTTCCCCTACGATTGACAAAATCGCGGAAGCAAACCAGGAACGCATCGGTGGAAAGATCTTCGGATAGCTCCAGATGCGCGGCCCGCGTGGTTAAGCATGTGAAAATTACTGCCCATTTCTTCTCACGCCTGCGACCAATGGCCACGTTAAACGGCCCAAAAAGATCAACGCCACAATAAGTAAAAGGTCTTACAAACGGTGTGATGCGATCGGCTGGCAATTGACCCATATGTGGTACCTTTGGCTTGGCTCTATCTAGCTTACATTGCATGCAACTTTGTTGAACATCACGCAACAGACGTTTGGCACGAACTATTAGGAATTTTTGTCGCACTTCATTTAACGTAACTTGCGAGTTTTGATGAAACATTTTTTCATGAAAATGTTTCATTATCAGACGAGAAACGCTATGATTATATGGCATCAACACAGGACGACGAACTGCAAATGGTAAATAACCAGCTTCTTCCAGTCGGCCGTGACAACGTATTAAGCCATCTGTTTCCAAATAGGGTGAAAGGCTGAATAGAACACTACTCTTCAACACTGGTTTGTTGTTTCTCAAATGGATGATCTCGTCGCCAAAGCACTCAGTTTGCACCAATTTACAAATTTGAATTTCAGCTGCTGCAACCTCCAGTGCTGTTAAAGGTCCTTTCTCCTTTTGCCTACCTTGACAATTGTTGACAACTCTGTAGCACCAAGCGGTTGTTCTCAGCAGCCTGTAATAACAAGAAAAATACTCGAATTTAATAGGCGATTTACTCACCAAAGGACGCATCAAGAGAATTGGCTTGATTTCCTCTGCAAGGATTCCCTGTGTTTGGGGAATGATGCTGTCTGGCCAGTTCCCTTCGGGGCCACGCAAGAATTCCGGTCCGGTTATCCATCGGCTAAGACTGTTAATTTTTGGATTGGATGACGGTCGTGTGGCATCATCGGCAGGGTTATTGTCTGTCGAAGTCCATCGCCACTGTGAAGGTTGAGAATCACGTAGAATCTCGGAGACTCTGTGGCCCACAAAGACTTTGTATTTTCGATTAGTTGAATGTATCCACTGGATCACCGTCTTGGAGTCGGACCAAAATGTTGTCGAATCCACCTTCACGTCATGGGCCTTGACGATGGTTTTGCTGAGACGAAGTCCCAAAACAGCTGACTGGAGCTCCAAGCGGGGAGTAGAAAGCATTTTCTTTGGCGCCGTTCTCGTTTTACCGGCAATAAACACAACTTCGCCAGAAGGAAGTCGAAAATATGCAACTGCAGCGTAGGCCAGTTGACTAGCATCGACGAACACATGCAGTTGAATGATCTTGCTATTCCGAAAGTATACCGAGTAACATCGTGGCACTCTGAAGTTGCTGGCCTTCGAGAACTCAGTCCACCAAACTTTCCACTTCTTGCACAAACTAGGTGGAATTGCTTCGTCCCAACCAATTCCAGATTTCCATGCCTCCTGCACTAGAATTTTTGAAGAAATGAGAAAATCTGCTAGTAGTCCGAATGGGTCAAACACCGCCATAACTATTCCCAACAATTCTCGCTTCGTAGGCGGAAATTCTCCATCCAAAACTCTTGACGAAACACGATGAAATTTAGTTCGAAATTCAAAGGTATCCGTTTCTCGATTCCAGAACATTCCCAATATTTTCTCTATGCTTGACTGCTTTTCCATATTGACACTGTCGACAGCTTCTATCTCGGAACCATTTAATACCATTTCTAGACTTTTAAAATTTGATAAAAAATTTCGAATTTCGAACCCTGCTCTTGGGTGAATATGCAGCACGTCCCGACAAATTTCTTCAGCTTCTCTCACGTTGTCGAAGCTGCAAACAAGATCGTCCACATAATGTAAATTTTTGATAACATTGACCGCTTCCTCACAACTTTCTCTGAAATCCTCAGCGTTTTTGTTCTTTACGTATTCTGCGCAACATGGAGAACAAGCTGCACCAAAGATCATGGACGTCATCTGGCAATGTTGGATAGGCTGATTCTGATCTCCACTTCTCCACAAAAACCGCTGTGCATTCCGATCTGCTTCACGTATTTTAATTTGTGAAAACATTTCCCGAATATCGGCTGCAACCGCGACTTTACCCTGACGAAATTTAAATAAAATGGTAACCAACGATTTAGCTTGCTCGGGTCCCTTGGCTAAGGCTGAATTCAATGATGTTCCATTTACTTCCGCTGCAGCGTCAAAAACGATCCTCAACTTATCCGGTTTGTGTGGAGTCTGAACTCCAAAATGAGGTAAATACCACACTGGCATAGAATGGTCTCGAACTTCCTTGTCAGTAAGTATACGTGCGTATCCTTTTTGAAAATATTTATCCATTTCCATTTTATATTTGACAGCATATTGAGGATTTTTTGACATTTTTCTTTCAATACCGAGCAACCTCTTCTCAGCCATTTCATAACTGGATGGTAAGGATGGCGGGTAATACTTCCACAATAGCGCCGTCTCAAAACGTTTTCCGACTCTTTTCGTGCAGTTTATCATAATCTGTCTTGCGTTACGATCTTCATCACTTTCCAATTCTGCGGACAAATTATTTACTCCAAAGTTTTCTGTATCAAAAAATTCTTCCACGAGTTTATGCAGCTGATCGTCTTCGCGTATATGCAGAACAACATTTTCATTTGTGCCTGTCTCTCTAGTTGGGCCATATGCAATCCATCCTAATTTAGTTTCGATGGCGATTGGGCCGTCATTGTCACCACTAACAATATTTATCGGTTTGCTCAAATGTGCGTTATCAATGCCCAACAACATAACCGGCTTCTCATCGAAAAAGTTTTTTAATGACAACGACGACAAATGTGCATACACATTTTTGTTGAATGTCTGTGGCATTAAATTCATGTTGCTAATCGTTCTTATATTCTTGATATGAAAACGATTTTTTATTTCACAGTCCGCAATTTCAAAGTTAACACTTGCAGACTTTTCGGTTGTTACCTTGTCACTGTACCATTGCAGCTTTAATGGTTGTTCATGTCCTTTTAATCTTATCAACTTTGCTGTGTCTCTTTCAATGAGAGATATTGATGAGCCTTCATCAATTATTGCCAGCACCTTAACTTTACCATTCGGTCCATATATTATAACTGGTAGGCATTTAAACAACAGTTTCTGATTTTCTTTAGGTGCTTGACAGTTGAGGAGAGTCTGAACAATATTTTCCTTACTCGCACTGATCTGGCTGCGCGCTACATGATTCAATTGACCGTCGGCTTTGTCAGAATGAAGTTTTTTATGGTGGCTTCGTTGACATTTATTTATTCCACAAACATTTTTACGACGACATTCCGACAAACGATGTCCCTTACTTAAACAACTTATGCACAAACGCAATTGCATAACCTTCTCCCATCGGTCATTCATGTTTAATTCTTCAAACATAATGCAATCGGCTATCAAATGTTCCTTGCTATCACACATCATGCACTTTGACTCACTGCTGTTTTTTTGACCAGAATCGTCTTTCTTTTCTTCAACATGCAGTAAACGTCGTGGATGTTGTCGTTGACCCTCTGTTCCAGCTGCAACACTTAATGGCATAAGAACCACTACTCTCGCAACGCGTGTCAACCAAGTTGAAAAATCAACAACAGTAGCATCGGACTGTAGTGATGCGACAAACTGAGCCCATTCGTATCGTTTGTTTATTGGTAGCTTTTTAACGAGTTCTTCCAATAAGAATGGATTGCTGAGTTGCTGTGTACAATTTGCCGATTGGAAGTATGCTACCATATTGCGCACGGTTGTAGAAAAAGGTATTATATCTTCAAGTTTCTGTTCACTTATTTGTTGTATCGTGCGAACTTCATTTAGTTGACCGCGCACTAAGATTTCTGGTCGTCCAAACCGGAATTGCAGCTCCTCCAAGACTTTGTCTACATCTTGTGGATATATGAGCAGTGACACAACAGCTTCTTTTGCTGCTCCACTAAGGCAACGCTGCAATCGAATAAGATTTTCACGTTTCGTGTATCTATACGCTGCTGTTGTGTCTTTGTAACTGGCCAAAAACAGTGGCCATTCTTCAGCCTTTCCAGAAAATGCCGGCAGCTCCTGTAACTTTTCTCTTTGTCTTGGGTGACTTTCAACTTCGTTTCCCGATATAACCGAAAACCGATCCTCCTCCGATGCAGCATCTATGGCTTCTGGCTGTTTAATATCCTGAATAGCTTGCAAATGTCTAATATTTTGCGAATTCGTTTGTGTAGAGGCTCGAATTTCTACCAAGCTGCTTTGAATCTCTGTAAGACTTCTCAAAATGGCGTCCATATTATGTTCATTATTTTCCATTATTGTCCTTTCCAAGTCACTGGAATCGTTCGCTGACTCGTTTCTATTTTCTGTCTGTTGACTTCTCAGATCATATGGCATCTCTTTCTGACATAAGAGATTTTGTACGTGGCAGTACGACCGTTTTCATGCAAAACGACAATTGCAGAAAGATAATCTTTTTTTTTTTTTTTTTCTTCACGCGTAGACGCACGAACGATACCGAGAAACACAATGGAGGAAAAGACCCGAACCGGTAACTACAATTTCGCAATTTATACCGTTTATTTGTCCCGAAATTAAGAGCGAAGCAAGCCTTGGGATGTATTGCTAAAACTGTCGTGGCTTGGCTTTCGAAAGATTGCTTTTGTGATCTGCACTTACTTCACTTCCACAGTCAATAACAACCGTTAATTTCAATCGTTTTAAATGTTTAATACAAATTATGTCAAAATTCGGTTTGTTAAATTAATACAAATTTTCTCAGTATAGCGAACTAATGGCTCTTACAATGATAATATTTTAGGTTTCTGCGGCTCTGGCGATTTATAATTAACAGTTTATTATTTACGATATACGACGTATATATGTTTAGCAATAGTCTTTTTTCCCGGACGACACGATCACAACTCCTCTTTTCCTTTTTCTTTCTTCTTCGTTTTCGGTTCCGCTCAAATAAAGTACTCGAATACGACAGTAGGTACTCGGTTTTTTGTCTAACCATGCGTTCACATACGACAGTGGATATGAAACAATTTTTTTTCTTTTTCAATTCATTTAAATTTATAGAGTCCCCTATTGAGGCAGTTCTGCAAATTATTAAATTATTCGTTACATAATTATGAGAACAGCAGGCAGCAAGCTGTATGGGTGTTAAAATTAATTATGAAATAAATTGAAAGGGATAAAGTCCTTTTGTAATAATATATAAAAATAAATTTATATATAATGAACCCATGATGCGCTCAAACGTTCCGCAGCACTTCCATAAGTTTGAAGATCACTCGAACCATTTAGGCTGCTTGGTTAAACATTTTGTCACACATACATATATGCAATTTATAGGATCAAACTCCTGAGACTGAGTAAATGTGGTGGCACTGCTGCATTTGAGAGATATATGAATTGAAATTCCTGAAATGTGTCATTGACAATGACAAAGTACTCGGTGAATTTCATATGAAAACGATACGGGCAACAATTCCTGTTGGTATTTGTGGATTTAAACGACCATAAGAATGAAATGAGGAGAATATAAACATTGTGAGAGGTACATATTTTAAATTGCCAATGCTTTGAATGTGACGAATGGGACTAATAGGAAGGCTTGTAATTTCAGGCTTAAATTTAGTTGGCATTCTTCAAAGGTTAAGATGAGAAAATGTCCCCAAATTAAAGTTGAAGGGTCTCATTATTTCATTGAAGTTTCATCGTTTAGGCAATGAAGGAATAAGAGCAACAATTTCAAGATAATATTAGGTGTAGTAAAAAGAAATCCATTATTTTTCCAATAGATGGCGTTATTTATCTGCATCTCGCGTTGTATAAGTCCGATCGTGTTCCGCTAGGGGGCATTAGAAAGATGACAATTCCTACTAAAAAAGCTTTTTTGACACTTTTTTGATTGATTGATTCAGTTTTGTTTGAGAGCTTGTCAAAGATGGACATCAGAAAAGAGAAAATTCGCTACATTTTACAGTTTTTCTTCGATAAGGGAGAAAACGCAAGCCAGGCGGCTGAAAATGTGAATAGCGTTTATGGACCTGATACTGTAACAGCTAATCATGCGCAATTTTGGTTTCGTCGATTCCGTTCCGGTAACTTCGATGTCAAGGATGCACCACGCACTGGAAGGCCAATTGTCGAAAATGTCGATAAAATCATGGAAATTATCGAGTCCGACCGTCATGTTAGCACTGTTTCGATTGCAAAAGAGCTAAAGATTGCACAAAAAACCGTTTGGAACCATTTGAATAAGGCTGGATACACAAAGAAGCTCGAGATATGGGTGCCACACGAGTAAACGCAAAAAAAAAACTCATAGACCGAATTTCCATCTGCGAATCGCTGCTGAACCGCAACAAAATCGACCCATTTCTGAAGCGGTTGGTGACTGGTGATGAAAAGTGGGTCACTTACGACAACGTCAAGCGAAAACGGTCGTGGTCGAAACACGGTGAACCGGCGGAAACGGTGGCCAAGCCAGGATTGACGGCCAGGAAGGTTTTGCTGTGTGTTTGGTGGGATTGGCAGGGAATTATCTACTATGAGCTGCTCCCATACGGCAAAACTCTTAACTCGGAACTCTACTGTCAACAATTGGACCGTCTGAAGGAAGCAATCGCCCATAAGCGGCCAGCTTTGGCCAATAGGAGAGGAATTGTGTTCCATCAGGACAACACCAGGCCACACACATCGATAGTGACTCGCCAGCAGCTCCGGGAGTTTGGTTGGGAGGTTCTTCTGCATCCACCTTATAGTCCGGACCTGGCACCAAGTGATTACCATCTGTTCCTGTCCATGGCGAACAATTTTGCTGGTGAAACATTCGCTTCAAGAGAGGCTTCTGAAATTCGACTGTCTAAATTTTTTGCTAATAGGAACGAGGGCTTCTATGAGAGAGGCATAATGAAATTACCTTTAAAATGGCAACAAGTTATCGAACAAAACGGCGCATATTTGACCTAAATCGGGTCATTCTAACTATCTTAAATAAAGCCCTCAATTTAATGCAAAAATAATGGATTTCTTTTTACTACACCTAATATATAATAATTTTTAATGGGCAATTGTTCACGCGAAACCAATCATCAAGAACAAAATCGAATCTGTAACATTTCATCTCTTAGCAAATTTGCCTGTCGCTGCAAATGCAACTTTGTGCAGAGATGCCTTTTCCTATTGTCCTCATTGTCAACTACTGGTGACTGACACTTTTTTTTTCGGTCAGCTGCGGAAAAGAAACCAACGTTTTTTCGGCTTCTTTATCTTTCCGTTTCCGAAAACAGCTCTCTTCTTTTTTCGTCTGTCAACCACGACACACGCGTTCGTACTTCTTTTTGATTCTTTTCGCATTCCCTTGCAAAAGCAAGCAACTAAATTTTTATTTTTCGTTTTTTTTTTAATCCGAACTCATCGGACATCCTAAGAATAATTACAGTTTGAATTTCTAATTTTTTAATAAAGAATTGTTAAGCGCTAATATAGGAAAGCCGCTTGGAGTCTTTATTTCGTTTTTCGTACACATGTGATTTGTACATGTGAATCTGATTCTCAGCAGTGACGTCGAGATCAGCCGACGTAAGTATTCCTGTTGCGCTTCCAGTGGACCCTATCCTAATCCATCTTGTTCTCTTCCACCACCGATTTATATGCCTTTGCTGCGATCAGCAATCGAAAATTAAAGTAGGAGCACTCTCTACCTCTATTCATCCCTTCCCTCAACTGGCCATTTCTCTTCCACTCCTTTCACCTTCTTCCCTCTTTCACCCTCCCTCGCACTCCTTTCTCTTGGTACGTGTATAAATTATTAAAGTTCCTTTCATTTTTATTTCCTCCACTCACAAAGAGCCAAAGAAATACGAATAAAAGAGTTTTTTATCACAGTCGAGAAGAAATGTTTAAAAAATATCATGTTTACAAGTAAAAATGTGGGAAAAAAACAATTTTTTTATATTTTGCTTTCAAAAAGATTTCAAAAGTCGCCGAGCGAACAAATATATACAATAAAAATGAATAAACAATGAATGCTAAAATATGAAGCACGTTCTCTTTCAACATTTTTATTTTTTATTTTATGCTTTATTGCATCATCATTGTGATTTTCCTTTGAATGTTTTATCAGTTTTTGTTTCGCCAAAAATTTTCAAGGCTTTATAGGTTGAATAAAACGATTTGAAATCAAAGGAAATTTATTTCTTCACCGAATCGAAATGGACCGATTGATGAGGTTATTGCTGAAAATCAAAGCAAAGTCAAATGCGGGTCGAGGCTATCGCTTATAAAATCCAATATTCAATGACCATTTCCAATGCTTAGTCAGCAGTAATTCACAAAGGCGCTAATTGGTTTTATTTTTATCAATCAGAAGGGTTTAACTGAAAGCTTTTGTTTGTCCAGAAATCAGCAACTGCTTCTTTTTTGTTAATTGAACCAACTTGTTTGGCAATTAAAAATCAAAAAAAAAATTATAAAAAAAAAATAAATTTATTCAAAATCAAGGTCCTTACATACTTGAAAGAAAGTTGAACGTTAAACTCTGCCTGTAAAAAGAAATAAGTTTAAAGAAAATGCGTGTGGCAAACATGACCCTTGAATCTCAACTCTGTACAAGGAAATATGAAAATTCAAAATTATCCTTTGCATACATTACGCCTCGCCTACAATAATGTATACATACGAAATTTAAAGCCGACAGTGATACTGAAAAACCTTCCTACTTTGGCTAAGTATACCAAAAATTTGGGGCTTTTTTGGGTTGAAAGGAAGATTTTCTTTTTTCTTTCTAATTTTACGCTTTTTGAATTGAAATTGGTTTCAGTTGATTTATCCTTTTTTTTTTCCTAAAAGTATGCGTCTTTGTTCAATGCGAAAGCAAAACTAATCCTAAAAGGAGCTAACGATGGCTTAAAAAAAGAATTTTTTTTGTCGAGCGGAGCAGCATTTTTGTGATGCTCACACTACAGGAAAAACACTGGGAAATTTTCTTAGAGAGGGAGCGAGAGCATAAGAATGGGAAAATTGCAATTTATTTTTAACGTGAAAATTTAGCAGTTAAACTGTGCGGAAACTGTTAAAATGTTTTGCAGAGCAATAACATTCTCATTATAAGTATGAAATTTTATAAGAAGCAAATGTTAATGGAATTTTTCGAAATTTAGTTTATATTATTTTGAGGTCTTTAAAATCACACTTAGCTCGATTGGTGATTGCTCCAAATCAGTGATTCTGTGCCTATGTGCAGTCCACCGATCACTAAAGAGAATCCACGGGGCAAACTATTGTCGCATTAAATTTACCAACAAGACGAAGCCTGCTGAGAAAAGAGGGGAGGGGGTGGAGAGTTTAGAGTTGTGTAAGGGCACCACAAGTTTTATTCGAAGTTGTCTGAGAATACTTTTTTTTGAGCAGAATAGTTTAAGCTAACTGATTCATACAGTTACGTACAATTGTCAAGACTATACTTACACAGCCTTTAAAGCGCCGCACAGTGGGATGGCTTCATAGTTTTTTTCGGCAAAACTTAGAAGAGGTATTTGTAGAGAGATATTGCAATTAACAATATTAGGCAAATTAAAGTTTCATTAAAGGCGAGTCCATCCGCCTCCCATAGAAAAAGAAACAAGAATGTTAAAAGTTTTTAATTTTTAACTCAAACAAATAAAGTTAATAGAAAAGTACGATTTTTTATGAAATTCTATAAAGAGCAAAAATTTTTCTATGAAAGCAAAAGAAGAGACATAGGTCTTTGATTTGTCAGTAACAAGAAGGCAACAAAATTTGGCGAAAATTTGATAAAGTAAAAAGTCATAAATAAAAACATGTACTGACACATTTTTTTTTTTTTTTTGTTTTTTGTGAGGAAAAAATGTTCTTGAGTCGATCAGTTTCTAAGCAAAAATATTTGGTTTTTGAAAAACCTTAACATTGAATTTTTTTAACCGCTTTTTTTTAAGGAGTCATGTTTTTCACTGCAATCCCTTCAGCTACTCTTCATAGATTTTATGATTTTTTTCTTTCGATGGGCGAATCGATGAATTTATTTTTTTGACATAATTAAATAATCAAAATTAAGTCGAATTATTTATTTGCTATGAAGATCAAGATCATTAATGGCAGTGGTGCATTTGTTTTTCTTTTGATTATTTTTTGAGGCAAATCGTTTTTAAAAAACTTTTTACTGAGTTATTTTTTTTTTTTTTTTTCAAACAAAAATAGAATCACAAGGAATCTTAATTAAGGGGTCAAAAAACCTAATTTTCCCACTGTGTGCCGCAATTAACCTTTTAGAATTAGATGATTACACTCTTTGCCAAATTTATTTATGGGAGAATTTATTCGAAATCTACACACTTAGGCCCGATTGCTACTGTTCCCGTTAAAGTTTAGCGTTACGATATCCTCTCAAAATGTCAAAATTTTTATATTTATATTAAATTTCTTTGTTTTCGGAACGACTTTATTCGGAACATTAGCAAATGGGCCTCACTCATATAAAAATCTAGAGAACAAATTATTAAGTTAAGTTCAAGATAAAGACAAACCCTTAAACTTTAACTCCTCAGATTAGTATTAAAAGAAGTTCTCAGCTTTCAAAGAGAAAGAATTCCTTATTTACTTGAATATAATAAGAAACCTTGTTTCTACGAAATCCTAGAAGCTCTTGAAAATCTCAATTACAGTACGCAGCATATTTTACTTTTCATCAACCTTTGCCTCGATGTTCGTCGAACAAAGTCTTAAGTCAAGCACTACAAATGCCCGTCATGTCACTCTTCTCACCCCAGGCACTCTCATAGTCACACTCACTCCTTCGAGAGACTTTCAACAAAGTCCGTTAACATAAACTAGTTGACTGAAGGGTATTCAACGACGATGAAATTGCATGCGACGTCAAATCGAGTGCACTTGAAAATTACAATCTACGCATATCCGCATTATCGCATATCTAAGGGAAATCAAATCTATTAAATTATGAGAGCAAGTGCCAGGGATGCACTAGCGAAAAGTCAAAACGAAGGATATTGCACATAAGAACATCAGAGCCGAGAGCTGAGAAACTCGGTGTAGTACTTCAGACTGAAACTCAGGGCAATCGAGCGTATGTAAATAATTCTGAAATTATTTTGCATTAAATTGTGTCTTATGCAAAGGGACTTCATATCACTGCAATTGTTAATGTTAGTGGGGATGCTGACAAGGGCGGAGATGGTGAAAGACAAAGCCAAGATGGCTTAAAGAATTTTGTGGTTGTGAAATTGGAATTAAGCACTCCATTTTGTATTTTAAGTAATTGCCTTGAAATTCTCAATTTAAACTTCAGTTTCAACTTCTCGGTATTATGCATACTCGTAAGTATATGCAGTAATTTGTAAAATTATATTGTGATGCATTCAAGGATAACGTTGAATGTGGTTGAAATAATTGCGAATTTGGTTTTGATAAATTGGCAAAATTTTAGTAAATTGAGGTCTATTAAACTGCCGCAATATTATCGAATCGTAAGCCAACGAAATGAAATTTATATATGTAGGTGGCCCTTGAAGCTCATTATTCACTGGATTATTATACCATTGAAATTAATTAAAATTTTTAAATTCCATATTTGCTGTTACAATGACCGAGTCACAGTTTTTCACACATTAAAAAAAAGATCCTTCATGAATCTCAATTTATTTGAGCTCAATCACCTTTTTTTTTTTGTTATCAGGCCTTTTGCCGATATCCTTGACATATTTGCTGACGATGTATGTAAGTAAATCCTTCCAATAATGCACCATTGACTCATGCAACTCATGCAAATTTGCATAATGTAAATAGCTGCATCGGCTTAAATGGAAGTCAATGCTCTAGCTGGCATTACACACCCACACACTCACACAGACGGAAGTACCTACATTTGCCACGTCAATGGAGCCTTTCCGGTGGATTGCTCGTAATATACCTATGCGATGCTTAGCGAAGGATTAAGAGCACTATCACCATTGTATGTTATATGGATTTTGATGGAGCAGAGCTCCTATTAAGCCACGCAATGACTCGATATGATTTTTCAATAGTGTAATGTGAAATCTGAGCATCAGGAGAGATAAAAAAAAAGAATTGAAAAAAATAGGAGCTAAAACAAATCTTCACAGTTCAATGGTCAACTACGTCGATGAGGAGTTCATGCAGCATGCGGAATGGCAGGAAAAGAGCAAAATGAATGCGCGAAGGACTGGCTAGCTTTCAACTTGGATTTGGCATGCTGACATTTAAATGCAGCACCTCTTGCCCATTTCGTTTTGGCATCGATTACAGCGCTTTTTGCTAATGGACTCAGTTCGGCATTAATTACAATCCTTTTTCGCTTGTCCACTTCCATGGAAGTCAAAATGCTCAACTCGGTGCAAAGAAAACGAGACGTTGAGTATACTCTATTGAAGAGGAATTCGAGAAAATTAAAAGGAAAAATGCTGCGATAAGGAAATTTAATATGCAAACAAAAAGATGGGTTTATAAAAGTGAGCATATTTATTTGGAATCCATGACTGGGTAAGCCTTTTTTTTCTTTCTTTGAGACTTATCATCGACATTCTCAATCTAATTAGAGGAGAAATACAGACATACATATGTACTTCGCATGAGACGGTCATACACTGTTTGCAATATCGTTCAATGACCATTGAGAGTCACTAATCATTCGGGTATACTTCTCCTCCACTTTTCGACTCCAAAATAAAAGCACAACTTTATCATCTAATTAATAGATTTATTTAAACCAAATTAAGTGAACATTGAGTTTATTTATTCATAGTCTCAATGCCTTTGTTGCGGATTTACTTCCGAACGAAACCAATTTATATTCGAAAATTAATGGTGCAAAAAGTACAAGCGATCCAACAACAATACTCCAGGATAAATTGTAAGCTGGCTTCAATATATAATTATTGAATCCTTGCATAATCTTGCAGCAAAAGTTTTTGTCGGAACTCGAAGGGCCGCTGAAAATCACTTCGGTTTCTTTAATATTAGCAATATCATCGCAGTAATGGAATTTTTCGTTCTTGTATTGAATGCTACTATCGCACATTTCTATATAAAATGGTATCAAAATTTTGTGACTTCAAATGCAATACTTTCGCAAAATTAAAAAAAAAAACGTGTCCACAAATGAATTTTCTTTTTTTTTTTTTAAAAACTCTTTTTAATTAAATCGTCACTTGAATACATAAGAAGTTTCAAAATATGGCATGAATCTTAAGGCAATGTTAATTTGATTTTGTTTTGATCTACAGGGAGAACTAGTGAAAGATATTTCTTTTAAATAACACTAGTTCACAGAATTTGGGGATTTTCGCTAATGAGCTCGAATTCGAAATGAAAATTATTTGATTGGTGCGATGCGTCATAAGTCCTTCGTTTCTCATACGATTTTAATGAAATAAAATTTTCTAATAACCGTCATTCATATAGAACTCTACGCTGTTAAAGTAAATGCGAAAGAAGGAAAGAGCTAATTTTTTTGAAGAAAGGAAATTAGAGATGAGTTTCCGACGACAGGTCGACTCAAATATAATAAAAGATACTATATAATTATCATCGTAAAAACTGCATTATGAATTTCAGTCCATCGCGCACAGCTGCTTTCGACTTACACCGGTCAAAGAATGACCATGTCCAATTAAAATCGGGAAGCCAAATGTCTTCTAGTCCCCACTTTAAACTCAACCCTATGGGTTTTATTAATTCCAATGAGCTTATTCCTTTAAGTAGAGAAAGTAAGTCAAAGTACTTCTTCGTTTTCTTCTACATGTGTTTAATAAAGTAAATTTAATTACTTTTGAGCGTAGAGCCCTTATGTAGTTAGGAAAAAATTAGTCAAAAAATTTTAGTCCTCAAACTCAAAATCCAACATTGCGAAAGCTCGATGCGTGAATTGGTCCAGCCGGCCACAGACGGACGGACGGATAGACGGAGGGACAGACGGACATGTGGACTCACAGACAGACATGTCTAAATCGATTTAGTTTTCGATCCTGATCAAGAATATATGTATATATTTGGCAATACCTACGGTGCTTACTTTTAGCTGTTACAAGATTTGCACAAATCTGCTTACGCTGGATATAAAAATTGAGAAGAAATTGCTGTATTTGGGAACTATAAATTGTAAATGATTTTCCAAAGAAAGCTAGACCCACGGAAACGAGTAAACGTTATCCTTTTTTATCTTCATTTTAAAAGACTCTTATTTGAAAGTTAAAGTAAAAATTAATTCCGATTGAATTCGGAGAAATTAATACGCTAGAAAGAGCAGAATTCCCTTCCATTTATTAAGTGGTACACATGTCGTATGAGTAATGCCATTTCCATACAATATGCTTCAATGATCATACGACGTCATATTTTATCATGAAAACTTGTGCGAAAAAAAGAAAAGAAATTCAGTTTTCAATTGAGAAATAATTGTCACATGGTTTCGGAAAAGCATTTCCGAATAGAGTAGACTGCGCAAGGGTATCGTATTTTCCGTGTGATATCAAATTTACGTGCAAGATTTACGACTCGAATTCTTCTTTCACGCTTTCAATACGAGAACAGGAAGGAGCCACTCACATACATACGTACGACGTAATGCAGAATGAAAAGGTGCGAAATTTGTCGTTTTTGTAGGAAGCCATATTTTCCGGGGGAAAAAATGGCAAAGTGTAATTGTATAGGTGCGAATCTTTCACTAGCACTCAACGAAAAGTGTGAAAGCTTAAGCGTTTGGCAGTGTAAATCATTTTCTTACAAGCTGAATTATTGAACTTTGCTTTCTCAACCATTACGAGGGCAATTTCGAAGCAATTAAGATCTCAAATTTATGGTAATGATGGCAAGCTTCGGTTGTACGTAAATTATTGTTGTTTCAACATGAATATGTAGCAGTGGCTGCTTGAAGAAGATGTAATCTGAATAGAGTAATACATGCACTGTACTTTTTAAAGCTCATTTGATATTATTTGAATGAAGATTTTTATGATGAAGGTCAACTGGAGTTCTGGAAATACTTAAAGAGCGGAAAAGGACCTTGTTGGAACTCTCAATGTTCCTCGATATATTGATCCGTGCATCACGACTAATTAAAGCTGAATAAATAAGTTTAAAGCAGGAGGAACACTGTCTTCAATATGAAGGCATCTTCAAAATAGGAAATTCAATTTTAAGCATCTATTTTATGCTCAAAGTCAGTCTTCAAGCAACATAATGTTCATGAAATAATTGTTTTATCTTCCATCTCTTTATTCTATTTTCCATTTCCATGCGCAATTTTTGTACATCTTCAATGAAGCAAGTGCTCATCGATGTTTTCTTATCGTCGACAAATTTCATTTTCTCTCGAAAAATTTCATTAAATCTTGTGTCCATCGAAACTGATTGACAGCACAAAGTTATAATACAATTTACTAAGCAATCGCTTAAGGGCCCCACCATTCAAAAAGAACTCGAACGAGAACGGTTTAATAAAATTTGTGTAAAATCAAAATTGTCCGCCAGCCAGTCGAAAGAAAATTGACAGGACTGTAGCACAGCTGCCAATCGTGAATGATAAATTCATGGAATTTGATTATCCTGTCTGTTTTGTTTACGTAACAAAAATTAGAAAATCAAATTTGTTAGTTCTAACAAAGAGAAGAAATTCAACAATACAACAAAACAATGCCGAAGCGATTTAATGTGATAATTTTCATTTTAATTTTTGCCATGACTCACGAAACCATTAAAGATTCCTTAAGTATCGTTTAAATTTCAATAATTCCGATTTAATTTATAAAACACAATAACAGAGAACGATGCAAATGATTAAATGGAAATGGAAGTGAAAACATTTATAGACCAACATCACTTAAGTGAGCTCTGAAGAGTTAAAAAATGCTCGATGCTTCTTAATATCGCTCGTTGAGCATTTAATTAATGGTTTTTATTTATTTATGTAATTGTATACATGGAGCATATATTTGTATTTTTATACATATAAGTAATTATATGAATATGTATGTATTTTTACTGAGCATGATAGTGGAATACAAATTTAAGTCATTCAAACAACATGCAACGTACAAATGCAACACAATGGCATCATCATCATCAGAGCTGCCATTGTCTGCAGATGAGTCGGTGAAGCCGTCAGCATCATTAATGTTCACACTGTAGTTCATTAGTAAGGGCAAAACTAAAGAGTCCTTACATCGAAAGAACAACGTAGTTGTGTGAGTGTATTTATTATTGTCATTTTGTTCATTTTTTATTTTCATTTTGATTGCAAAGAATGCTTTCAAAATGAAGAAAAATGCACTTGAACGTTGAATTTACTTTATTCTTTTCATCGTCTTGGAAAAATATTTTAAGGAGTTTTGTCTCATTTCGAAATGTTGCTCTTCCATGCAATATCATTTCAATAATAAATAATTCTGTAGCAGTGTGAATGATTTAAATGATTTAAAGAAAATTAACATTGCAATTCGATTTAAGCATTATATACAGCAATTGGAAGATTAAAACTGAATTACGAATGCAAATTCGTTTGAAAGGAAAATAATTTTCCAATTTGGTTATTAAAATGTGAATCGATTATTTTAAGCCAATTAATTTGACGCAAACAAAGCGGAATGAGTTGGTTTAAGGAGGTCAATTTGTTTGGAAAATAATAAATAGAAAAATTTACAAGAAAGACATGGTTTGGAAATTTTTAGTATTTTTTTTTTTTTATATCTCTTCAAGCAATTATGCATCGAAAATATCTCTCTATTATACAAAAAAGTTTTTTTTTTCGCGTGTACTTTTATTTTTGTGTGGCGGATCCAATATGGCTGACTTTTTTCAAAAATGGAAAGTGGGTGATTGGGACAGAGGGACAGAGGGTGATGGGGAGAGGGAGAGAGGTAGAGAGGGAGCGAGGGAGTGAGGGAGAGAGGGTGAGTGGGTGGGAGGGTGATATGGTGAGAGGGAGAGAGGCTGAGAGGGTGAGAAGGAGAGATGGTGAGACGGTGAGAAGGAGAGTGGGTGAGAGGGAGAGGGGGAGAGAGCGTGAGAGTAAGATGAGAGCGTGAGAGGGAGAGAGGGAGAGAAGGTGAGAAGGAGAGAAGGTGAGAAGGAGAGAGAGAGAAAGAAGGAGAGGGTGAAAGGGGGAGAGATATGGTGAGAGGGAAGGAGGGATGTTGAGATGGTGAGAGGGTGGGAAGGTTGGATGGGAGAGAGAGAGAGATGGCGAAGCGATCGTCTGACTTTTTTCAAAAATGAAAAGTGGGAGAGATGGTGAGAGGGATAGAGGGTGAGATGGTGAGAGGGAGAGGGATAGTGGGAGAGAGTGTGAGAGAGAGAGGGAGAGAGGATGGGAGGGTGGTCGGATGAGAGTGTGAGATGGTGAGAGATAGAGAGGGAGAGAAGGTGAGTGGGAGAGATGGTGAGAGGGTGAGAGGGAGAGGGGGAGGGAGAGGGGGAGGGAGAGGGGAGGGAGTGTGAGAGGGTGAGATGGTGATAGGGAGAGGGGGTGGGAGGTTGGTCGGTTGTGAGGGTGAGAGGCTGAGATAGTGAGAGTGAAAGAGGGTGAAAAGGAGAGAGGGTGATGTCGAAGCGATCGTGGGATGGTTGGGGGTTGGTGAGCGAAGCGAACAGGGGGCGAAGCCCCCTAGTTTATTTAAAAAATGTAAACAAAATTTTGACTCCAGTTTCTAAAATTATTTGAAAAATGAAGCAAATTGTTATATTTGGTTTTGCTAGATTGTCAACAGGTCAATTTTAAATCGAATTCGAAAAGTCTAGCCGAGAATTAAGTTGCACACTTACGAATGACTGTATTTCGTAAACCGTTTAATATTTTATTTTCCTATTTTTAACAAAATTTAAGCCTAAGACATGGAGAAAATAACTATATATATATATTATGACTGAATCCAAAAGACTCTATCTAGTAGACAAAAATGCCAAAAACCCGAAAAACAATTCAACAGCTTTTCACCTCTTTTTAACATTTCTGGCGCCTAAGAGGCCAAATCGCATTTGTCCTATAAAACATTTCAACATTTTCCCAAACATCTCTAAACACCAAACCAAAAAAAAATTGCCTTCTTAAACAAAATCTTCACCATAGAGAAGAAAAAAAACATGAATGAAACCCAAAACTAAGCCTTAAAAGTCTAAATCAGGAGAAAAGAAAGTTCCTATTGCCTGCTAAATTGATGTGCAGGTGCTCTTTATTTTCATCTCCATCTCCAGCCCAACGAAAAAGTGTTTACGATGTAACAAAAACCGAATATTGTACACCAATTACACCTTGTACTGGTGCGACAAGTGAAGATTCAATGTTAACTGGATTTAAGAAATCAGCTCAGGTGCTCCCAGATACTCTGTGGGTGTGGGTGTGTGTGTGTGTGTGTGCTTTTGTGTATGTGTTAAGTGGCTCTCGGCAAGGAGTAAAGGTAATAAGTTTTCCTGAAAGAATTGCTTGTCTCTTTGCGGCTTTCTGCACGTACAAAGCAAATGCTTCACAGTTACATCTGTGATATGTCATCGTATGTGGAGCACGCGTTTCTCAAGTGCACATTTCCTGATATATAGCCCTATTCTTATTATTGCCTCTTGGCTTTTATTTTATCAGCGACATGTGAGGAAATGTTTATTTTTGTGTTATCGCTGCGTATGTTTATGGTTTCTGCGTGAGTGCTTATCAGCGCCATTTTTTCTGGTATTTTTTTTTTTGCTCACTTTTTTTTCGTAGAAGGTGCTTTTGATGTGCCGTGACCTTTGAAGGTGCCAAATTGAAGTCTGGTGGGATTCATGTTATACTTTGTACTTATATGAAATTATATCCCAGAAGGAAATTGCTTGCCGAATGAACGATAACATCACTTCACTAATTTCTTTATCATTTCTCCTATGGTATTTAAGGGGAGTAGGTTAAAGTAAGTCTCGGCATATCTTTGGTGAAGAGGCAACTTGTGAGCTTAAGAATCTGAGAGCCCTTTCAGTTGTGTATATAGGACTAGATGTTACCTTCCAATATTAATCCCTACAGCATGACAATTTCAAGCTGGCCATAAATAGCTAATTATTCGGCTCAAAAACGATAACTATGACACTGATGGCGACCTGTCTAGGAAGCTTAGAATTGACGGGGGTGCTTTGCTATAAATAATTTGTCCGATTTTAAATATTCTGGTGGAATTTTTCGCCCCAGATTTGAAAAATTCATCTATTTTGCGCACAGTTGGACGAGAATACAAAGGGAACAAGAAGTTCGAATATTTTGAATCCATTTAGAATAGGGCTGAATGGTTATCGTAACCAATATCATACAACTACATTAATGCTATCAAAGAAATTTTTGCTCCTGAGATCTACTATTATTATTAAGGTTTTAAAAGCACGAGGATCTTAAAGATTTTTTGTTCAGCCCATGTTTCCTTAGAGGGATTTAAGTGAATTAACAAGTGCTGGAAATTAAAATTTTATCATAAATGCCCTGAACTTGATATTTCCATTTATTTATATTCATATTTAAAAAAAAAAACAATAAATCCTTTGAATTGATTCAACAAGACTCCTTTGAATGATTGACATGAAACTCTCCACATGCATGAATGCTCAATTTCAGTTCGCATACCAAATATTCACTTATTCAATCATTTATAGCATATCAATAGGTATCTATTGATGTACATACATTGCATGTGCATTCATATATTCATTCTGGACTATTGTCTGCCCCATGGGCTTTTAATTAGTAATCAGGATGAACGTTGTAAGAAGTTGCAATATGAAAATGAATTTATAATTTCGTAATCTCTAGAGGTAATAAAATTTGTAAGTATCATGCTGGCTATCGGAAATTTCGAACGTTGGCAACACATGTCGATTGCATTCAATCGGAAAGTAACAACAATTGAGCATGCAATAAAATGCAAATGAATTATTCACTGCAGTGAATATGAAATCCAATTTGATGAAAATTATTGCTGAAATTTCATTCTTTTTTTTTCTATTTTCGAATTCCATTCAAATCGAATGAAATATTCAGGAATATATTGAAAACATTTGATAAAGCGATGGTTTTAATATAAAATGAGGAATTGTATGTATTGATCGAATTCTGTTTGATGAAATTTTTTGCTACTGATTCAATTACACAGTGCAACCCGTAAATTGTGCACAAAAATTTGACACCATTTTCTGAAAGTACTCAACTCCGCATACTTGGTTAAGTCAGATTGTCTAAAAATTTTTTTTAAATTGATCTCAAAAAGTGGGGACGAGAATTAAGTGGCCCACTTAGTCATAGCTATATCTCGTAACGAGTTTAAAATTTCTCTTTCCTATCTATGACAATGTTTTAGCCTTGGACTCAACTCAATCTAACTGGTAAAAATTGCAAAAATCTGGAAAATTTTACGATTTAAGATAAGACCTCTACCGCTCTTTTTACTCTAGATTTGTGTACTGATTTTACTTCCCCGACCATAAGGCTGCATACCTATTGCATTGAACATACATATATACAAAACAACTCTCCCATTGATGATTGATCTATAGATCTACTACATACATTTCTGTTTCATAGGAGCTTCGACCTTTACTTTCATTTTGAACATGTTTAAAGATTAAATTGCAATAAAAAGAGAAACATCACGACGGCGAGACAACTTTAAGTACCCAATACTTATCAAAGTCCTTTTATGTACACTCCCAATCACACTTTCAAATACATAATAATATAAAATTTCTCTTTTTACAACCAATTAATTTGACAAGAAAGTTTCGCTCGAGTTCGCTGCGAAAGTTATTCGCGATATTTAATTTGTAACTTTAATTGAAGTTTTTACTTTCTTCATATGCGACTGCACAACACAAAACAACAACTGCAGACAAAGTCGAATGAGTCAAATAGAAACTTTTCTACGCAACTTTGAAATCGAAACATTTTTGTCGATGAGTGGAATTTTTGCTCTTTTTTTTGGAAACACTTTGAAACAAAGGTTTTTTGGTTGTTTAAAATATTTAAGAAACAAAATGTTTAAACATTTAAACAATAGAAATATAAGACCCATATAACATACTTTGGATAGATGCACTTAATATTACCATTCGGAAAAATCACATTGATGTATATCAATCTCAAGTATTACCTACAGGTATGCAACACTTTTTTTTTAATTTTGTGATTTTTAAGGATGGCGTAGGTGGCTGAGCGTAATAAAACTCTTTTTTCGCGCATTTTTGTAGGATAGTACCACTTTTGGGGCAAAAAAAAATTCCGCCATGAAAAGGGATCCTACTACACGAGCATGTATTGGTTTAGGCCATGATACAAGAAAACAAGGTAGCGCCATTTCAGCCCGATGATGTCACAAATACAAAATGAGAGCTTCGTTGTTGTTGTTTTGCATGTTAAGCCCCACATCACAACTATACTTTAGCATGGGAAACAATAACAATGCGAATGCTACAAAATAGCGGTACCCGAAAAGGCACTATCTTGCTCTCTTTGTATCATGGGTTTAGGCAATACCGCCTGAAAAATAATTTAATAATTTTTTTAATAATATATTTTTCAAGGTTTTGGCTTTTGAATTAACATTCCATGTTCATTACTGGCTGAGAAATGAATTTTCGAAAGTTTCTGTAAAAATACACTTTTTCAAGGATATTTCAGGAATATTGCGGAGTTAAAGAGTCAAAACTTGGCGCAATTGAAATGTATTGATACAATCTAAACAGCAAAATAAAATTCCCTTATACAATTTCATTTGACTTCTCCCCTCATCTGTAGTACACTGTTGCATGATTGCACCAGTTTATGGATTGCAAAGGGCAATCGTATAAAGCTAAGTATTCTTTCAGAAACTTTTGACTAAGAGGGCAAGAAGAATGAAAAATATGGTCGACCTAATTTTTGCAATTCGACATAAGCTTTTATATAAGACTCAGTCCATGTGTTCAAACCACCAAGGTGTTCACTCTAGCCTGAGTTCACACTATTCGACTGTATTTTAGCCTGTCTGCTTGCTTCTCGTCAATATACGTCCGCTGGATTCGAAAAATAAATTATTTTTACTTTCTAAGCAACGTTTTTGTGCAATTCATCTGCAATTTTTTTGCCTGCATTAATAATATTTCTTCTTTTTCTTCTAAAAAGTATATTTTTTACCTTCACAGATTATTTTACGCTCAACTGCATAAGGAAAAAAATTTTTTTAATTATTTTTTTTCGTACAACGATTGAAAGGAAGCAGCCTTGTTCATCTTAGCTTAATGCTATGTTGGCCTTAGATGACCAAAAATAGTTCTCAGCAAAAAAAAATTAATGAAAAACAATAGGGGTATTCCCTTGAACGTTTATTTCCCTCGAAAAACTCAAAAACTCTTAAATCAAAAAGGCTAATAACTGAAAGAATGTAATTTTTTATGAACATTTTTACACATTTCCGTCTTTTTCAATCTTTCCAAGTTTAAGGGAAGAACCCTGATGTGTTTAAAGGTAATAAAAAAAAATCAGAAAGTAAGGAAATTCATATTTTGATCTACACAGTCGAGTGAGAACAAAGTTGTCAGCATTAACATAGAACCTTGAAAAGCATCTTTAAAGGCAACATGCGAATTTTGTTACAATTTAAAATTCAGAATCTTCAGGAGACAAAAACAAACAAAAAATCCACCTGCTGTAATGAGGATATAGAAATTCTTTTTCCTTTTTGTTTTTAAAAAGTCTATGCATATTTTGCGCACATTCATATGCGAAGCATGTAATCCAAAAGCTCGTTCATTCATTTGAATTATCCCCAAAAGCGCATTTATTTTTAATTATGCGTGACAGTTACAGCGACGTCCTTGTAATACTCGAGTATGCTTAAAGAAATTTTCGTTGAAATTTCGGTTTCACACACATAAAAGAAGAAAAAAAAATGGGGAAAAAGATACAACGACGGCTGCACGCTGAAGTTTGCGAATTAAATTTTGGGCATTAATATTGTGTGCTCTGTGAGCTTTGTGCTTTTGATATTGTCATTTCAAGATATGCTTGAAGATGTTCGTAAACGTGACGGCAGCATTTTCAGGCGTGTGGTTTTTGTTTTCCTCCATTGCCGACTGACGAACATAAACAGATGTAGTATGTTAGGTGGTACTGGCATCCATAGGATTTCTCTTTAAAATATGATTTCTCTCTGATATGAAAGGTCAATCCTTTGGAGGAAGTCGTTCATTCATTCATATAAAGTAGGTATGTTTGTAAGGAAGCAGCGTAACTGTAATTAAGCGTAACTGCTTCCATTTCATGCTAGTAAATTTTGTATGTACGTACGAACGGAATTTACATAGTAAGGGAGGTAAGTGTCACGCATATTATCTCATTTACGCCTATTACTAGTCCCCAGAGATCGGAATCATATCAAGCAAGTTTTTATACATAATAGTTAGGTTGAAAATATCGCAGAGGGAATACAACAAAGACACGAAGGATATGACAAGCGTGAACATAATTTGGAGCGAGCATGCATGGTTGTAAGTCTGGGGAGTTAAAGGAGCGCGCGCTTACTTAATTATTCATTTGGAAGGAAGGCGCTTCATTAACGTGCAAACGAACTTTGGGAAGTAATCTGCACCCTTTTGTACTCTATTAAATGCGTCAACATGAGATTTTATGCACGTTAAACTCCATTTAAACTCCAATCTCTTAAAGGTAAATGTAATAATGTCTTCTGTCCTCTGTCCAATCATTGAAAAGCCTTTTGTTTAAGGTCCTTGTACTTCAACTTGTACATCGGCTCTCTTCTCCGAACATATGCGAAATCTCTGAGATGTGTACAAAAGCCTAGGGGCAAGTCTGTTGTATTGTGGATCTCCACTTCTTTACAGATTATGGACAGCATTCGACATAGTACGACTCCAGTCCTGTATTACATGAAAACCGCAGATGTGAATGTGCTTTTTTTTCATTTTCATTTCCCTTCCATGTCCTTCGCATTGTCTTTCTGTCGTTTACGACCATTCGTTCGTTCGTTCGTTCATGGCAAGGAGTAACATTTACAATGTGTGAGCCACCCACATGTGTCATTGTTTATTTGATAAAACGACAGTTACCTATCTACCGTACGCGTCTGGTATGTACTTCCTTTGACAACCGGTAAATGCCAGTTTTATTCTGACAATACGAACTTCAAAACGAACAAGCAAACCATCCATACCTACATGTGTAAGTGTTGATATATTTCATTTCCGTTTCCCGTTTGGGAAGTCTGATTCGTGAAATCCATTTAAAAGAATGAGAAACACACGCACACACATCCGTACAAAAACACGCAAATTCACATTGAATTGTTTTAAAAATATTCTCGGAAGTAACGAAGACAAAAGCTTTCTGTAAAACGAACGCAGGTGTACGTTACAAGTAGATTGCAATTTACAAAAAAAAAATGAAAGAATGCAAAAACAAATAAAATTGAGTTGCGAAAAGAGTTGAGCTAGCGATGAAAAAATATGCAGGCAAAAATTTTTTTTTCTTAATATTTATGCCTCACACTGAGCTGGGAAAAAAAAAAAGATGCCGCCGCCGCTTAGCGGAACTTTCTTTAAAAAATACCAAACCGTAGTGGAATTTACTACTGAGACATGGCAAACGATTCGTCCGTCGTCGAGGAGTGACAACGAAAAAATGCTGTAACATACGCATGCCTTGTGAATTGTAGAGCCAGCATACCAATAAATCTCTCACAGGCGGATATGTCTCTGACAGGAATTCAGTGACTTCTTTACGCGGCGGTCATTTCTTAACTTCTCCGCTCTTGCATTCGACCATAAAAGCTTGAGTCAAGCGCTTTTATAGCGCACGAACAGAGATTACAAACTTTAATAACGACGGATATCAGTAGTTGTCTTACAACATAATATCTCGGTACTTTTCAGAACGTGGCCATATACTGCAGCCGTGCTAAGTATGTTCGTATGTTGTCGAAAGGGAGAGAGATATGGCGCGAGCGAGCGCGCACAGGAAGTGAATGTATTCAGGTGCGAGATAAGGACATCGGTTAAGGCTAAAGACTTGTCTTAAGCTAGTAATCAGCGAGATTCTTAAAAAGCATATTTAACTCATGTAAGAACAAGGGGTTTGGTTGGACCTTAACTGTCAGTACGATAAAGTGTTCCGAAGACAGTTAAAGGATGTACTTTAGTACATCTGAAAAGAAAATTGGATTACCTTTGATTGCAGGAGGATAATAACTTTCTTGTTAAGACTATAAAATTGTCTTTTTAAATTGATTGCTTTACAGATAAGTTGCCACCAATTGAATCTTTAAAGTCTACTAAAGCAAGAGTCAGTACGAAGGATGATAATTTCTGCAGTATTTGTATATGCACAGCCCCAAGAATTGAAAAATGATAATGAACTGTAGATTTCTTTCCACAATCAAACCGAGGAATTTCGAAAAATCTGAATACAAAGAATCATCTTTTGAACATTCATATTAATTACTTCCTTTCAGGAAAAAAAGATGAAAATTTAATTGATTTTTTTTTTTTTAACTTTCCAAGCAACTTTAGTTACCTTTTGATTCTACACAGCACGTAGCTCGGTGGATGTCTGCAAACCATCGTCGTTGTAAAAATTCAATTTGAAAAACAATTCCATTGTTTTCATCCTCAACAGAGGAATAACTGTAAATTGGTGTGCCTCAAACGCAAAAAAAAAAGGGAAAAATGCAGAAAAATGAATTTTGAGCTTCATTACGAGGCGAATTATTCTGTTTTTAATTTAAAAAAAAACAAAAAAAAAACATTTTACAACTTCAATTACATCAAAAAGTAATAAAAACGGCGAACATTCGTAGAAATTGAAAAAAAAAACTTCGACTGAACGTAAAAAAAAAAAAAAATGGCTCGTTCTCGGACTGTAATTAATGTGAACACAAACGAGGGATGATGAAAAATCATATTTCATAGAATTTTTTTCCTGTTCTCATGATGAACTTTAAGTATTGAAACTCTAAGGACAATTTTTCAAAACTTAAATTGAAAAAAAACCTATCAAAACGCAAAAATGATATATCGTGCCAAATACTCCTCAAGAACTAATACGCGGCTTTGCTATGACGTTGAAATGGACGTTTCTCATTGGCTAATTCAAATGGCGTGAGCTCCATTAGGTTCCCATACACACTCATATGACAATGGCATGATATTTCATTTTTGCTACTTTTGTAAACACGTGGTAATGCAGATTGCTGTTCTGCGCTTTTGCTGTCGGTTCGACGACATGTCAATGCAACAAATTCAATTACAATGCATTGAATTGAGAGAAAACCAAAGAGATTAACTCACCTGCCGCTTACGACGCATTTTGGATTTCGCAAGAAACTAAGCGAACGACTTCTGCTCTCTACGCCAAATGGAGAGAAACGCGAAAGCACTTACACGCTTACATACGAACTAACTTGCGCGTCACACTACCTACTTTAATCACTCCGCGATCCGAGATATCCGAAAACCGACCAAACACGCGCGCGTACAAAAACAAACTGAGCGCTTGTGCTTGACTTAATATAATATACGAAAAAGGCAACTTGCATAGCGGGCAGGCAGCATGTTGCGATCGGACCCAAGCTAGTCGAAGGTTTGTTTACAAAATACTGCGATGTAAGTTTTTGAGATTGGCTTTATATAGGAAAAGGCTATGAATTGCTGGCAGCATGTTGCGATCGGATACGAATAAATCGAAGTGCGCATTTGAATTCTGTTAAGTTTGTAATGGCTTACTTTCTTTTTATTTTTTTTTGTAGCTAAAAATACGGAAATGAAGCATTTACAAAACCAAAAAGAACATCACATTGAAAAAAATAACCTGTGTACTTACAAAGCAAGTAATGAGAGTTAAAATGTATGAAAATGGCAGACGACATCAAAATTTCAATAGAAAAACACTTGGAATGGGTAAGAAGTTCACAATTTCAAGAATAATTGCGTTTTAAACAAGTAAGGGTGTTATAGTCAGGCGAGCCTGACAATAGAATACCCGACACAGACACACGTGTTCAAACAAATTTTAATATAAAGAGGTGTTTAAGGCCATATGGGGGCCCATACACCGACTTTTGTTAATTTCTTTATGAAAACTGCCCCTCTGCCACGCCCACTTTTCCAATTTTTGGAATTCTAATCGGAAGCTTAGATATACGCTCAAATCCTAAGTTTCATTGAAATATTTGGAAAAAGTCCGATTTTAGGCATTTGAGCATTTTTGTGACAAGACCCAGTACTGAGGTACCGCTTAATATGGACGATCTGGAATTTTTTGAGTATATTATGCTACAAGAAGCATAAGTGCCAACTTTCTTCAAGTCGCATTTGAATTTGTTAGGGGACAATTTTCGAAAAACGCCCTTTGCCACGCCTTTTTTAAAAATTTATGCAAATCGTATACTTGCCTTGAAAATGGTTCAAAAAATTCATAAAATTGTGGAAAAACTCAGTTTAGAGCAGTTTTGTGAATTTTCGTAACAGACCCAGTACTGGAGGTACCCCTAAATTGGTTAGTCGGGTCCATTCTCGAACTTGTTCTTTACTCATGTCCCCGTGACACGCATACCAAATTATGTCAAGAGCTCAACTCCTTCGATAAGATAAACTGTATACAAACAGACGGACATGAGAAGACGACGGACTACTGTCTAAATGAATCTCCGGTACTGATCATTTCAATACATTTTAATGGTCTATCTGAATGAGATCTGGGTGTTGACACAACCAAAAACGCAATATACCTCGACACAGAGTGTGTCGGGTAAAAAACCAATAGTATTTTTTTTATACAGTGGTCGTCCAGTAAGACGTACATACGATTATACGACTGTCCAATAGTACGAAAGGCAAATTTATTGCATTAGCTCCTCTATAGTACGAATGAAATTTTTTTGCTATCCGATGATATGAATAGGTGTATTTTTTGAAAGTATTTGTTTGTTTTTCTATAAATGAATAGAAAATTTAGTGATTCTTTGAAGTTCCTATGTATTTTTTTTTTCTGCCGTCAGCTGTTAAGAAGTCAGTTGCTACGAAGTTTTATATTGAAGTGCGACTTGATATTTTCAAAATGTTGTTCATACTTAAAAATGTTTAACAAAAAACAGCACGAACAAGTCGATTTCTTTAAAAATTAAGTTGTTTTGTTAATTTTGTTTTAAATAAAAAATTAAATTAAATTAAGCTACATGCATGTCGTTTATTCATAAAAAAAAGGAAGGAAAATTCGTGTCCAATAATACGAATTTTTCAGCATAATGAATGTGCCTGAAATTATATAATTCGTACTATTGGACGAGCACTGTACTTCGAAAGCAGAATGAATATTGTATACGCGAATGCAGCTCTGAACTGAACTTCTGGCAATTAGGAGCCGGACCGTAATTCATTCCTTTCTCTTCTTCGACAGTACCAAGTACTTTTACGTTTTGTTTTATATAAACCTTAGTTTCCTTCCTTTTTTGATCCAGTCTTTTTTGATATATGTTCGAGCATCGACAGAACGCATTCTGTACCTTTTTCTATTCTTTTCGTTGAACTTGTGAATTTTGTTCACGAGACCAAGTAAAATTTAGCCGAATCATACGCGGATATCAAGAGAGAATCTCTACTTTAATTTGAAGAGCGAAAAGCGAATTTCGCCAATATAATCGAAAGAATTAAATCTGTGTTTTGCGACTGAGAAAAGCGGCACTGACCGGATGTGAGTATATCACGTGGTTGAATATTAGGATCTCATTAATTCCCTTCTCTTTTTGGGAAATCCAAACCTTACGATTGTGGCCCGAACAAATATATTAATCGAAGGCTGGAAGTTATGTACAAGGACATTTGTGACTATGAAAAGCAAATAAATCTTTAAGTCGAAGAGAACCAGCCATTGAGTCTAATAAAGAAGGAGAAACAAGGAATTGCTCCACAATTAACAGCGACCGAAGAAGCTTAAAATCTTTTTCGTGCGACCTTTACACCTCAATGTGCAAGTCGCAAAAAAAACATGAAAAACACGGCCGCTATGGATCGTTTCTCAAGGAGTAAACACGTTAGCAACTCAAAAAAAAAAAGAAAGATTTTTCACTTCCGGTGAACACTGAAATTGCACATTAAAACAAATGACTCCCCGAGCAGTCGTGAATTGTGCATTTCCAGTGGAGAACAAAACCAACAATAGTAACAATGGAAAAGCGATTTTTCGATTGCACCTGGAAAGGTAAAGCATGAGCGCTCGGCTCTCCCGCATTCAATAAAAGTTTTGTTACACAAATCGCCTGTGGTATCATTTTACAAAATCCACCGAAATTGCACCAAAATTACAACAGCTTCAAAGGTCGCGACGGAAATGGCAAAGCATCAATTTCGACACATGCCGAGAAAATGCATAAAAGCGACAAGAATGCACACGCTGCACGCGAATAGAACGCCGAGCCCATTGTAGTCATTTTCATCGTGGCGAATACGACAACGGAAAGGAACTCATTGAGTAAAGAGCACTTCTCGCGCTCCAATAATTTTGTTTGAATTTCGAACGCAAACACAGCGGATCACTAACAATAGACTCCAGATTCCGGAAGTGAAAATGCCGAAAGGTTACAGTGCTAAAAAGAGTTTTACAAATTTTCGGTTTCAATTTTGGTTTGGTTTGGTTCAGTTCAGTGCGGTTCAAAGAGGAACAAATTGGAACGCGTGAGCTGAGAATGCCTCATAGAAGCGGATAATCAAAATTGCTATAAAAACAAAAAATTTGATGTACCCACCAGAGTTGGGAATTTCGGGTATAAGCCCAATACACGACCAGAAATTAGCATACAACATGGGTTATGGATTTACATAGTTCATGTTGTTTAACCATTAGAAAGACAACTTCCTATTCTACGGACACTAGTCTTCAGCTCCTTTATCAACAAATATGATGGAAAAGATAGGTTAGGTATGCTTATCCTATCTACCTCTCTCTTTTACTCTCTCTCTCTTTTACTCTCTCTCTCTTTTACTCTCTCTCTCTTACTCTCTCTCTCTTTTACTCTCTCTCTCTTTTACTCTCTCTCTCTCTTTTACTCTCTCTCTCTCTTTTACTCTCTCTCTCTTTTACACTCTCTCTCTCTTTTACTCTCTCTCTCTCTCTTTACTCTCTCTCTCTCTTTTACTCTCTCTCTCTCTCTTTTACGCTCTCTCTCTCTTTTAATCTCTCTCTCTTTTACTTTCCCTCTTTATTTTAATCTCACTCTCTCTCTCTTTTACTCTCTTTCACTCTTTTACTCTCCCTCTTTATTTTAATCTCTTTCTCTCTTTTACTTTCTCGCTCTTTTACTCTCTCTCTTACTCTCTCTTACTCTCTCTCTCTTACTCTCTCATACTCTCGTACTCTCTCTTACTCTCTCGTACTCTCTCTTACTCTCTCGTACTCTCTCATACACTCTCGTACTCTCTCTTACTCTCTTTAACTCTCTCTTACTCTCTCTCTATATCTCTCTCAATACCACTCTCTATATCTCTCTCTATACTCTCTCTATATCTCCCTCTATTTCTCCCTCTTTATCTCTCTCTATATCTCTCTCAATATCTATCTCTATATATCTCTCTATATCTCTCTCTATATCTCTCTCTATACCTCTCTCTATATCTCTCTCTATACCTCTCTCTATATCTCTCTCTATGTCTCCCTCTATATCTGCCTCTATATTTCTCTCTATATCTTTCTAGCTGTCTCCGACTTTCGTGCTTTATTCCAGAGGAAATTCGGCCCCGAGGCGCACTTATAATAACACCTTGCTCTCTCGACATGCCTACTTTAGACACAAATGAATAAATTCGAATTATACACTACCATTTCGAACTAAATTTTCCTTTAACCCCCTAAATAATAACTTTATTTTCCAATTTATTTAAACTTACCAAAGCTCATTATTCGCAATTTGGTAATTGCCGAAAATGCCCGTTCATAAATAACCGATAAACGTTTTGTTGCAAATGATGTAAACAGAGCTTAAACATTAATTAACCCCGGTGTAAATTATCGTGTGACTCCAATCGAGAGGAAGTTTGTTGATTAATAGAAAAGTATGTATATAAGTATTTATTTTTTACGCTCCAAAGTATTATATGTTCTACATACTTTCAGAAATGCATTTTTGATCTCCTTAAAGCCGGAAAATCCTCTATTAAAATGGAATTTTTTAAAACGATTAAAAAATTAAGTACATACCTTTAGATGTAGGTTGTCCTACTAACATTTTGACCATTAAATTCTTTGTATATAAATTTGAGTAGAAATTTAATTTATTTAAATTGAATTTAAATGCCAAAACAGACAGACAGAATCCTTATCTGTTGCACATCATCAAGGGCTTTACACGCGTGTATTAAAAGTTCAAAAAAGCTATGATTGTAAGCCAATATTTTTCCATATTTTCAAGAAATAATTCCATTTACAATATGCTCTTCTGTGTACACGTATCCCCAAAATTTGCATAATGTAGGTATTCATATAGGTTTGTGTGTGTAGGGTTGGTTCTTCAGGAAATAGAGCAAAGGACAAGTACGCGACTCAGTGTCAATGGTCTGAATGCCTTTTCATTGTGTGTATCAGAAAGAAAACACTGGCAGCGAAATTAAAATCGCATTAAATTTGCATAGCAACTACAAAATTTTACGGAAGAGAAGTGAAAATGGGTGGAAATTTGATTCTCCAATTTGATTTTTTTTTTTGCGTGTTATTTTTAGAATGATTATGAAAACAATAAAAAGGATATAAGCCCAGGTAACGTTTAAGGAGTGATCATATTTATGAGTCCGAAATGAATCCCAAATTTTTCGATAATATTAGGCTCAGAAAAATGAGTCCAAAAGGAGCCCGAAACTAGTCTGGAACATTTGCCAAATAAGGCGCTCAGAAACATGTTTCCGAAATGAGTCCGAAACAAATGGAAAATACAAAGCTTAGAATCATGACTCTGAAATGAGTCCGAAATATTTGAGAAATATAAGCCTCAAAAACATGACTCCGAACTAAGTGCGAAATATGAAAGGCAAAAGAGTATCAGAGGTGTACCTCCGAAATGAAAGATGGAACCCATATATGAGTGCGGATGATGTCACATATGGACTCAATCGATGCATGAAACGGATTCATATTGCACGACCTTCAAAAGGGGGGAAGCACGCTCCTAAAGAGCTGTTAAAAAGCTCATTAGGATAATTCTGACTCGTAGTTAGGTGTCCATAAATGATTACCTTAAAATTCAGAATATTTGGTGGGAGAAAATTGAAATTGGTAAAAGAAATTTCCTCTAGAAGGCGATCCATGGAGATACATACATATGTATATTAGGAAACATTTTCGAAAAATGTGAAAAAATGGAAGGGATATCCTCAAAAGAAAAATCCTTAATTTAAAGCCTGCAGCCCAAACTAATTTCACAAACTTGAATAAAAACAACTTTGAGCCGAAAAATTCGCGTGCCATCGGCCCATAAATATCTCGAGAAAAACGAAAAGGGGGGCAAAAACAGGAGCGAAACGGAAAACTTCGCCAAAGTCATGTCTGCAGTGCTATGGTCGGCGACACCACGCTGTCTGGCCTATTTGAGTACATTTGTAGCGATTTCAAAATTTCACGTGAGCAGTAAATTTTGAAAACGAACGAAAACAAAAGAAGGTGCAGAAAAAGGGAATCACACTCACAGACAATACGAAAACAAAAAAACAAGAGGAAACAAGTAAGAAAGCTAAAGTCGGTCAAGCCCGACTTTGAAATACCCAGCGTCCCGACATTATGAGCGCACTATGTTTTTCTTCTCTATTTGTGGGCGTGGCAGTGGGAGGGCAACATAAATTATTTCCCTACACCTTTCATTTGCCTTGGTGTACCTATGTTGCGAATTTGAATATTCTACGCCTTTTACTTCGGAAGTTACGAAACATCTTCATTTGTGGGCGTGGCAGTGGGCGGCCCATATAAAAATTTTTCCTACACCTTTCATTCGCCTTGGTGAACCTATGTTGCGAATTTGAAGCTTCGACGCCTTTTACTTCGGAAGTTACGAAAAATCTTTATTTGTGGGCGTGGCAGTGGGAGGGCAACATAAATTATTTCCCTACACCTTTCATTCGCCTTGGTGAACCTATGTTGCGAATTTGAAGCTTCTACGCCTTTTACTTCTGAAGTTACGAAAAATCTTTATTTGTGGGCGTGGCAGTGGGCGGGCCACAAAAAATTTTTTCGTACACCTTTCATTCGCCTTGGTGAACCTATGTTGCGAATTCGAAGCTTCTACGCCTTTTACTTCGGAAGTTACGAAAAATCTTCATTTGTGGGCGTGGCAGTGGGCGGGCCATAAAAAAAATTTTCCTACACCTATCGTTTGCCTTGGTCAACCTATGTTGCGAATTTGAAGCGTCTACGCCTATTAATTCGGAAGTTACGAAAAATCTTTATTTGTGGGCGTGGCAGTGGGCGGGCCATATAAATTTTTTTCCTACACCTTTCCTTCGCCTTGGTCAACCTATGTTGCGAATTTGAAGCTTCTACGCCTTTTACTTCAAAAGTTACGATAAGCCCTTATTTGTGGGCTTATTTGTGGGCGTGGCTCACGGAGGGCGGCGTCCATTTTTTTCCAGGATATGTCCCTTTTCGTAGTTTACCAGTAAACCAAATATCAATGGAATGTGTTGAGTGGTTCGCAAGTTACAAGCATTTTATTGAAAACACAATAAATTCATTTGTGGGCGTGGCAGTGGGCGGATGTCTCCCATTTTTACTTAGGATCATACTCGGACACCGATATACATGTGTGCCAAATTTCGACTTCATTGGTTCAGCCGTTTCGGAGGAGATCCGACCACGGACGGACGGACAGACGGACAGACGGTCAGACGGACAGACGGACAGACGGACAGACGGACATGTCTAAATCGATTCAGTTTTTGATCCTGATCATTTCTATATATATTTTTCTATATCTCCGGAGCTTAATTCTCCCTGTTACAAGATTTGCACAAAACTAATATACCCCGCTTACGCTGGGTATAAAAACGCGCTGAAATAGAACAACACCTTCATAGAGGAAGTCCTTTTCGCCTTAACTTTTTTTACTTTCTTTTTTTCTTCGAACAATCAGACGGATATAAATTTCCCGAAGATGTTCCAGAAGAGTTCAGGTTTTCACTACATAGTGTCAGCAATGGGGGCGAAAACTGTTTATCGTGTGAAACGATTGCAATGTTGTCGAGTGGAAAATGGTTTGTGGGGAAAGTTTTTTTTTTTTGGAATTAGGAAATTGATTTGCACGCGCTCGAAAATGACAAGAATCAGGATAGAATTTGTCTTTAAATAACTTAAAATGAGCTGATCAGAATGCATTGAATACTAGAAGCGATAGTAATTAATTAAATGGAATTATCCTTTTGAAGTTACTAGCCTTGAAATCAGTGCTTAAAGTTGAAGATTAAAGTGTCCTTTTTTTTCAAATAATAACAGCAACAATTTTTTTTTTCTTTTTTAACATATCCGAATTTCTTATATCACGAAAAGTCTCTGCACAATTGTCCTTTTCAATTATGTCTGCAAGCTGTCTACATTCTTCTTCGTTTCTTATGCCATTTCAACTCCTACGACATTTGAACCTATGCAATCAATAAAATGTTTTAACAAGAGCTTTGCCTTCCAACGATAGGAGAAAAAAATACAGAAAAAAAAAGAATTGACTAGGAGCAAAAAGGAAAGAAAGAAAGAAAAAAATCAAAGAAAAAACATAACGAATCGATTATTACTGACCCAGACATAGGTTTTCCTACTAGACACATACATAACATACACACATGCACAATACAAAAAAAGAACCGTGGCTTGAAATGTCCTGCGAAATCATGACCATCTTTTCATTCAGACGTGTGTTTCGCATTCCAGAGAGTTCATCTACTCTGGGTAATGGAAAAATATATATCCATATAAATATACATATACCTAAATATATGTTTGTAATTTCAAAGGAAGCTTGTGTCCAGCAGAGAAAGGCGATTTTTGCAGGACATATGTCAGGATTTATTGCAATGATTTCTGCTTTGGATTATCTTAAGTATCAAAGCAGCGTCTTCGATTAACTTTAAATTCAACTTTGAGAATTTTGCAATATTTATTTTAAATTTTTAAATTAGATTCGGTTCGGGTTCATTTCTTATTCGTCTTTTTTTTTCGATGTGATTTTAATTTGAATTTTCCCATTATTTTGAATCGAAAATAAAAGCTGGGAAATTTTAACAGACAGCGAGAGAGCATGAAAAGAGAAGAGAGCATAATAACATTGCCATTAATAATGTTTATTTAGCAGTGTCTTACGTTGACAGAAGGTACACTGGAAAAAAATTCGTTTTAACTTTAAAATTTTTTGAACGATTATAGCAGCTTTTAATACTCCTACGCGAGGTCATTTATTATTTTATTAACTCATATGGAGAAGAAGGAAAAATTGTTAAAAATCTCAAGCTCGAGCGAGAGAGAGAATTTTGTTACCCATCTGTTGAAAAGGGCCGGTTGATACAATTTTGCCATTGTAACATTGGCAACAAAAAATATGACCAACAAAAACGACAACACATTGCAACATTCTTGTAAAACAATAAAAAAGTTTATTACCTCTGTGCTGCCAAAATTTTCGAATGAGAAACAAAAGCAAACACAAAAAGGAAAAGCGAAAACCACGGAGAAAACAAAACAAAGCAAAAATGAAGGATATTCGGCTATAAAGTGTTATTGCGACAACAGAAATGCTGCTGAAATGCTTTAAGTGCACCGATAAAATACCAAGTACAATAACAGCAATAACAACAACAACAACAACAACAATAACAAAAACAATAACGACAACAAACAAGTTGGCAGACATTTTAAGGACACTAAGGGCTCAAAACCATAAAATCCTTTGAATCGCCAACTCGCCTTTTTCGAATAATAGAAAAACTTTTCCGAAAGGTAATTAAAATCAATAATCGTCAACAAAATATTAAAGCACACTTTTAGGCGATTATTAATTATTATGCGCAGCATTCATTTCTCTTCAATTCACAAATTTTGAATTCAAATCAATTTATATGAAAATTTATGATTTCCAAACAATTACAATTAAAACAATGCGCACATTCATTCGATGGCATGGTGCATACAATTCAAATGAAGTTCGAGGAAAGCGCTGAAAAATACGAATAGTTAAACGAATGAGTGCATCTATAATGTGAATTGCTTCAGGTGCACAGAAACGTAAATGCATTTGCATGAATTTTATGAAATTCAATTTAATATATACTCATCATAGGTATATGTATTCGACGCGTAAAGTGCATTGCATAGTTTGAGGCGGCGCATTGTTCTAGTAAAATTTCATATATTGAAAAGGACGTGCTGTGAAGTAATGCAAAATGTGTGAGGTTGAACAATGGAATTGCAATTGAAAGAAAAGCAATATGCGAGTTGACTTTTTTTAATTTTTTCTTTTTATTTTGTATTGTTTTTTATTTAAGAAAATGCAATAAAAGAATTTTAAATTAAGTTTTTTTGATTAATTCTGTCAGTGTAGGTACTTATCAGTGCATGGTTCGTGAGTGAGCAAAATAAAAAAATATAAAGAAATAAATGTGAAAAAATATGAATTGACTCCGAAATTCAAAAAACTTATAAGATCAAGGAAAGTTGGCCCCTAGTATTCCAAGATGTGTAGAAAAATTAGACCGAAGTGACTCCGAAAATGTGTTAATGTATGAGAATCGAAAAAATTACATTAAAATGACTCCAAAATCCGTTGAAAATATGAGAGTAAAAACAAAATTTATCCGAAATGACTTGGAAAATCTAAGAATCGTAAAATGATAGCGATTTAAGTCAGATAAATTATTCCGAAATGACTCCAAATGAGTTTAGAAAATATAGCAGAGCCACAAAAACTGTTTTAAAATGACTCCGAAATTTATAGAAAATGTGTAAAAAATTTACTCCGAAATTTTTAGAATATCTCAGTCATATACATATGATAAGCGATTTGAGTCAGACAAATAGTCCGAAATGACTCCGAGAATGTATGATAGCCAAGATTTTTCTAAAATGACTCCGAAATCTGTAGAAAACATGAGTCTATAAATTTAATCCAAAATGACTGCGAAATTTTTAGAAAATCTAAGGGTCATTTACAGACAAATGTACATATGACAGGAGATATGAGTGAGAAAAATTAGCTCGAAATGACTGAAAAAGTGTAGAAAATATGAGAATCAGTTAAATGATTTTGAAGTTACTCCGAATAAGTGTAGAAAATATGAGAATTAAAAAAACCAAACCGAAATGACTCCGAAATGTTTAGAAAATATGAGATTACCAAAAACTACTCCGAAACTGTGCTTCCTAAAAAAAAACTCTCTTCATAAATTTCACCTCATTTTTTTACTTCATTTCCTTGAAACTTGAGGGCTTTAAGAGGAAACGTTATCTCCCTCGTTCCAAGCATATACTATATAGAATTACACAATAAATGAGAGAGTAATACTGAATAATGTGGTCCTATTAATGCAGTTCATCAAAGTAAGCTTCTTAAGGGTCATAAATGCGGAAAAGTTTTTGGGAGCAGGAAAAAATCACGCTCATATGCGAAATCATTGGAAGGCATTAGTCAAACTCCACATAATCATTAAATGTAATCATGTTGGTCAAACTATTCTTAGCACTCATGGAATATATGTATATGACCAAATGGAATGAAATTTCCTGAAAGTTTCGAAATGAGCTAAGCTAGTAAAAATGAAAATGATTACCGAAATTACTTTATTATTTCGTAATTGGGAAATATTATTAATTAAGAAGATTAAAAGCATAAAGAAGATGAGATTTTTACATCAAAATCCATGGAAAGAAAATTGAATTTCTTTGATTCAGAAAAAAGCATCAGCATGTGTATCTCGACTTTTAACAAGAATCTGGGAATTTTAGAAGCGTTTTATGAAGGCGAAAGTCTAAAAAGGAATTGACTGTAATTTTGTAATTTTGTAATTTAACAATTCACATACTAATGCATAGGTATGTAAATATGCACATACATATACACAAAAAACATTTTGGGAGAGTACAGATTTAAGAATCCGAAAAATGTTCTAAATTAGCGCAGAAAACCAAATATCAGGCTTAGGAAAATTAGTCCGAAATTACTCCGAAAGGCATTAAATTTTGACAATCGAAAAATTATGCCAAAATTAATCCGAAATACGTGAAGACTATGACAGAAATATTAGTCCGAAAAGAATCCGCAATCTGTCCAAAATAGGAAATGCGAAAAATTAGTCCGAAGTGACTCCGAAATCTGTAAAAAAAAAAAAACATGAAAGTCGAAAAACTATTCCGAAATGGCTCCGAAATCTGTGAAAAAAAATATAAGTTGAAAAATTATTCCAGATAACTCCGAAATGTGTAGAAAATGAGAGAAAACTAATTCCGAAAAGACTCCAATATGTACAAAAATATGAGAATCAGAAAAATAAGTCTGAAAATACTCCGAAATGTGTAAAAATATGACAGTCGAAAACTTAGTCCGAAATGACTCCGAATGTGTAATAAAATTGAAGTCGAAACATTAGTCCGAAATGACTCTGTACTGTGTAAAAATATTACAGTGAAAAACTTTAAACAACTTGAAATTTACACACTTACCCAGTAGAAAATGTCCCGCGGACATCCGCGGGGATGTCCTCGTGAAAATGGGAGTCGCACCACCTGCCTTCCTGGAGGTTGCGCGCGGTGATATTTCTACACGAATGTCATTACGCTTCACCTCGGACGAGTTCATCGGGGCGGCGCGAGAAAGTCCGCTGCAGCGAAAAAAGTATTTGAGAGCTCCATGTGCTCTTTTTTATACCCGACACACTCTGTGTCGAGGGTATATTGCGTTTGTTGGGTTGTGTGTAACACCCAGAACCAGTCGAGATAGACCATACAAAATGTATATAGAAATGATCAGCGTCACCAGGAGATTCGATTTAGACATGTCCGTCTGTCTGTCTGTCCGTCTGTCCGTCTGTCTGTCTGTCTGTATACAGTTATCTTATCGAAGGAGTTGAGCTATCTTGACAAAATTTGGTATGCGTGCTCACGGGGACATGAGTAAGAACAAGTTCGAGAATGGACCCGATCGGACCATTTTTAGGGGTACCTCCAGTACTAGGGTCTGTTACGAAAATCACAAAAACTGCTCTAAACTCGAAGTTTTTCAACATATTTTGATGAAATTTGATATTTGAACATGTTTCAAGGCAAGTAATACGGTTTCCAAAAATTTTAAAAGTGGGCGTGGCAGAAGGGCGTTTTTCGAAAATGGTCCCCTACACCCGAACTTCAAATGGGACTTGAACGAAAGTTGGCACTTATGCTTCTTTTGTAGCCATAAACATTCTCCCAAAAAATTTCCTGGATCGGTCCATTATTAAGGGTACCTCCAGTACTAGGGTCTGTCACAAAAATCTCAAAACTGCCTCAAAATCTGACTTTTTCCAAATATTTCAATGAAACTTAGGATTTGAGCGTATATCTAAGCCTCCGATTAGAATTCCAAAAAATTGGAAAAGTGGGCGTGGCAGAGGGGCAGTTTTCATAAAGAAATATAACAAAAGTCGGTGTATTGGGCCCCCATATGGCCTTAAACACCTCTTGATATTAAAAATTATTTGAACACGTGTGTCTGTGTCGGGTATTCTATTGTCAGGCTCGCCTGACTATAACACCCTTACTTGTTTTCTCTCTCGTTGTCTATTTTTAGAAACCCGTTTGACAACTCTCTCTCTCTCCTGAGTTCAGAAAGGAAACTCGAGTTTCGATGGAGGATTCTCTCATCGCGTTTTTCGTGTAGTTCGAATTTTTCTAAAAATCTTTTTTTCTTCTACAATTATTGTTTTGCTCGAGCAGGGATCGAACCCGCGATCTTCGGATTATGAGGCCAGTATGCATGCCATACGCTACATCTCGCAAATGATCGCCTGACGCTAAGACCATATTTAAAATTAAGCAGCTAATGAGATTCAAGCAAGACGAGTTCAAAATGTAAATGACAATCGGGCATGCCTTTTTCGCTCCACCTCGCTGACACTGTCATGCGGAGCATTTCACCGAGGCGTCCGCTCTGAAAGACGCGCGGACTTGTTCACCGCCAACATAATATTCTGCTGGGTATATATTACACACATATTGACATACAAACACATACACACAATATATATATATATATACATTAATTTCTTGAAAGCTTCAACTTACAGATCCTTGCGAATTTATTTTATTGACATCTCTCCCCCTCTCTCTCCACGCCATCAGTAATAAATTTAAAGACAAAACGCAAAGGAAACCCTTTTATTTTATTAGGTAAAAAGCACGGCACATGTGTGTCGAGTCTTTCCCTTACGATTTATTACAGCTTTTACCGTCAGCTATTGCCTACAATACATCAAATCATTGCCCATTCAGCGTATGTAAGATAACATCAACCATGCAGAAAAGAGAAAAAAAATACTCTCTCAATTGAAGTGAAAAGAAAATAAAGGCAAATTTTTTTTTATCTAATTTAGTGACTGGTTTCCAATAGCTCAAGAATATTCAACACAGGCAAACATATGGAACAAATTTGAATCACCTGCGGATTTGATTGTAACTGTCTCCATACATTTGGATGTGTTTAATGATTGCCGCAATGAAATCTCTAAATTCTCAAAAGGAACTTCTCTTTTTGTTTTGATTTCCAAAGGCACCAGAAAACTTCTTTTCGAAAATCTAGCTGCTGAAATTCTTGATTGCATTAATTTGAACAGCTTCAAATGCTGCTTTATAACTTTTTGACTGTTCATAGTTTCCAGTGTCTTTTGAAAAAATAAATTAAAATATTTTGAACAATAAATTCATCCCCCTATTCCTGCCAGCGACCTCATAAAAACGAATTCATAATGCAAACTTTAATCTTTCATTTTCAAAATCGTGTTTATAAAGCCTTCAGGAGCTTCATGAGCAGCATTCGAAACTCCTTAGCGCAACTTTCGGAAAATTTCTGCATAATTTTCGTATTTTTGTTTTCTTGCCTCAACAACGTTTCGTTTGTGCGTTGTTTCATAGCCCTTGTCTCATTACTGTCAGAAACAAGTTTCAAAAAACAAAATTTTTAGCCGCGAAGCTTTGCGGATAAAAACGTTTTGGGATTTCGCATTGAAGTTCTCCGAAAAAAAAAAAACAAAGCCCGAATGAAAGTTCCACGACACCGACGAGGACGATATGCGAGGCGATGCAGAACGATTGAGAGAACGAACGATACAATGAAATACGAATTGAGGATTCGCGATGCACAATTGCATTTGTCCTATACGATTTCACATCTACGTTCATGGATGTGCGTGCACATGTATGCATACGTGTGTTTGTGTGTGTGTGTGTTGGAAATTCTCAATGGAAGTTAGCAATTCATGTTGGTATTACCATAATTCCACCGCAATTTTCAAACGAAACGAAAAGATTTACGCGTTTTTCTTGCCTGTGTATAGAAATAGCAAATATAAAGTACAGTGCAGTGCATCTGGTGTGGCATGGCGGAAGGAGACACTAGGGGTTAACAATAAAACCACAACCGAAACACAAGCAAAAACGATTTATGTGCATTTTCGCTGCATTGCAACTTCACTTAACTGACATGTCGGACTGACGGATCGACTGACTCAGTGGCTGACTGACGATATGGCTAAGAGATAAGTGGGTGAATGTTCCGGGGGTGTATGGGACTAAAACAAAACACTGCAGATGTGCTATTATATTATGTTTGTATGCATGTATGTATGTGTTTGGTGGAAAACAACGCAATTTCATAAGCTGAAAAGCTAGCTACGTTTTATTTTGTCCTCTTTTTGTTGTTTCCCAGTTTTTCATTTGCATAGAATTTGAATTGCGGAAACTGCCATGAAAATTGGGCTCTGATTAGGTTTACGGATAATCAAAAAATTTAATGCAATGCAATGAAAATTATTTCATTTTAATTTTTGAACTGTTAAAACATGCCTCCCTCAAGCACGTACGCAGTAAATTATTTCGAGAGGGATTTTAGGCGTAACAAAAGTTTATATTGAGGCAATTTTCTCCAGCTCCGTTGTGATTCCTCACATTTCGAAGGGCCTTCGAACCCCCAAACATACCCCAGTGTATGACATTGCCTTATATGGATGCCATTCCATTTGAGTCCTTGTCTATTCTCTTATGAATTAGGAACCATATCGTTCGAAAATGTTTTCTTTGTACAACTTATAGAAAGAGATACTCGAGGGATTTTTATAGTGGCTTTTTTGAGCTCCTGAAATGTCCATACAAATGCTCCTTTTAACACACTGTGATCCAGGATCATTTTATAAATGATGATATGATAAAAACGAAAAATGGCAGAACAGGTGATAATTCGTTCCTCCAGAATGAGCTCCGTATATACACTAAAAGGAAATATCTCAAGGAAAAGAAATCCCATTACCAAGGAGGCAGTGAGGAGTTCCTGACCTTCAGGGCCCCTTTGGCTATTATGGAAAGTTAACACTAAAAAGAAGATTCTTTAACTGTCACAAAGATGCTAAACAGCTTGGGGTCCCGTAGATGAACAAAAAGATAAGTAACCTAACTGATTTGAAACAAATCCCTCGGCAGTTGAGGACTCTGTGGGAATTCCCCATTTACAACTCCTCTCCCAATAGAGCTCACCATTTGTAACTAGAAGAACTTTTTGACTTCGGATTGTCACTAGTGTTACAGAAAATAAAAGACTTTAAACCTTCTTTGTATGATCGCTAGGGCAATAGAACATTTTTAATTTCGGCGCCCAAAATTATGCTAACAAATATATCGGTTAGTCAGAAATCTTTTCATTCTTGTATGTTTATGCATTTAAACTCATTCTTAGAAAGTGTTCGGGGATTTAGGTTGATTTTCTGAGAGCCTTAATTGAGCTCCTTTGGTAAAGGTTAAAAATAATACATAAATTAAGTAGTTAATATTCAAGTGCATACTTTTAGGTGTTGAATTCATATATTTACTGTCGCCCTAAATAAAAGTTCGCAACCCTTGAAGCAGGGGAAATACCAAAGAGAAGCTTAAATCACATCGCGTCTATTAAACAAAGCAATGGGGATTCCCCCAATTAAACTGGAGAGCTTAAAGTATTTTATGGGTATTTTCAAAGATACTATAACAGATACCCGATGACAAATGCCTAATCTGAAGGCTTCAAATGACCTCACACCGTTCCAAATGAGATTTGGATGAATGACTAAAGCATATTCGAATGAAAAATACCAGAGAATACTTCCGATTCACTATATACTACCAGTACACTATTTAATTTTACAAGCAAAATAAATGAATTCACAACGTCCATTGTATATCCTCATCTAAATTCCTTTGTCTATAGTTTATGAATTTATTCCATTTACAGATTAAAGCAGGAACTCATACGCTTTGAATTTATTTGAAATTTCAACATTTGAAAACTTGAATATTTGAATATTTGAAAACTTATTCAATTACCAGCGCATGCATAACACATGAGATGCAATAGAAAACTCAGAAGACAAAGTGGTGCACCTTCTGCTCCGAGATTTGAGCACAATGAATTAGATATCATTTCCGCTACAGTGCAATTTAAATACGTTGCACTGGGATGAACTTTCTATCTAATATGAATGATAAAGCATTCATTGCGAAGCGAAATCTCCGAACAAATGTCCTGAGCGCATATGGCAAACAATCTCGAATAATTCTTACCGAAGAAGAAAAGACTCCGAACAAAAAACAAAAAAATTTCTCTCTTAGCACTAACGCATAAACTCAAAAGTTATTTAAAAAGTAATCAAGCAAAAAAAAAGACGTTAAATTCCAACAAATACTCATAAAATCAACAAGAAAAGAAAAAACAGACAAAAATAAAATAAATATAAAAGAAGAACACAAAAGTCAAAGGACTTTACAGTAGAGCACAAACGTGAGCACTCATGAAAATAGAAATGTTGCAAATAAATTGATGACGGCACGAATTGCTGCGAACGCCATACAACTGAGCTCCTGAACTGTCTGTAAGGCGTCTGTTTTGCTAACTTGACAAGGACAAATCACTTGAGATTTCTGCTTAAAATTGGTAGATGATTTTGAATAGGGGCAGCCAAACGAACAGAATCCTTTCGAAAGAATGTAATGATTATGAAAAAAAAAAAAAATTCAGGATTTCCTTCTTGGATCCAAGGATACATCGAGGCTGGATTGGAGGATTCTGTTTTGAAATATATGTAACTTACTTCTTACATCTTCTGGGATAACTCATACATAAATCTAGCTCGCCTTCTGAACCCGTCAAAGGAAAATTTATATGGGTGGTTCCAATTCTAGGACTTACTCTTTCCAACCTCTGTAGAATAACTATTTCGATGGAGGTCACGGAACCTAGCCAAACTTTCACCAGCATATTAATCGAGTCAGTTTTGGAAGACTCTTAATTTGGGGGACCTCGCCGGATCAGTGGTTATTTATAAGAAATAGATATTCCCGCTTCTCGACCAGAGTTCTACATAATTCTTGGCAAACTTTCCATGCCCGCCTTACGATATGTAACCTTTTAAATTTGCTTATGAAAAAATTTCATTTTTGTCACTTCCCTTCTCAGAATGTTTTCACATTATTTTTTTTTTTGAATATATTTTGAATTCATTATGCCTTTTTCGCTTATGTTTTTTTTATATGCATCAATTAATATGATTGTCACCGGAAAACTTGAACTCTCTGTCGATTTTCCAAGTCGCATGTATTGAGCTTATCAAGCCAAAACATGTCGGTACTTCAAACATTTTTTGAGCTTCGTGTGACAAATTTCGAAGGTAAAACCGGAAACGGAACAATCCATAAAACAATTGAAAGTTTTTCCGCTTGCTTGCAGTGAAAGAATTTTTATTGCATATTTATGAGGGTGAAGACGGGTAAAATAGCGCTTTTAATAAATGCAAATATTTTCATTCCTTTTCTTTATGCATGGAATTTTTTACTGCAGACTGAAAAATAACAAATGCGGAAAATTTCACATAAAAATGCGAATTTTGCCGTTGAGCGAAAAACACATCCTTAAAGGATCAACGTTCAACGAGATTGAAGTGAAATTTAAGTCTTTTCTCATCCATCACGGCAAGCATTTTTACATTTGGTGAGTCACTTTGACTTCAAAATATTTCTTTATTGCTCTGCGGCTTACTTGACCACAAAAAGCTCTTAGTTTGCGTACCTACTAAATAAGAAACATGAACTCGATTCTTTACATAAAAACCAAAAAAAAAAAATTACATTATTTTCTGTGGTTTAAGACGAACTTAAGCAGTCCCAAAGTCTGCACGACTCACTCAAAACTCCATTAAATCACTTAAAATGGAAATCTCTAAGAGCAGACTTAACGGCGTTCCCAATTGTGGCAAACTAATTCCGGTTCATGTATCCCATTTAATCCAGCTTAACCGATCGTAAATCAAAATTGAAGCATAATTTCAGACTTAAATGAATAATGCCATTGAAACATTTTATAGTACTCTTTACATTTGCAGTCGAAGTTTTTTAATGACAAACTCGTAGACACAATATGCGACTTGGAAAATTTGTTGAACGTCTGTTTGTCGATGTCGTCGTCTTCGTCTTTGTGTGACTTGCCAATGTTGCTAACGGAATTTCCGTTTTGCATACCTAAACATATTTTAAAATTTATTAGGCTTGTCAATTTAGTACAGCTGCTGCTACTGCTGCTGTGTTTGACAAAAATTATTATTCTCTTTTTGAACAATTTTGCCTTTTACTTTTGGCTTTCAAAATGTTTTATGTTCGACAGCAGTAGCTGGCGCTAAACTTTTTATCGTCCTACGGCAACTTTTTTTTTGAACCCAAAAAGTCACGAAAGCTAACATATATGCTGCTGTGTATAGAATTAGACAAATTTATAATTAATTTTGACTTCAAAAGCTCAGCACGAAGAGCAATGGTGCGTTTGCACCTTAACATTGCAGACACATACAGACACCATACATACATATATAGAAAATTTTTTGAAGCAATACTAATTTGATTGCTCACAGAGATATGTCGCGTAGCATCTTAAGAAAACATCCTGCGAAGCTAAATGAATTTATTATTAAATGTCATGGCGCTGAAATTACGAGATGTCATAAAGTTTTATGGCAAACGTGTGCCAGGGATTTTCCTCAACCCTCTGTTGCTCATCACATTCACCTGCCTATGTCATTACTGCAATGACAGGCGGAAATTACCCTGAAGAGATTTTACGGAAAATTAACGCCTCGAGATCGATGCTCGACTAATGAAAATTTCAATCATGATAATGTTTTTCATCATTCGCAAATGGACAGCGATAAGAGTGGTCTAAGAATAATTATGTTTGTCTTTATTTCTGTAAGTGACTTGAAGATCATTTGAACCGCTTACATTTCCCACTTTTTAAATCTAAGAGATCCATTCCGCCATCAAAGTTCCTCAAACTGTAAAACTTGTCCACCTATTCACTTGCGTCAAGAGCGCGAAGCTACTCTCCTATTGCAGCCTTGACGTAAAAACCAGAAGCAAATACTCGATACTGCTTGGCGACCACGTTCTGTACTAGTTGATTTCCCTCACGAGCACCGACATTTTCTGAAACGTAACTCAAACATTGGCAAGCAAATGACACGACAACGTCGTCATCAAACATCGCAAAGCATCATAACGTCAGCTTAACGTAATTAGTACTGGAATATCTAAAGGCGAAGACACGTAATCTCAGTGCTCGGAATAATTATTTCATAGCATACAATTAGGTGCTGACGATTGTGCTCGTACATCGTTTAATGGGTATCAGTGTTTCCGTACGTTCTTTACAATACCATAAAATGGGAATTGCTACTGCTATCGCTTGCAGCTTATGCTTACCTTCACGAAGTTGTATGTACCATTATAATACTCGCCATAAGCATTCATCGTTTAGTCTGGTCAGCGGAAATTAGCCGTAATAATTGGTTTCGATTGTGATTAGTTTCACACGCAGGAAATTATATCTTACAGCCATACGCTATATTTGCATCTTAATATTTTAGACATAATCGAAATGCGTAAGAAGCTTTGTTGCTAGCAACTTTGATGCATTAATTAATCATTTTGAGTAAGATCACAGGAAACTCAATACTAACCTTTGAGAGAAGATTAAGAGATATAGAGTGGCAATTATCTTCAAATCTGACACTCTCAGTGAACTCGGTTGGTTTTATTCCATTTTTGTGAGGAAATAGTGTAGACTGAGTTTAAGCCATTGAGGTTATGCGTAATTGTAACGATGCGTTGGTTGTATATTACTTTTACGTCAGTCAAAAAATTAGTTTATATTTAGGTATAGATGGATGGATTTTTGGATACATGGAGTTAATGGTTTACATACTTTTGATGTAATCGGTCTAAACTTGTTTCCAAACCTATAAGAGCCTTCTGGATTAGGCATGTTCTCCTTTTGACAATTTTTAATTATCGAAATAAGTAGAAACAATTTTGAAAAATAGGTAGGTACCTTGTTCTACTTTTACCCACATTTTCCTATTTTTAAATTTACGTAGTAGTCTTTTTTTAAGTTAGTTTCACTTAAAACTGTTTCGAAATTTGCTACAATTAAAAAAAAAACCCCTATCCAATACATTTTCAACCTATGCACAATAAAGACATTATGCACCATAAAGCAATATGTGAAGCACTAATAAATTATGAATGTCTGGCAATTCATTTTCAAAAACTAAAAGGACCCATTTTATTTTTTTTTAATGCACAAAGGACAGCTTTCTGAATTGGTATTCGTTAGAGAACACAATCACATAGCAAAGCTAAACTAACCAGAAAGATAAAAAAAAAAAAAAATCAATCCACAGATGTGCACTTTCCGAAACGAAAACAAAACATTTGCGGAAGAAATTTATTTTTGCAGACCAAAATGATTGTTTTGGAATAGGTAAATAATGAGATGTAAATCCATTATGAAGCATAAAGTGCTTTGAAACGTTGAGACTAATCGTCGGAGACATTCCGGGATTTTGTTTCAAGCAAGAGAATTCTAACTTTTGCTTATACCAGCAAATATTTTTAGCTTTCATCTCTAAGTACAACCCACATATGTAGGATACATGTATAAAAAAAAAAAAATTTATTGCCGCTAGGGCCATTAGGAACAATAAAACCGAATCCCTGATATCTCAAACTAACAAGGCGGCATTTAAAAAAAAAACATTCAGCCAATGTTTTCAAACTCACCTCATGGCAAAAATTTTTTGGAGTGGAGTGTGTTTTGACGAAGGCCAGGAAAGTCAAGGACAAAAGCGAACTCAACAATGTCATCAATAAATTACAAAACAGAAGAATTTTCAGTTTCTAATCAAAAGGGTATTGATTTAAAATATTCGCGTAATGGAATGAGTGGTCCTTATTTGATGTGGTTTGTGTGTTTGTGCGTTTAAGCATGCAGACTAACAAAGGATAAATCGTTGGGCATTGAGAGAGAAATATAGTTTCAAATTGATTTTTACAAAAGATTTTCGATTAAATTTCAAAGTCAAAATGACCATTGACATTCAATCGACAGAAATTACATAAGAGTGTCCTTTGGTATTTTTTCAGAATCTACTTCGAAATAACGTTGACAGTGTCACATTTCCTATCATTACAATTTTAAAACTGTGAAGTAACTCCAAAAAATTTTTTCAAAATGTACATCTTCTCCATGGAAAATCTCTGGTTCACAATTCTCGCCTAACAAAACTACTCATCGAATTAATTTACACTTCAATGATTTCCTCCGACTCGAGTTTCTCCAAATTCAACTTAAGCTATCCAATTATTTCCAGTTCGGCACTTTTACTCCAAGTGAATTGTAACAAAAGCAGGCCTAAAACTCACATAGAAACCAACGAATTCAATTTATCAAAATATTTTACTTCCAAAAATGTTCATTGTTGGCAGAGCCAAATTGAATTCGTAACCCTTAAATACAAGATCTCCTGATCGCGATGTTGTTGTCCTTTATTGATAAATGCACACTTGAATCCTTAGCTTATTTTTATTCACTCGTTGAATGGAATAACTAATTTTACCTCTTAATAGAAATTTCTTGATAAGAGATAATTCTACTATAACAAATGTTTGGGTTGACATGTGAAGTCGATCTCGCAAAATCGAAATTTGATTAAGTTTTTGAACTGTCAATTCTGTTATCTGATTTCTGGTTATTCGATCTGTCACGTGTATTCGGTTAGGTATTTGATTGTATTCGTAATTTTAGGTTAACATGATGAATACCCATGAAATTGAACGATTTTCACATTTGATGATATTTGCCTAAACTAATCACAAGGTTTTATTGTAAAAGCCCTTTTCGCGAAAATTACGGATTCATAGAAGTTTATAAAAATCAGATTTTTAAAGGATTTTCAGATGGAATATAACATTGCAATTGCAAAACTTATGTTCAGAGTTAAATGGCTCTTTCGACTAACAAAATTCCTTAAGGTAAATTGTCAACCACCATCCCGAATATAAACTCTTTGACTATATCAATCTGAATTTACTAAACTAATTTACATAAAGTTAAAATTTGACAAGAACAAACAAATCATACGATAGATATTTTAACTGTTGGCTTTATTTAGCTTTCAAAAAAATTAGTTCGAAAATTTGCATGCCCTTCAAAAATAATAATTATTTTTTGCTAACTGAGGTCATTCGATTTTTGTTGCAAAATGCCCTCCCTCAATTAAAATGCTTTTTATGCCCATGAAAGAATTCGAAAGTATGCTTACAAAAAAATCATTCGTATGCTTCATAAACATATGAAACATTTTAAAATGGAAGAATTTTAAGAGTTTCATTTCTCATTTGACACTTTCATTCAAGGCGCAATCATTTCAAAACTAATTCCCACGCCTTCCTTTACATACATTCATTGTCGGTTCACCTTGTAGGAATAGTGGGTAAATCGGGGCCCTATTTAGAAGCTCTCGAGAATAGGAAAAAGATCTGGTACAGGAGAAAGACACCGAAGTAGACGCTAGCTAGTGGCATGGTCAACGATGGCGTCCACAGTTCAATTTCTCTCAAACATTAATCTAAATATTTGCTGCGCGTGAGTCAAATGGCACCATGGCGTAGCGAAAAGTGAGCCTTACCAATCTGCAAGACTAGAGTTTGATTCCTATCGCAGGCGAAAAAATTCCGAAGAATTGACAAATTCGAAAAATGCATAAAATTTTAATGAAAAACGATACCTTTCTTTTTTATTTGCTTTTTATTCCTCTTAGGAATCCTCTTAGGGCCTCCGGCCCATCGCAGTTTAAACAAAAAAGTCCTCTAAGGGTTAAAATTTGATCAAGACCACCATCCGCGAAATTCGCGAAAACCTGATTTTCACTATTTTTAATTGAGTATTTCGCAGCTAAACAAAATGTCCTCTAAGGGTTAAAATTTGATCAAGACCACCATCCGCGAAATTCGCAAAAATTTTGATTTTCACTATTTTGAAGTGAGTATTTCGCAGCTAAACTAAATTTCCTCTAAGGGTTAAAATTTGATCAAGACCACCATCCGCGAAAATTCGCGAAAATTTGATTTTCACTATTTTGAATTGAGTATTTCGCAGTTAAACAAAATGTCCTCTAAGGGTTAAAATTTTTGATCAAGACCACCATCCGCGAAATTCGCAAAAACCTGATTTTTCACTATTTTGAATTGAGTATTTCACAGCTAAACAAAATGTCCTCTAAGGGTTAAAATTTGATCAAGACCACCATCCGCGAAATTCGCGAAAATTTGATTTTCACTATTTTGAATTGAGTATTTCGCAGTTAAACAAAATGTCCTCTAAGGGTTAAAATTTGATCAAGACCACCATCCGCGAAATTCGCAAAAACCTGATTTTCACTATTTTGAATTGAGTATTTCACAGCTAAACAAAATGTCCTCTAAGGGTTAAAATTTGATCAAGACCACCATCCGCGAAATTCGCGAAAATTTGATTTTCACTATTTTGAAGTGAGTATTTCGCAGCTAAACTAAATTTCCTCAAAGGGTTAAAATGTGATCAAGACCACCATCCGCGAAATTCGCGAAAATTTGATTTTCACTATTTTGAATTGAGTATTTCGCAGCTAGACATATTGTCCTCTAACGGTTAAAATTTGACCATGACCACCATTCGCGAAATTTTTTTGCTAATAATAATCTCGAGTTTTAGAACCTAAATCGAAGTACAGATAAGGTATAAATAGATATCCAAGCTAGAACAACGAAAACGGCAGGAATTTTCGTTAAGGTAATGTTTTAACATATTTCAGGCTGAGGAAAAGGTATGTGTGCAATCGGCTTTGCCGATGTAAACTTCTTTACTTGTTTTAAGTTAGTTTCACTTAAAACTGTTTCGAAATTTGCTACAATTAAAAAAAAACCCCCTATCCAATACATTTTCAACCTATGCACAATAAAGACATTATGCACCATAAAGCAATATGTGAAGCACTAATAAATTATGAATGTCTGGCAATTCATTTTCAAAAACTAAAAGGACCCATTTTATTTTTTTTTAATGCACAAAGGACAGCTTTCTGAATTGGTATTCGTTAGATAACACAATCACATAGCAAAGCAAATGAAACCAGAAGACAAAAAAAAAAAAAATCAATCCACAGATGTGCACTTTCCGAAACGAAAACAAAACATTTGCGGAAGAAATTTATTTTTGCAGACCAAAATGATTGTTTTGGAATAGGTAAATAATGAGAATGTGAAATCCATTATGAAGCATAAAGTGCTTTGAAACGTTGAGACTAATCGTCGGAGACATTCCGGGATTTTGTTTCAAGCAAGAGAATTCTAACTTTTGCTTATACCAGCAAATATTTTTAGCTTTCATCTCTAAGTACAACCCACATATGTAGGATACATGTATAAAAAAAAAAAAAATTTATTGCCGCTAGGGCCATTAGGAACAATAAAACCGAATCCCTGATATCTCAAACTAACAAGGCGGCATTTAAAAAAAAAACATTCAGCCAATGTTTTCAAACTCACACTCATGGGCAAAAATCTTTCTCGTGGCAGTGGAAGGTAGTTGTTTTGGACGTGGAAGGCCATGTAGCACAACAGTCAGAGGACATAAAACTGTCGATAGCATCAACAATGTCATCAATAAATTACAAAACAAGCAAGAATTTTCATGTTTGCTAAGCTCAAAGAAGGAGTACGTTAGTATTTAAATATTATTGCAGCTGCTCTTAATGGTAAGTAGAGAGGTGGGTCCTTATGTGTGTTTGTGTGTTTGTGCGTTTAAGCATGCAGACTAACAAAGGATAAATCGTTGGGCATTGAGAGAGAAATATAGTTTCAAATTGATGTTTTACACAAAGATTTTCGATTATAATTTCAAAGTCAAAATGACCATTGACATTCAATCGACAGAAATTTACATAAGAGTGTCCTTTTGGTATTTTTTCACGAATCTACTTCGAAATAACGTTGACAGTGTCACGTTTCCTATCATTACAATTTTAAAACTGTGAAGAAACTCCAAAAAACTTTTCAAAATGTACTCTTCTCCATGGAAAATCTCTGGTTCACAATTCTCGCCTAACAAAACTACTCATCGAATTAATTTACACTTCAAATGATTTCCTCCGACTCGAGTTTCTCCAAATTCAACTTAAGCTATCCAATTATTTCCAGTTCGGCACTTTTACTCCAAGTGAATTGTAACAAAAGCAGGCCTAAAACTCACATAGAAACCAACGAATTCAATTTATAAAATATTTTACTTCCAAAAATGTTCATTGTTGGCAGAGCCAAATTGAATTCGTAACCCTTAACAAGATCTCCTGCGCCTGTTGTGCCTATTCGAAAAGCACACTTGAAATTCCTTCTTTTTTTTTTAGTTTGGAACGAATAAAAATTTTACCTCTTCAATAGAAATTTTCTTCGATAAGAGAAATTTTTCTTTACATAATGGTTTTGTGGTTGACTGCTGAGTGGATTTGAAAAAGCTTCGCTTGAAGTTTTTGAACTTCAATTATTTTCGATTTCTTGTTTTCATTGTACGTTTTCGGTAGGGATTATTAGTTTTGAGTTCATGATGATACTGACATTGAAGATTTAAGGTTGTTTTATACAATTTTTTGTGAAAAGTTTTGACAAAAATTGACGGATTTCAATAAAAGTTTATAAAAATCAAGATTTTTAAGGTATAGTCACGATAGGAAATAAATTGTAATTGCAATATTTTATGTGCGTTCAAGACGTTCAAGACTGCGTCTGCTCCTTTCACTATCACTATTCTCCTTTGTTCAACTAAGGACGTCTGCTTAACTCAACTCCAGTGTTATTAAATCGTCTTTGCGGACTAGATGCACATTCTCAGGTCTTATTCTAAACACTTCTAACAATAAATTCTATTTAAAGAAAAAAAAAAAACAACAATAGAGTACATTTAAACTCGGTAGGGCCGTTCTTACTTTTAGCTTTCAATGAAAGAAATTACTACCGAAACATTTGCATGGGTTTTTCTCAATAGAAAATGAAATAATTATTTTGTTAGCTTCAACTGAGGTCATTCGACTTTTTGTTGCAAAATTCTCTCCCTCAATTAAAATCGTCGCTTTTTATGTGCCCATGAAAGAATTCTGAAAGTGATGCTTACAAAAAAATCATTCGTATGCTTCATAAATATATGAAACATTTTAAAATGGAAGAATTTGAAAGTTTCATTTCTCATTTGACACTTTCATGCAAGGCGCAATCATTTCAAAACTAATTCCCACGCCTTCCTCTTACATGACATTCATTGTCGGTTGCCACCTTGTAGGAATAGTGGGTTAAATCGGGGCCCTATTCAGAAGCTCTCGAGAATAGGAAAAAGATCTGGTACAGGAGAAGAGACACCGATAGTAGACGCTAGCTAGTGGCATGGTCAACGAGGCGTCCACAGTTCAATTTCTCTCAAACATTAATCTAATATATTTGCTGCGCGTGAGTCAAATGGCACCATGGCGTAGCGAAAAAGTGAGCACTTACCAATCTGCAAGACTAGAGTTTGATTCCTATCGCAGGCGAAAAAATTCCGAAGAATTGACAAATTCGAAAAATGCATAAAATTTTAATGAAAAACGATACCTTTCTTTTTTTTATTTGCTTTTTATTCCTCTTAGGTATCCTCTTAGGGCCTCCGGGCCCATCGGATCGTGAGGCGTACGCTCTACCCACTGAACTACGACAGCTTGAGGCGCTCCCCTATCTCTACTTCCCCAACAAGCACAATAGGGCGATTCGACCAGCAGTAAGTCGAATCGACCTATTTAGGTTGAAATTACCCTATTCCTGATCTATTTTCCGGCCTTAAATATGACCTAACTTTAAAGTCCGTTTCGAAGGTCCAAATTACCTTTTTTCGACCTATTTCATGACTTCAAAGTCGTTTCGACTAACAAGTCGATTTTTGGTCGAAAAGAGGTAAAAATGCCCTATTTTGTGACTTAATATTGACTTGACTTTGACTTCCAAATTAGGTAATTTTTCAAGGCAAACCGACCAATTTTTCGACTAAAATTCGACTTTAAAGTTCGTTTGACTTATAGGGCGAAATAGGGTCAAAAGTTGACTTATTTTGTTGCATGCTTCGACTTCAAAGTCGAGCGGACTTGATTTTCGGACTTCATAGTCGGTTTGACTTTAAAGTCGAAATAGGTCAAAATAGGTCGAGCATGGCGGAGGTTTTTCGAATGGCAAATTGAGAATTATTCTTCTGCATATGTTTTTTCTTTAAGAAAAACAATTTTTTTCAAGCAATATTTATTTAATTTCCATCAATGAGAAAGCCCCTTAAAAATTAAGAAGTAGAAGGAACACTTTCACGAAAAATCTCAGCGGGCATATGTTTTTGGGACTTATTAAGCGCAAAATAATTTTTAATGAAGTCCACATTTTATTTATTATTTATTTTTTAAGACACACGAAGAAGAAAATCTCTCGTTCATTTCTGCTTTCGAGTAATACGAATGACTGAGTAAGATATTATGTATTTATATCTTTCTCTGTTACTCTCTCTCTCACTTTTTTCGTTTCCTTTTACGTTCTCTTTCGTTTTACTCATAAGTCCAATTAGGTCGAAAATTGGTCATTGCGACTTCTTTTCGACTAATATTAGGTAAACGGACTTCTTTTTGCCCTGACTTTAAAGTCGAAATGCCCTATTATGACCTATTATTACCGCCAATCGACTTCCAATCTATTCCCCACTTACGTCGACTCGACGTCGAATCGACGTAATTTCGACCTATTTAGGTTAGGTCAAGTAAATATTCTGACCTAATATAGGTAAGAATTTACCAATTTTCGACCTATTTTGCTACTTGGGTCTGCACTAATTCGAACACGAGTGTCCATTTTAGAAGGACACGTCTGACTTAAGTCGATAGTTCAATGCATTTGCGTGGAAATTACGAGCGGGTAGAACTGTTGATTTGGGGAGTAGTCGAAGATTACTTCTGCTCTAGTTTAATTTTCTGCAGGGTCAACTCTACAAAATATATCAATATTCAAGTGGTCGATTTAAGAGCGAATCAATCATCGAAACACTATTTTTGCAGCCTGCAATTCCTTAGTCATATGGAAGAGTAGCTTTCCTTCCACACAGAATGTTTTCTTGGAATAAAAACAGGCTTCAAAAAAGGGTCAAAAAGAAGTATTTTCTACTGCTTTAAGCAACAAAAATACATAGAGAAGTATGTATATTTAAAAAAATTTAAGTAAAATGCTACCGTGCCATGAAAGGGATGTCAGTGCTATTTCAACTATACTTTTTGGGGTTATATTTTCACCATACAATACATTTTCACTATATTATTTTCGTGCAATATAATTATACAATACAACTCTGACAGCGAAATTAGAAGCTTATATTTGTACATGATCACAATCTATTGTCATCTTTTTAATTAGTCTAAGGCCCATTTGCTACTGTTCCGGTAAAATTTATTCGTTCCGAAAAACAAAAAATTTGTATGAAAATTTTGACATTTTGAGAGGATATCATAACGAAAAACTTTAACCGGAACAGTAGCAAATGGGCCAAAGAGATATTATACAGGAGGCGTTTTTAAACGAGCGTTTCGTCTCTCGCGTGTCGAGTTTGTAGGATAGCGGTGTAGAGATGTAACCCGCCGTCCTACTAACTCGACACGCGAGTGAAGAAACGCGCGTTAAAAAAAAACGCTCGTGTATAACAGCACTAAGAATTACCTGTAACTAAAGCTTGAGGTACAATAGGTGCGACAGAACGACACGACAAAACGATTTGTCGCATCCGTTTTTCCGTGTTGCAAGCCAATGTACAATAGCAGGGAAAATCGTATCGTTTGCAATCGTATGTTACTGGCAAACGAAAAAAAAATTTGACAATAACATTTTAAACCTTGCGATTAAAAAAAAAAGTAGGAAAATGAGAGCATTAAGGGCGCACCGAATTTTGTTGTATGCAACGGCAGCATTTTTAGGCCATCGAAAATACATTGAGGCAAAAAAGCGTACGCGAAAGTGGTGGGTTCGACCAATGTTCGGATATCGGGACCAATTGGATTTTTACGCTACAACATTTATGGGAATGAAAAAAGACGACCCTAAAATGTTTTCTACGGCCACTCGTATGAATGTTCAGCAATTTGACATTGACTATTTGAATTTTTGAATTTTCTTGCTATTTCTTGCCACACTTGGTCCTTCCAATCCCTTTTTATACCCAGCGTAAGCGGGGTATATTAGTTTTGTGCAAATCTTGTAACAGGGAGAATTAAGCTCCGGAGATATAGAAAAATATATATAGAAATGATCAGGATCAAAAACTGAATCGATTTAGACATGTCCGTCTGTCCGTCCGTCCGTCTGTCCGTCTGTCCGTCTGTCCGTCCGTCCGTCTGTCCGTCCGTCCGTGGTCGGATCTCCTCCGAAACGGCTGGACCAATCAAGTCGAAATTTGGCACACAGGTATATCGGGATCCGAGTATGATCCTAAGTAAAAATGGGAGACAACCGCCCACTGCCACGCCCACAAATGAATTTATTGTGTTTTCAGTAAAATGCTTGTAACTTGCGAGCCACTCAACATATTCCATTGATTTTTGGTGTGCTGGTAAAGTACAAAAAGAGACATTTCCTGGAAAAAAATGGACGCCGCCCTCCTCGAGCCACGCCCACAAATAAGCCCAAAAATAAGGGCTTATCATAACTTCCGAAGTAAAAGGCGTAGAAGCTTCAAATTCGCAACATAGGTTCACCAAGGCGAATAAAAGGTGTAGGAAAAAAATTTTTGTGGCCCGCCCACTGCCACGCCCACAAATGAAGATTTTTTGTAACTTCCGAAGTAAAAGTCGTAGAAGCTTCAAATTCGCAACATAGGTTCACCAAGGCGAATGAAAGGTGTAGGTAAAAATTTTATGTGGCCTGCCCACTGCCACGCCCACAAATGAAGATTTTTCGTAACTTCCGAAGTAAAAGGCGTAGATGCTTCAAGTTCGCAACATAGGTTCACCAAGGCGAATGAAAGGTGCAGGAAAAAATTTTATGTGGCCCGCCCACTGCCACGCCCACAAATGAAGATTTTTCGTAACTTCCGAAGTAAAAGGCGTAGAAGCTTCAAATTCGCAACATAGGTTCACCAAGGCGAATGAAAGGTGTAGGGAAATAATTTATGTTGCCCTCTCACTGCCATGCCCACAAATAGAGAAGCAAAACATTGTGCGCTCATAATGTCGGGACGCTGGGTATTTCAAAGTCGGGCTTGACCGACTTTAGCTTTCTTACTTGTTTTATAGTGCGGATGGCCCTTGTCATAAAACATAGGCTTTTCGCGCACCAAATCTTTTAATATTTGAATATCTTAATCGCTGAGCTTACTAATTTCACAACTTCCGTTTACCTTTCAAAACAGATGTTTCAGATATCAGCCCTGTTTTCAACGCAACCATCCCTGCTTTCAGAATGTCAAATCGTGTCGGAGCGACAAAAATTCAATTTTTCGAATATTTGTCGCATCGTGCTGTCGTATCCGAGAGCATTGTACATTGTTCCATAGGTTTGCGTGTATTGATATTACATTTGACAGATCACGACGACAAAGCGCATCGTCGTGTCGTTCTGTCGCACCTATTGTACCTCAAGCTTAACTTATCAAAAGTTATCGCAAACCAATTTTGAAAAAATCAAAAATAAAATAAAATCATCAGTAGCAAATCGAAAAAAAAAAATAATAATAATAAAAGAGAACAAACAATAAGAAATGAACCTCAGTCGCGAAGATCAAGAGCAAGCAATTTTGGACGAATTACGTTCAATTACGATTGAGGCGGCGAATAATATTAACGAGAATACATACGAAAGGATGATCGCTCTATCGGATTTGGAAAATCGTTTGGAGGCATTAATTTTTCTACCGATGACGCCAGTGGTCGAAATGTTGTTTAATCATATTTGGAAAAGCGTTGATATGTTAATAAGAAAATCAGAGAAATGTGCAGCTACTCTGGGAAGTATAAAAGAATAGTGGGTAGAATAAAATGTTTATAATTATTTTTTTTTATTGACGTATTATAAAAATTCTTTCATATTTCTTTCGCTTTAAAAAACGCAAAAATGAATGAGGTGATCATTTATGTATTGGTTTCAACGTGGAAAGCGTCCAAGAACTCGTTCAACGTTCTCAGTTCGGCTGAGTTCAATAAATTCTGACGCAAATTTTTAGCCTTATCGACACTTTTGATAAAGGGCATCGTTATGTTAACATTAAAATATTTAAGTTGTTAGATCTAGGTATTAAAAAAATAATAATTTTTTGCTTACATTTGCGTGATCAAATTTTCGCCAGAATTTCTAAGGTCAACGTTTTCGAGAAATTTCTTTAAATGTTTCAAAGGTGCCAAGCGATCCGGTTGTCTTCCAACAGTATTTCGTATGCAGGAGTTTTCAACTCGTTCGATAACGTTTATTACGATAGAAACATTAAGGATCGCACGATCGTCCATTTCCAGACTGTCCAAAAATGATTTGTGAGCCTTGATGGCATTCTGAAGATGAAAAAATTTTCAATAATACTGAACATTTTCTTTTTCAATCCCATAGTTAACATTTGTGAGCAACAAAAATTCGTTCAACTATTTTAGGAAAGTCAACAAATACTATGCAGTTCATTAACCCTTTCACTCCCGAACTATGTGCAACATTTCGATAGACATTCATGGGCTTTATTCATCCAGTTTTTATATTTAAATATTCGAAAAAAGTTATTTTAGAAATCTTTCATGTCTAGAAAGGAATATAGATCCTGGTATAAAATACCCCATTTATTTCTGTTAAGACTATCAGTCCGGTTCTAAATATTCCCGGGGAACTTTTCCGTGTGGGTTTGAAAAAAAATCTGCCATTCTAAGCACACTGGAGAAGTGAATACGAAGGAACCAAGTATTTTGAATATTTTTACGCAAAGCTCATCACGTTTTGTCTTTTATTGACGCTTACAATACTTCCATTTTCCGGGAAAACTCCCGGGCAATATTCATTTAGAATAGGGCTGTATTTAGAATTTTTGGGATCAAATATCATATATTGATCACTTCTATATATTCAACATGCCAAAAAAAAAAACCATGAGAATTATGAGAAAACCAATGAATGTTCTATAATTACAATCGTAGGACCAATGGGATCCTTTATAAATAAAAATATATGAAAAATACAGCCTGTTTTTTTTTTAATATCCCTGCGGATTTGAAAAAAAAATCCCATTCTAAGCACACTGGGAAAATATAAAGGGAGCAAGAACTTCGAACAAATTTAAGCAAAAGTTATCACTTCATTTTTCCGCAGAGAAAAATTGCTAGGGAAATTTTCCCGGGGATTATTCATTTAGAATAGGCCTGATAGATTTTGAGGAATTTTTGAAACTTTTTTAGGATGTTGGCAGTGAAAAGGTTAACTCTTGATGCAACAAACTCAAATCTTTTTTGCGCTCACATTGTGAGCTTCACTGAATTAGTGAAATTTTGATAATGCTATTGAACAGTGGAATTCCGAAAATGGGCTCAGGTCACTAAAAAAATAACTGACTTTCTAGAACGAACTGAGACCGGAGACTGCCATAGAATTCCTCTGTCTTTTCCTCTAACCTACCAAAATTGTTTGAAAACTCAAATCCCGGTGTTTAGAATATAAATTGAAAATGATAATTGGCACGATACGATGGAAGATTGAAAAACAATATTTTGCAAGTGTCCGCATGAAATTTTCCATTTCAATTTTGAATTGATCTGCTTCTGGCTATATAGAAATTAGTTAAAACAATCTTTAAAATGAACGTTAAATTATGTATGTAAATGAAATAATTACCAGCGCGAAGTAAAAACAAAAATGCCATACAGAATTTGAATCGATATTTACACCGCTGCATTTGTGGAAGTTCTCAAATCGTTTTATCATTAAACGTTTGCAAGCCAACGTATTCTGTGGATGCATTAGCAATTCCTCATCCGAGTCGGTGGAATGTTGAGATGGTTTTTTTTTGAAAATAACTTCAGACAGAAAACGTATCAGGATTTCATATGTTTTCAAATGTAGATCAAGTATTTTATAATTAGGATCCGAGCCAAAGACAAGATGAATTTCGAAGAAACATATAATCAACTGGAATGTATGGAAGCGATTATTCAAATAGGATGGTATATTTTATAAAATTCATTGTTTATACTCACTGTTTTAATTCGTATGATTGGGTGATTTAATAAGAAATCTGGATTTTCAATCCAAGATCGCAAATGAGTATCGAGTTCTTGAACTTTCGTATCTATCCATGAGTTTTCCGTTCGATCCGATGATGAATTTGTTAATTCGAAAATTTTCAAAAAGCTTGTGGTGTAGATTTCAAGTGCATAAACATCTAATGGAGAGAATGAGATGTCATTTTTAAAATTTTGTTTATTAAATTTAAATTATAAACATATATTTTGGCCATGCAGAAGAGCAGCTCAAGTTGAAAATTCTGGTTTTGAGATATTCGAATTTTTCTCTTTAAGCGCTTTATCGATACTTAAATGTTCAATTTATTCACAAATAAAATGAAAATTCGAAATATGCGAACATAAGTTGTTATGTCTAAAGGTGCCTCCCTATTTCGAAAGTAAAGCACTTTTAACAAGTATTTTGCTTTCGCTTGCGAAGTGTGGTTGATCAAAAAGCATTTTCAGCAATCGAAACTGTTTTTGATAGAAAGTTTTTGAGCAAGAAAACTTGCTTCTTCGGGAAGTAAAAGCGCTTTACTTGCCCAGTGGGGAATCACCTTAAAGCAAAAGTTTTTCAAAGTAGGTACATACATACATAAGCTAAAAATTAAATTCAAAGAACTTCGTAAAAAATCATTATGAAAACGGGTCAAGCAAAGATATTTTTGAATCTTTCTCTCTCTCTCTCTCTCTCTCTCTCCGCCTCGCTCTTACCGATTAAAGTCTTTGTTTTAGAGGCATAGTCATAAAAGATACCGTATCCATGGGCTTCTGTTCTGATAAGTCCGTTTTGTATATCAATTAAAATGGCATTTTGATTTTCCAAAACCAAATAATTTGATTGCGTTACCAGGCACAATCTATGCAAAATACATCGATATTTTCGAACAGCATTTACATTGAGATTCTGAAAATACATTTAAAGAAGAATTATTATTAAAGAAAAGGTAGAGAATTGTAGACAAACCTCAAAAAAACGTTGCGTATTTTCCATAAAAGCGGTGTACTTCGCAATAAGCGCCGTAACGCTTTCGTGTATTTTTTGAAGATCGCCTCTTTTGGATGAAAAGAATTCCCATAACAAGAACCACTTTTTTAATAGTGGATACTGCACGTTTTTTAAATTATCAAACTGAAGCTGCGCATGTTCTTCGAACGAAAGGAAAAGCTGGAATAGGTTTGCGTTTTACTTGAAATTACTATTTCATTAATATTTTATGATCTACAAACCTGTTCCATAACAGTCTCATCATCTTGTGCTATTACTCCTTGAACAGCGGAAAATACATCTAGCAGTGTGGCTTGCGTAAATTGACACTTTTGTTTTTTGATTATATCAAATAATTTGCTCAAAAATTGTTGAACAATACTTTCGCGCAACCCTGTACGAATGAGAATAGGAAATTTATATAAATATTATAATAAGAATTGAATATTTACTCACCAAATCGTTTGAGTAAATATCTAAAAATTGCAACAACAAAATGCGCAGTCATTATACGAGCAGGTTTAGCATCTATATTCCGTTGGATCAAGGCTGCAGTGTAGTAGTTAATGTTCCACATAGGTTGGAAATATTTACAAAGCCTTTGCACATAAAGTGGAAGTAATTCATTTGTATTCTATTGGAAAATAATGTGTTAGTCGTTTCAATTAACAAAAGACTCATTCCTTAAACAAACCATTTTGGCAAAATAATATCCAATGATATGCTTTAAAGTGGTTTCCGCGTTCGTACGACGCTGAATCATTGTAATGTAAAGCTCCGCGGCATGGTTTCCCAAATTTTTATCGCTCGATAATGCGAAAAAAAGAATTGCTTCCATAAAAACATCTGTAAAGCAATCAATTGATGCCAGCTTACTGAAACGCGAAATGAATTAGAATTTTAGTAATTATTTTTTATTTGGTTATTCAAAATAAATATATGTATATAAATACCTTTGCAAAATTAAAAGCAGATCAATAACCATCAAGTATACTGCTTTATTGTCCTTAACGAGATGATGATAATAAATGTTTAACATTCGCGTTTCTATCATAAAATTCGTTATTGCGATTGATCGCTGATGAGCTTCTGTATTTGCATTTTCAACATTTAAATCAGCAAAGTTTAATCCGTATGATTGAAGGAGTTCCATAAGGCTTTTATATACTAATTGGTAGCTTTTTTTCGGACACTGTAATGGGAATATTTTTAATGTATGTATATTTTAGACCATCATTTCAGGTGTTTACCTTCGAGGTTAATGTTTTGTAAAAGAAGTCAACGGAGCTAGGTGAAAATCTATAGAATATATGAAAGTCCTCCTTAAACATATCGAGTAATCCATTAAGAACTTCACTATGAGACCCGGGGAACCTATGAAGAGTTCATATGATTAAATATCATATCAATAAAGGTTCTTATTTCGTCAATGGTATTAATAGAATTTCATGCTTGCCCTTACAGAATTCCCAAATGTGCCGTTCGCAGCAAGGTGTCGCAAATGTTATCGAGTAAAGGCATATCTCTGTGATAAAAAAGACGCAGGTATCTTACACCACGTAAAAGCTGAAAATCTATAATAAAAAATTAGAAGTCTTACGGGGGATATGGGTTTTTTATTTTAATTTTAAACCGATCGGAACAAAACTCTAGCAGCCACGATCGATCGCGATAGCAGTGGAGCTGGCGAGCAGGTATACTTTTAACGTGTTTTCCCCAAAACCACTTTTTCAAAGTCGGTGTTCAAATTTTCTCGAAAACTACTTGACCGATTGATTTCAAACTTTGTTCACATTTTCTACATAAAAAAAAAAAAATACCTGACCCCTACGTGCAGTAAAATAAATTTTTGTTTTTTCATTAAAGGTGCTTTCCACCCACAAAATGGCGGAAATTTTTCGTCGAAAACAGCAGTTTTCACTTTAGATGTTCGCCAAAAATTTTCAAATGAAAAAAAAGTTATCAGGGAACGTAGGGGTCAGGACTTGATTATTGTTTGTCTAAATTTTCATAGTTTTTCATTTTCACATAATTTCCGGGCGAGCTATCGTGAACACCGGAACTTGGTTTTTTTCAAAGACGTTCTGGGAAAAGCTCCGTTACTCGCGCATGCTTTATTATTTCTGGATAAAAAAAAAATTCTACAATATAGTTAAAAGTATGGACTATAACTCGAGAGTCAGACATACCTAAAACATGTTCCGGAACATTTAGCTCGTAAGCAAGAGACGCAAGACGGAAAGAAACTTTTCCTTGTCTCTTGTGTCTCTTGCCTACGAACTGAATGTTCCGGAACATGTTTTAGGTATGTCTGACTCTCGAGTAACATGCAAAAGGTTTAAAATAATATTCTCACTGATGCGCGCAATCGGCTCTTCGAAGTATTTTGGTAAAAAGTCCAGATTTTCCGAATTAATGAGTTGCTTATATGCAGCGACCCAAACCGCTATAAGTTGCATGAATGTCTCGAGTGGAGTTAGGAACTCTTCCATATAGTTTTCGGTAACTTTGTCACTATTGTTTTTTATCCATTCTTCTTGTGCCGTTTTAGTAAGCGTGCCGATTTGATAAAGGAAACTTTCAAATTGTGCGAAAGTAACTTTATTATACATGAAGACGTATATTCTCAAAGCCTCGACTGGCCATTTGAAGTCCTTGAAATTGTTCTCAGCATCCTCTGCAGTTATGGTAGCTTTTATATTGATCGCTAAGAGACAATCGGTTATAAATTCGGCACAAATAAACCAGCACAAATCTTTCTGTTCTTCTGAACGTTTGAAGAGATCATCAAGGAACACTCTAGCGGCAAACTGTAGAATAGTTTTCTTTAATGAATTCTCTAACAATTGGTATTACAAGTTCTAATAAATAATGAAATAATGAATTAAACGAATAATATTTAATATCGATATCGATAAATTGCTTTCGCTGCAGCAATAGCTGTAAGCACTTTTAATCAATTTAGAGGTCATTGCCATGTACCGAAGTGATCATTTTTCTACGATTTGCTCGATTATGAGGCAACAAACTTCAGAACCCAGTAGTGCTTGTATTGATTGGTTGCACCGAACTGCAATAAACAATCTCATAAAATGGACATTTTTGTGAAAATGTTAGCGGAACGGCATCCTTTTAAGTAAAATCACACGAGCATTAAAAATATATAATAAAATGAGAATTGCGATTGCACTTATATCGTTAAAATAAAATATATATAACTGCTTAAAACAATATTTTGGTTTCGACAAAATCTAAAAGCCCTATATTTAAGTATATCAGCCCGATTCTGAATATTCCCGGGTAACGAATTCCCGGGGAATTTACTTTTCTCGAGAGTAAAATTATTATTCTTTAAATATTTGGGGGAAGAAATTTGATGGGAAATTGGTATTTGACCCATACCCATAATTTTTCTTACCCTATCTATTTGAAAAAGGAGATTTTTAGTCTCGAGAAAAGTAAATTCCCCGGGAATTCGTTACCCGGGAATATTCAGAATCGGGCTGTATATGTAGCATTTTCACAGTTATCAGATAAGATCGACTTCATCGAATTGAACAAGAAGAAGTGCATCTGCATCTAGCATTTGTCGTTGGACCATTTAATGCGTCCATGCTTTAATGCCAAGCTTAATAGTTAGAAGCAATCATGGTACGCCAAATTCGTGGCAATTTCTTTCCAAATTCAAGCCAAAGTCATGGCCACCTAAATTTCTTAATTTTACTTAAAAGGAAAACTATTTCATTATAACAGTGCCAGTATGTAACAGTAACAATATGCCATTTCCTGTAAAAAACTGGAAAATTTTCTTATGAAGGCGGTGGGGATTTGAGGATATTACTGAAATGTGTTTTTTTTTTATAGCTGTTTAGGAAATATGGACAAAAGAGTTAATATAGCTGTTTTCGTCGACTTCTTGATATCAATTTCGGAAAAAAATTTATTTCATGAATTTTACAACAATTGGTATTAGTTTTATTTACCTTCGGGGTCGCTCCTCCTCGAAGAAGTGCAAGGAATCGCATTCTAACAAATCTTTTGACTTTGGTTGAACTTTTCCTTTGTTTAACTATGCCGTTAATTTTGGCGCGTTTGGCTTCACTGAACTGTGTTGCACAGAAATAAAAATGAAATTAGTATCAGTGCTGCCAACTCCTCAGATGCAAAAAGCGCTGATTAATTTTCAAAGCACGGCTAAATAAGCGCCGGAAATCAATGATTCCCATTTCTAATTTCAAAAAGCACTAAATCAACAAGAAACGTTTTGAAGGAAGTTGTTTTTGTAAAAAGATCATAGTATATTTGATGTTTTTTTTCTCTTTGAATTATTATATAACAAATGATTAAATATGCTTTTACAAGTGCGTTTAGATTGAAACGATGCGACTAAGGACGAAACATTCTTTCTTTCCCATATGCCATTATTCACAAAATAGTCACGCACAATGTTTTCTCGTCTAACGCAATCACAAAATTAAGCAGCCAGATTCATCATTGGTTCATCTTTTAGCTGTTGTGTTAGAAGCAATACTTGCTTACACTATTCAATGTTAAAATTGAAGAAAACTACTTTGAAAATTTAATGAACGCAACGAAAAAGCGTTAGTTTCGAGCAAAAATAGCTTATGCTAAAAAGAAGTTTTCGCCGCGGGCCTTCTAAAACGCTAGATTAGCGCGAAAAGCTAATTGGCATCACATTAGTTTGCCATGCGCAACAGCTCTATACATTCGCGCGATTCAATGATGGTACATAGTCGATTAGCCTATATTGTTACAAAGTATGCGTGAAAGTTTTCATCTATTCGAAGTTATAAACAACTACGCTTATGTATTAGATTTGAAAGCGAACTACAATCAATCAAAAAGATTTACAATAAGCTTTTACGTCGACTCCTGTTGAAATAAAACGAATGCGCAACTTTCAAAGATAATAAGCGCGATTAGTACTCTTTACAACACCAATTCTGACTGCCATTATATTGCACGAAAATAGTAAGCACGCACAATGATTTTCTTTCGTCTAAACGCATATTCATCAAAATTTGACACAGCCAAGATATTCAATTATTCATTTGGTTCATCTTTTTCCCAGCTGAATCTGTGTTCCAAAGATATACTTGGCTTAATGCATATTGACAATGTTAAAAATTGCAGGCAAAAACAGTAGCGATTTGAAAACTTTACAATAACGCAACGAAAAAGCGTTCAGAATTATCGAGCAAAAATAGCTTAAGTGCTAAAAAAAGTTTTTCGGCTCAAAGCGGGCCTTCTAAAAGCGCTAGATCTAGCGCAAATGAAAACATCTAATTTGCATCAAAACTGTTTAGTATTGCCATCGGCGCCAAAGCTCTGATAGCATTTCGACGCGATTCAATAGATGTCACAGTGATTCGCATATTTAGCTATATTTTGTTGTAGAAGGAGAGCGTGGTTCTTTTTTCGATGTAATTCGAATTATTAAACATATACTACGTTTATATGTATATAAGTATATGATAAAGCGAAGTCGCCGTTTATGGGACAATCCAGAAACAAGATTTAAAAAACTTATTCGTGCTACCTGTGTGAAAATATAACGAAGTGGTTGCGCACACACGAAAACATATGATATAAGCATTTACGATTTTCCTTTACAAAGCAACACAACTTCGGACTCGGATATAGTTAATTTTTTGTCAATGTAATTGAATGCAAAAGCGGAAATCTCTATTTTCATTTGCAATGACTACTAAAACTAATTCGCTTGTCATTATGGACTTTGTCCACATCAACCCAAAAGTATATGATCAAAATTGTTATGGTGGATTTTTGTTACTTTCATCGCCAGTGCTGCAACGAAAGTATCACAAATTCAGAATTTAGTTGTGCATTTAGAGTGCTATATATGCATTAAAATGCACACAGTGCCGGATTAAGGTAGGGCTAGCAGGGGCTATAGCCCCGGGCCCCAACTGGCAAAGGGCCCCGAGCGTCCAAATAAAATATCATCAAAATATTAAAAAAAATATTTTTCGAGTAAAATCGCCTTAAAGCCTAAAAATTAATGAAATAAAAAATTAAATTATATATAAATTGTTTACCTTATTGTACGTTGCTTTAAAAGAATTTGTATTGTACTTATAACTCATCTTGAACTTAAATTGAGTTTAACAGTTATTCCTTATTTCAAAAAACTGCGCCAAATAGAGCATCAGGGGCCATTACCGTTTGCGTAAACACAGTCATTTTTAACACAATCGTTGTTTTTTCTGCCTTTAAGGGGGCCCCATCCCTATATAAGCCCCGGGCCTCATGACACTCTAATCCGCCACTGAATGCACAGATAAATACGGAAGCTATCTCTAAATGCACATTTAGCTGCTAGTCCGAAAAATCTTTTAGAAATATGATACAAGTTCAACAAAGCTAAATCGGTCTAATCTAACAAATTCGAAAATAATCCTGACGACGGTCATTTAAACGTTCGATCCTTTACATTTTACTGCAAAAGTTTTATCCTGGCATATGTGGACCTAACTGTGTCCCTGCCATTTTAATTATAACCAAAAAAAAAAAAAAAATTAAAACAGTGCCAGTATGTAACAGTAACAATATGCCATTTCCTGTAAAAACCTGGAAAATTTTCTTATGAAGGCGGTGGGGAGTTGAGGATATTACTGAAATGTGTTTTTTTTATAGCTGTTTAGGAAATATGGACAAAAGAGTTAATATAGCTGTTTTCGTCGACTTCTTGATATCAATTTCGGAAAAAAATTTATTTCATGAATTTTACAACAATTGGTATTAGTTTTATTTACCTTCGGGGTCGCTCCTCCTCGAAGAAGTGCAAGGAATCGCATTCTAACAAATCTTTTAACTTTAGTTCAACTTTTCCTTTGTTTAACTATGCCGTTAATTTTCGCGCGTTTGGCTTCACTGAACTGTGTTGCACAGAAATAAAAATGAAATTAGTATCAGTGCTGCCAACTCCTCAGATGCAAAAAGCGCTGATTAATTTTCAAAACACGCTAAAAAGCGCCGGAAATCAATGATTCCCCATTTCTAATTTCAAAAAGCACTAAATCAACCAAAAGAAAACGTTTTTGGAAGGGAAGGTGTTGTTTTTGTAAAAAGATCATAGTATATTTTGATGTTTTTTTTTTCTCTTTGAATATTTATTATATAACAAATGATTAAATATGCTTCTTACAAGGCTGCGTTTAGATTAGAAACGATGCGACTAAGGCACCGAACGACCATCTCTTTCTTTCCCATTGTCACGACCATTGTACCAAGTACTCAAAGTAGTTGAACAACACCAGTAACGATACAACCAATAAAAAGAGTAAGTCGGCTGACGCGACTCCCGAAACTAAAACGAATCGTCTTTAAATTAACTAAGCGCGATAGTACGCGTTACATGGTGCCGAAACCCTTATTTCAAATAAAAAAGTAAAGAATCAGAAAACGAGTAAGCTGACGAAAGATTTGTCGAGAAACAGCAACGCGTCGGTGTAGAAAAACTCGAGCACAGTACATCATATGAGTGTATTGAGGTATATATGTATGTATGAGGCACATACATAAAGAAGAACAAAGAAATAGGAAACGACTGTAAAAGGAAATAAAAAAGCAATCTATTACAAAATGTCGCTAAAACCGCCAAAGCCGTTGTTAATAAATAACGAAATCGATATGGCGCGTGAATGGAATGAGTGGATAGATCAATATGAGAGTTACGTCATAGCAGCCAAAGTGAACAAAGAGTCAGCAGAAGTGCAGTTGGCAAACTTCAAAACAGTCATAGGAAGAGATGCGATGCGTTTGATTAACAATCTGGGGCTCACAGCTGATCAAAAGGAGAATGAGGAACAAATAAAAATCAAGTTAAAGGAATATTTTGTACCATCACGTAACAAGACTTACGAACGCTGCCAGTTTCATCGAATCAAACAGCAGGAATCGGAAGTATTTGACGATTTTTTGCAAAAAATTCGTGAACAAGTAAGAAAGTGCGGATTTAGCAATGACGACGAATTTCTGATTGACCAAATAGTGCTTGGAATACATTCGGATGAAACACGACAGAAATTATGGGTCGAAGAAGAATTGTCATTAGAGAGAGCAATAAAGATTTGTCGATCTGCAGAAAGAGCTGGTAAACAAATAAGCGAATTAAATAACGAACCAGGCTCAACATCAAGTGTAAACAAAATCAAAACAGATTTTGAATGTTCGCGCTGTAAAAGGAAGCATGGGCCAAAAAGCTGCCCAGCATATCAGAAAACATGTAAGCGATGTGGAAAAAAGGGACATTTTGAGATAGCATGTAGATCTAAGAATCTTGGAGATGACCAACACAAAAATAAATCGAAAAAAGAAGATAAGAAATTGAATGCAATTGAAAGTGACAGTGAAAGTAGCCATTCAAATTTTGACTTTGTAGGCAGCATCACAGTTAATTCAATTTTACATCACGAAAAGTGGTCAGAAACGGTACGCATCGGCGATTATGAAGTAAAGCTGATGATAGACACTGGCGCTAGTTGCAACGTCTTGCCTATGAGAATGGTAAAAAAGCTAAAAGCGAAGATAAATCGAAGCTCAACAAAACGTATTAAGGCATATGATGAAGGATTCGTTAAGGTTTTGGGTGAAGTGAACGTTATTTGCCGAACTCTAACGTAAGAATAACAACGTGACGAAGTTGATAAAAATTTGCGGTAATTGAGGAAAATTTTCAAGCAATCCTATCTGGCGATGATTGTGAAGCTTTGGGATTCATAAAACGCGTTCACCAGCTTGGATGTTGTAAAAACTTCGAATATGACATCGACTTCATAGAAAATCCAAACTTCAAAATTATTCCAGCACGTAAAATCCCATATGCTATTGAAGAAAAAGTTAAAAAAGAGCTACAAAAGATGGTTGAGCTAGGAGTCATTAAGAGCGTCAGTGAACCAACTCCAGCTGTAAGCCCAATGCTAGTCGTTAATAAAGGGAAACTGCGTGTGTGTATGGACCCCACAGAGTTGAATAAAAATATTAAGCGGCGAATTTACCCAATGAAAACAATCGAGGAGGTGGCTGCAAAAATACATGGCAGTAAGTATTTTACGAAGCTTGATTGCCAAAAAGGATTCTGGCAGATTAAAGTAACGGATCGTACGTCAAAATATCTAACATTCTCGACGCCTTGGGGTCGATACAACTATCTACGCATGCCGTTTGGAATATCTTCAGCACCAGAAGTTTTTTGCGAGGTAATGAACAGAACGCTGGAGGGCATCAGGAGATGCGAGATAGCTATGGACGATATATTTATACACGCTCCGACATTAAATGAACTACGCGAAACAACGAAAAAAGTAATTAATCGCCTAACTTCCGCAGGATTCACACTAAATAATGAGAAATGTGAATATGAAAAAACGGTAGTAAAGTTTCTGGGCCATGTGTTCACACCTCAAGGCTACGCAGCGGACAAAGATATGGTCAAAGCCATATGTCAACTCAAAACACCAACTTGCGTTAAAGAGCTACAGCGATTGCTAGGTATGGTTACATATCTCGGGAAATTTATAAGTAATCTATCAGAGTTAACCGGACCTTTGCGCCTTCTTATACGTAAAGATGCGGCATGGAAATGGGAGCATGAACATGCAGAAGCACTCGACAACATAAAAAAAGTCTTGACACAAACGCCAGTGCTCGCGTACTACAATGTAAACATGCCAGTAAAGTTATCGGTAGACGCGAGCAGCAAATCCATGGGTGCATGTCTTATGCAAGATGAGAGGCCGATTGGATACGCTACAAGAGCGTTCACAGAATCGCAGCAAAAACAACCGCAAATAAGCAAGGAAGCATGGGCAATACGTTTTGGCTGTCAAAAATTTCACGCATACGTTTATGGAAAGGAGCTGACAATCGAAACGGACCATAAACCGCTAGAGACTATTTTCAACAATCCAATCCAAAATGCACCCATGCGTCTTCAAGGCGTGCTGTACGACATATTGCAATACTCACCCAAAATAATATATGTCAAAGGCACAATGATACCTATTGCGGATGCTTTAAGTCGAGATTGCAAAACGGACGAGGTTGATGAAGATGAAAAAGTCAATATGATTTTTGCTGTTGGAGACCGGTTACGTGAAAAAATCATCAAAGAAACGTTGGTTGATGCTGAGCTACAAGAGCTCAAGAGAACATTAAGGAAAAAATGGCCAAAGAATGACGCCATACCAAATATTATAAAAAAATATGCAACTTTTAAGCAAGAAATTACCTGTGAGGAGGGGATGTTGTTAAAGGGTAACAAAATTATACTGCCTAATAAACTAATACCCTTTATAGTTTCAGAAGCACACTCCGGTCACGCTGGAATTTCGTCGACAATAAAACGACTTCGCCAAGCATTTTTCTGGAATGGTTTAACTGCTGACACAAAAGACTTTGTTGAAAGATGTACGGTATGTCAGCAAACTCAAAGAGCAAATCAAAAGGAACCGCTAATATTACGAGACATACCAGAATACCCTTTTCAGCTGGTATCGACAGATATATTTAAATTCAAAAGCGACGATTTCCTATTGATTGCAGACCATTATTCAGGTTTTACTGACTTCAAAAAGCTAAAATCAGCAACGTCTGCGGAAGTCGTTTTAATGCTACGTCAGTGGTTTTCAGTCCATGGTATACCTGAAATTCTTGAATCAGATGGAGGACCACAATTTACAAGCCAATCCTTCACCGAATTTAAGACAAAATGGAGATTTCAACATAGAGTCTCTTCACCCCACTACCCTCGATCAAATGGTTTCGCAGAACGAAACGTGCAAACGGTAAAAAACATATTAAAAAGATGCTGGCGCGATGGGAGCGACCCATATTTGGCAATGTTGCTGCTTCGTAATACACCACGGAACGAAGTCTTGAAATCACCAAACCAAAGGCTGTTTAGTCGGCAAACCAGAACAATATTGCCAATCGATAAATCTGATTTAAAGCCCAAAGTTGTTGCGGGCGTCACTGAAGAACTTAAAGAGCTGCGCGAAAATCAAAAACGCTATGCTGACAGAGTGGCAGTACCACGTCCTCCACTTAAAATGGGAGACAACGTAAGAATGCAAATAGGTCATCGTGAATGGAACCCAGCAAAAGTGGTAGAAGTAACCGCAAACCCACGTTCAGTTATAGTCGAAACGCCGGATGGACGAAAATATCGCCGTAATAGTATTCACCTGCACACTACGAGGTCAAAGATCCCGCCTTCAATTCCTCAATCAATTGAGTTCAGATCAAGTAATGAAGGAACCACAGAAAATCTTCAGGCGAATTCACAAACATGGCAACAGATACCAGAAGAAGCGGCAGTCGATGAACCAGCACGAAACAGTGAAGCACCCACATCTAACTCCAACTCATCGGAACAACCTAAATTTTCTCGCTACGGGCGAAAAATTAAACCACTTGTTAAATATGATCCTTCAGATAAAAACTAATTGTAAAATATCTTTCAGATCAAACGTAAACAAAATTCAAGTCTATTTTCTGTAAAATATAAAAATAAGCAGTAGAAATAATTTAAAAAATTAAAAAAAAAAAAAAAAAAAAAAAAAAGGGAGATGTCACGACCATTGTACCAAGTACTCAAAGTAGTTGAACAACACCAGTAACGATACAACCAATAAAAAGAGCAAGTCGGCTGACGCGACTCCCGAAACTAAAACGAATCGTCTTTAAATTAACTAAGCGCGATAGTACGCGTTACACCCATATGCCATTCTATATCACAAAATAGTCACGCACAATGTTTCTCTCGTCTAAACGCAATCACAAAATTAAAGCAGCCAGATTCATCATTGGTTCATCTTTTAGCTGTTGTGTTAGGAAGCAATACTTGGCTTACACTATTACAATGTTAAAAATTGAAGGAAAAACTACTTTGAAAACTTTAATGAACGCAACGAAAAAGCGTTAGATTTCGAGCAAAAATAGCTTAGTGCTAAAAAGAAGTTTTCGCGCCGCGGGCCTTCTAAAAGCGCTAGATCTAGCGCGAAAAGCTCTAATTTGGCATCACTGATTAGTATTGCCATGGCGCCAACAGCTCTATAGCAGTTCGCGCGATTCAATAGATGGTCACAGTGACGTCATATTAGCCTATATTTTGTTTAGAAGGAGAGCGTGGTTCTTTTTTCGATGTAATTCGAATTATTAAACATATACTACGTTTATATGTATATAAGTATATGATAAAGCGAAGTCGCCGTTTATGGGACAATCCAGAAACAAGATTTAAAAAACTTATTCGTGCTACCTGTGTGAAAATAAAACGAAGTGGTTGCGCACACACGAAAACATATGATATAAGCATTTACGATTTTCCTTTACAAAGCAACACAACTTCGGACTCGGATATAGTTAATTTTTTGTCAATGTAATTGAATGCAAAAGCGGAAATCTCTATTTTCATTTGCAATGACGACTAAAACTAATTCGCTTGTCATTGTGGACTTTGTCCACATCAACCCAAAAGTATATGATCAAAATTGTTATGGTGGATTTTTGTTACTTTTTTCGCCAGTGCTGCAACGAAAGTATCACAAATTCAGAATTTAGTTGTGCATTTAGAGTGCTATATATGGATTAAAATGCACACAGTGCCGGATTAAGGTAGGGCTAGCAGGGGCTATAGCCCCGGGCCCCAACTGGCAAAGAGCCCCGAGCGTCCAAATAAAATATCATCAAAATATAAAAAAAAATATTTTTGAGTAAAATCGCCTTAAAGCCTAAAAATTAATGAAATAAAAAATTAAATTATATATAAATTGTTTACCTTATTGTACGTTGCTTTAAAAGAATTTGTATTGTACTTATAACTCATCTTGAACTTAAATTGAGTTTAACAGTTATTCCTTATTTCAAAAAACTGCGCCAAATAGAGCATCAGGGGCCATTACCGTTTGCGTAAACACAGTCATTTCTAACACAATCGTTGTTTTTTCTGCCTTTAAGGGGGCCCCATCCCTGTATAAGCCCCGGGCCTCATGACACTCTAATCCGCCACTGAATGCACTGATAAATACGGAAGCTATCTCTAAATGCACATTTAGCTGCTAGTCCGAAAAATCTTTTAGAAATATGATATCTCTCTGTTGAAAAATCAAAATTTCATTAATTAAAACTTAAAGTAAACTAATATGGTTGTATTAAAACTTAATTTTTATGGTATTTATTTTTATAATTTAAGTCCATTTTTAATAATTTCTTAAAACACACAAAATTACCTACAGAGCAGCGGAAAGTTGCTATACACAATTCGGGACAAAACCAAAAATCTGGCAGCACCATTAGATCAATCAAAGGAAATCAACAAAGGAAAGAAAAGATAAAGAGCAAAACAAAAATCAAAACAAAAGTAAAAATACGGAAATGAAGCATTAACAAAAACAGAAAGAACAGCACATTTGAAAAAAAAAGAGCCTGTGAACTTCCAAAGCAACTTATTAAAGTTAAAATTCTATGAAAATGGCAAACGACATCAAATCATCAATAGAAAAACACTTGGAATGGGTAAGAATTTCACTATTTCAACAATAATTGCGTTTTAAAAAAACTCATATTTTCTCTATACCTACATATATATAAATGAAGAATGAATACATTAATCGAAGGCTGGAAGTTATTTATAAGGACATTTGTGATTATGAAAAGCAGATAAATCTTCAAGTCGAAGAGAACCAGCCATTGAGTCTTATAAAGCTTTTGGAAAGGATAAATGAATTGCATGATGCAGCCAAGGGCCTTAGTCCTGTGAAAAATGAATTGGAAACAAAAACGAATGATATTAATCAGCAAATCGATATACTTCAAAGTACTATGGAACTGCTAAAGCTAGAGAAACCTGGAATTGCTCCACAATTGGAGGAGACAGAAGCGATGATGGAGTAAAAACCCTTAACTTTATGTTTAAAATAAACAAATTCAAATTTAACACTGTATTTAGCATTTTATTATCATGAATGTTAAATAATTGAAAAACAAAAATTAAAATGTTCGTGAGAAATGTTAAAAATGTTCATAGAAATTCGCAAGAGACAAAAGGCATTCATTCTTTTAAGCCCTTTTGAACTTCATTCCATATTTCTTTGTTCGAAAATAATCATTGTGATAAAAATTTTTTAATTTAACTTCAGGGATTTGTCCCGTTCCCTAAAAACCCAAAAAAATGTCTTGCTTTGGATGCAGTAAGAAATATGGACTATTTTGCAAAGAGGTTCGTATGAAATGAAATTTTAAGATTTTGTTTTGGTTGTACTTTGTGTTAACGTGAAAATTTATACATATTTCCAATTTTCATTTAGTATGGCTGCCCCAATTGTGGGTACTCGTACTGTGCGAAGTGCCTGAAACGTCCCATTCAAGTTCCTCGGCACAATAAAGTGATGAACGTCTGTTTAATTTGTTTTGACAAATTGTCTAAAATGCAAGCGACAGATAGTGTACTAGTACAGATAGCTTTGTGCTGCGGTAATATTTTTACATTGCCGCTACGTGCATTGCAAGTACGATCTGCCAGGAGAAACTTCACCAGCTTCGGTTGAGATCGAAGTGGGTGATAGTGTAAACATTACCTGCCGAATGAATCCGGAATTTTTTGAAGAACGCAGTGTACGTGATTTATATTTTGTCAACACTATTACTCATCTACGTGTACCTAATTCGGATATAAAAATAATCAACGAAAACACAATTGTATTCATGCTGAGAAATGCTAAAGAAAGCAAATCGATCTATTGCTGCATGTGCGGCAGTGATGCCATAATGGAGACGAGAGTCTATGTTGGTCATAAGCCGGTTCGAATGTGGCGAAAAATTAAACCACTTGTTAAATATGATCCTTCAGATAAAAACTAATTGTAAAATATCTTTCAGATCAAACGTAAACAAAATTCAAGTCTATTTTCTGTAAAATATAAAAATAAGCAGTAGAAATAAGTTAAAAAATTAAAAAAAAAAAAAAAAAAAAAAAAAAGGGAGATGTCACGACCATTGTACCAAGTACTCAAAGCAGTTGAACAACACCAGTAACGATACAACCAATAAAAAGAGCAAGTCGGCTGACGCGACTCCCGAAACTAAAACGAATCGTCTTTAAATTAACTAAGCGCGATAGTACGCGTTACACCCATATGCCATTCTATATCACAAAATAGTCACGCACAATGTTTCTCTCGTCTAAACGCAATCACAAAATTAAAGCAGCCAGATTCATCATTGGTTCATCTTTTAGCTGTTGTGTTAGGAAGCAATACTTGGCTTACACTATTACAATGTTAAAAATTGAAGGAAAAACTACTTTGAAAACTTTAATGAACGCAACGAAAAAGCGTTAGATTTCGAGCAAAAATAGCTTAGTGCTAAAAAGAAGTTTTCGCGCCGCGGGCCTTCTAAAAGCGCTAGATCTAGCGCGAAAAGCTCTAATTTGGCATCACTGATTAGTATTGCCATGGCGCCAACAGCTCTATAGCAGTTCGCGCGATTCAATAGATGGTCACAGTGACGTCATATTAGCCTATATTTTGTTTAGAAGGAGAGCGTGGTTCTTTTTTCGATGTAATTCGAATTATTAAACATATACTACGTTTATATGTATATAAGTATATGATAAAGCGAAGTCGCCGTTTATGGGACAATCCAGAAACAAGATTTAAAAAACCTATTCGTGCTACCTGTGTGAAAATAAAACGAAGTGGTTGCGCACACACGAAAACATATGATATAAGCATTTACGATTTTCCTTTACAAAGCAACACAACTTCGGACTCGGATATAGTTAATTTTTTGTCAATGTAATTGAATGCAAAAGCGGAAATCTCTATTTTCATTTGCAATGACGACTAAAACTAATTCGCTTGTCATTGTGGACTTTGTCCACATCAACCCAAAAGTATATGATCAAAATTGTTATGGTGGATTTTTGTTACTTTTTTCGCCAGTGCTGCAACGAAAGTATCACAAATTCAGAATTTAGTTGTGCATTTAGAGTGCTATATATGGATTAAAATGCACACAGTGCCGGATTAAGGTAGGGCTAGCAGGGGCTATAGCCCCGGGCCCCAACTGGCAAAGAGCCCCGAGCGTCCAAATAAAATATCATCAAAATATAAAAAAAAATATTTTTGAGTAAAATCGCCTTAAAGCCTAAAAATTAATGAAATAAAAAATTAAATTATATATAAATTGTTTACCTTATTGTACGTTGCTTTAAAAGAATTTGTATTGTACTTATAACTCATCTTGAACTTAAATTGAGTTTAACAGTTATTCCTTATTTCAAAAAACTGCGCCAAATAGAGCATCAGGGGCCATTACCGTTTGCGTAAACACAGTCATTTCTAACACAATCGTTGTTTTTTCTGCCTTTAAGGGGGCCCCATCCCTGTATAAGCCCCGGGCCTCATGACACTCTAATCCGCCACTGAATGCACTGATAAATACGGAAGCTATCTCTAAATGCACATTTAGCTGCTAGTCCGAAAAATCTTTTAGAAATATGATATCTCTCTGTTGAAAAATCAAAATTTCATTAATTAAAACTTAAAGTAAACTAATATGGTTGTATTAAAACTTAATTTTTATGGCATTTATTTTTATAATTTAAGTCCATTTTTAATAATTTCTTAAAACACAAAAATTACCTACAGAGCAGCGGAAAGTTGCTATACACAATTCGGGACAAAACCAAAAATCTGGCAGCACCATTAGATCAATCAAAGGAAATCAACAAAGGAAAGAAAAGATAAAGAGCAAAACAAAAATCAAAACAAAAGTAAAAATACGGAAATGAAGCATTAACAAAAACAGAAAGAACAGCACATTTGAAAAAAAAAGAGCCTGTGAACTTCCAAAGCAACTTATTAAAGTTAAAATTCTATGAAAATGGCAAACGACATCAAATCATCAATAGAAAAACACTTGGAATGGGTAAGAAGTTCACTATTTCAACAATAATTGCGTTTTAAAAAATCATATTTTCTCTATACCTACATATATATAAATGAAGAATGAATACATTAATCGAAGGCTGGAAGTTATTTATAAGGACATTTGTGATTATGAAAAGCAGATAAATCTTCAAGTCGAAGAGAACCAGCCATTGAGTCTTATAAAGCTTTTGGAAAGGATAAATGAATTGCATGATGCAGCCAAGGGCCTTAGTCCTGTGAAAAATGAATTGGAAACAAAAACGAATGATATTAATCAGCAAATCGATATACTTCAAAGTACTATGGAACTGCTAAAGCTAGAGAAACCTGGAATTGCTCCACAATTGGAGGAGACAGAAGCGATGATGGAGTAAAAACCCTTAACTTTATGTTTAAAATAAACAAATTCAAATTTAACACTGTATTTAGCATTTTATTATCATGAATGTTAAATAATTGAAAAACAAAAATTCAAATGTTCGTGAGAAATGTTAAAAATGTTCATAGAAATTCGCAAGAGACAAAAGGCATTCATTCTTTTAAGCCCTTTTGAACTTCATTCCATATTTCTTTGTTCGAAAATAATCATTGTGATAAAAATTTTTTAATTTAACTTCAGGGATTTGTCCCGTTCCCTAAAAACCCAAAAAAATGTCTTGCTTTGGATGCAGTAAGAAATATGGACTATTTTGCAAAGAGGTTCGTATGAAATGAAATTTTAAGATTTTGTTTTGGTTGTACTTTGTGTTAACGTGAAAATTTATACATATTTCCAATTTTCATTTAGTATGGCTGCCCCAATTGTGGGTACTCGTACTGTGCGAAGTGCCTGAAACGTCCCATTCAAGTTCCTCGGCACAATAAAGTGATGAACGTCTGTTTAATTTGTTTTGACAAATTGTCTAAAATGCAAGCGACAGATAGTGTACTAGTACAGATAGCTTTGTGCTGCGGTAATATTTTTACATTGCCGCTACGTGCATTGCAAGTACGATCTGCCAGGAGAAACTTCACCAGCTTCGGTTGAGATCGAAGTGGGTGATAGTGTAAACATTACCTGCCGAATGAATCCGGAATTTTTTGAAGAACGCAGTGTACGTGATTTATATTTTGTCAACACTATTACTCATCTACGTGTACCTAATTCGGATATAAAAATAATCAACGAAAACACAATTGTATTCATGCTGAGAAATGCTAAAGAAAGCAAATCGATCTATTGCTGCATGTGCGGCAGTGATGCCATAATGGAGACGAGAGTCTATGTTGGTCATAAGCCGGTTACGAATTTTACATGTACTTCGTACAATTTCGAATATATGAAATGTAATTTTTACCAAACCCGAGAACTATGTGCTCACACAATATAATGTTAGCTATCATTTCGATCTGAAGGCTTACAAATATACGCCAGCATGTGATTTTAAGAGATCTCCTTTAGTTACGTTACTATTCTATATATATCTATTGTGTTAAAAAGAAATCTCTAGTGCTAAGTAGAAAAAATGTTAATAAAGATAAACAAAAGAAGCTTTAGCGATTTGTTTATTCGCACGAATATGCGAAATTCAATGGGCACGAATATGCGAAATTCAATGGGCACGAATATGGGCACGAATATGGGGACGAATATGGGCACGAATATGCGAAATTCAATGGGCACGAATATGGGCACGAATATGCGAAATTCAATGGGCACGAATATGGGCACGAATATGCGAAATTCAATGGGCACGAATATGGGCACGAATATGCGAAATTCAATGGGCACGAATATGGGGACGAATATGCGAAATTCAATGGGCACGAAATTTGAACAAAGCATGCTCTGATTGCTATTTGTCCCGTTGCTTCATTTGAAAACGTGCAATTGTTCAAGGTCTTGCAAAATATTGAACAAAGGAAATCGAAATCGAAAGGAAACAGAAAAGAATGGATCGAAACAAGTGCGGAGAGTGTGGGAAGGCGTTTAAACCCAGCAAACATTTGCATCAGCTTTTTACAAAGGTGCTTACTATTCATTTGTTTCCAAGAAAATTTTCCAAACTTTTTCCAAGCATATATGTGCTATATTAAATTCGCAAACATTTCCCAAACGCTTTCCAAATGTGTTTGGGAAACGTTAAATTTCTCAGTACTTCGCAAATCCGTACATACATCGTACATACATACGAGGTGTCTACAGTTCGATTTTTTCGAACGTTAATATATTAATTCTAGCACGCGCGAATGAGATCTCTCGGTAGCGTAATGGGAGCGTGTTGCGATTTGTAACATAGAGGGCTCGAGTTCGATTCCTGTCGCGGGCGAAAAAAGATTGTGGAAAAAATTGGGACGTAGAAAGATATCTGAGGTAAAATTTGATCCACTTAGAGGGGAGAAAGAAAGTTGGCAGTTATAAATTTAGGTTCATATCCGGTCGTCAGAAACGTAATGCATACACATGTGCCACATGTGCTTTAAAAAAAAATTTTTTTTTTTATAAATGTTTGGATGAAAGCTAGATATTCCTCTAAGTTTTGAAATATTATTTAAATGTTATATTATCTAAGTATTCAAAAAAAAAAAAAAAACCTTCGCCGCAGCGGGGATTGAACCCGCCTACATCGGATTGGTACTGCTTGTTTAGGCTTGGAAAATATTTAATTCGATTGCTTGGATTTATATGTTTTCCAATCTGAAATCCAATTGAATAAAAAGGGAGCCGTTTTGGTTATTTACACTTGAATTCCAAATAAATTCCAACACTTGGATCCAAGCCTTTTGTTTGCGGGCGCAAGTTACTTCCAATTGTTTAGTAAGCGTAAATGTTTGCTGGGAATATCTTTATTTGTTAAACCAACACATGGTTAGGCATAACGGTAAGTTAACTTTACATTGATTGTAACATTTTTACAATGTGACCCAAAGCCATTTGTAAGGCCCAAAAAAAAAACATTTTTCAATGTTTCTATTATCTATTATCTATAGATCCTGACCGTTTTCGATGCAATTGCTGCAATAGGCAATACACAACGCAGTATAAGTATGCCAATCATTTAAAAACTGTGTTCCACAAAAATCGGATGGGAAATATTTTGGCAATTGAAGAAGGAAATACACGCGTGCTTGAAAATCAGTCAACTGTTGATGACAGACAACGTAAGCTGTTGTATAATTACTTATATTATATATAATATACTATAATATTTTATTTTTTTATGCATGCAGCTATTCAAATGGAGGATAATGATGATTTGTTTCCATTGACGTTTTCCGAGGAAATTAACAATGGACAAAGTCGCCAAAATGTGGAACCAATTGAAGAAGGAAACACACGCGAGGATAATGAAATTCCCAAATGAAACTAACGTTTAATCAAAAGCTACGTTTTTTCTGATCATAATAATAATAAATCATAATAAATATAAATTCAAAATAAAGACACATTTTTAATATTTAACGCCTTCTTTTATTTATTTCATTCGGGTGAAACACATCCAGGTGCTCTCCGTATAACTGGAGATTGCACCCTTCCAATGAAATCCCACAAAATATGCACCCCCTTCGCAAAATTAACTGATGCTTTTCAAAATGATTGCAGCTAGTGGTTAGCCCACAAAGTGGGCAAAGCACACGTCTATTTTTGGAGGAATTCGAATAGAGTTCTTCCCTCATAATGCGGATAATGCCATCTCTTTCGCCTGGCGTGTCGAACATATGTGCATTTAAATTTCCGAGCCATTCGAAATGGATCTTCATTGCCGCCATATTCGCGTCCTTCGAAGACAACTTCTCTTTTTTGAAGAAGTCTTCGAACAGTATTGTCTTGTTCTCCGATTCCTTTAAAGTCCTAAATCCTGAGCCATTCGAAACTGGATCTTCAATACTAAGAACTAAGAAATAAATACATTTAATTACCATCGTATCTTCGCAGACAACTTCTCATAATCCTTTCGATTTCGATTCCTTCGTTCAAATTTTTGTCCAATCCTGTTCGATTCGATTTCCTCTAAAGTCCTAATATTTTGCAATTAAAACTGAGTTTTCAATACTGAAGAACTAAGACAATAAATACAAGCATGCTTATTACCAATTCGTGCTTCATTCGAACTTTCCATTATTCTGCATCTTCGATTTCGATTTCCTTTGTTCAATATTCGTGCAATGACCATTGAATCGCATATTCGTGCAATTCGCGCCCATGTTCGCAATTCGTCCATTTCGTGAATGAATCGCAATTCGTGCCAATATACGTGCCCATCAGAGCATTCGCTTTGTTCACCAATTTCGTGCCCATTGAATTTCGCATATTCGTGCCCATATTCGTGCCCATATTCGTGCTCTTTGAGACATACCATTCGAAGGAGAACATTTTCCATTATGAGATTATGGCAAGCAACACTTTGGGAACATTGACGCAAAGATTCGATGTTGATAGCATGAGTGTTATGGTATTGGAGCAGCCTGGACAAAATTTCTCCTTGCGGCAATTGACTGCGGACTCGGCAACGTTTACATTTCGTTTTAAGAACTATTCGAGAGGACTACAATGGGAGGTTATATTGGAACCGAAAAATCTAAGTGCTATGGAATTAAGTCCACAAGTACATCCGATTCCAATATCGAATAATGAATTCGAGTTGAGTTTGAAAAATTTAAAATATGCTTTCTATGCGGGTTCGGCTGACCGCAGTGAACAATTGGAGTGATCTTTTTAACTATTGGTTTCGTACACTAGCTGTACTAGTGCGACTAGCTTATCGATTGTGAAGCATTACCTGGAACGATAGTCACGAAATCCACGGCTAAAAAGTCCACAATACCTAACGTCGATGAGCTTCTCAGCGTAAATGTAAACGAGTATGTATTCGAGCATTTGCATTCAAAAAGACATTCATAAATAATTATAATTCTTTAAAACAGCGAGGATGCACCCGAAGTCCTCAACGAAATACTCCAACCAATGTCAAATAGTGAACGAAAAAATTCCGTAAAGAAAGAAAACACCGAAATCAATGAGAATCTCGATTGTGTAATTTCCAAGCGTTTGAAAGACTTGAAATCTGTGGACAATCCAATGAATGATGATGAGATACGTGCCCGTTTATCAAACCTGAGTGGAATGCCTCAAAAGGACTATTCCAAAAAGGATTTACTTCTATCAACCGATCAGCGAACAGATCAGGAAAAGATGAAGGATTTACTGGAGCAATTTGCGAACGAAACTCAATTAGATCAGCGAATAGAAAACGAAAGGAATGATTCCATTTCAGATTAGTCGTTAAAATTACGCACATTTTCTTCTAAAATTTAAAACAAAAAATATATTTTTAAATGTTGTATGTACATAAAGTGAAAATAATCGTGTCCATGTTAAACTAAACTATACATAATCTATGGGCTATGTTTTTGAAGTATTGTTCATTCTAATTGTTGTAATTTGTGTGTTGAAATAAAGACGCTTACATAAGATAAAAATGTTCTTTTAAAAATTCTCTACCCGGACGAGGATGTAATTTAAATCCTCTTGACTCCACTAACTTCTTATTTCGACTGAATATTCTCCCCAATCGTCTCCAAAAATGTTTCAAAATAAGCTAGACAGAGTGAAATCAATGACTGAAATCAGTTATATAGCCTTTAACCATTGATGTGCAATTCCCCTTCCTTAGACTTCCCTTTTGCAAATGCAATATATTCAATCATTAAAACACTTATTGGTATATTTATTTTAAAACGAATCTTAAGAAATGATAGCAACAATTACGTATTAATAATATAAATATAAATTTGTTATGTATATGTATATATATATATATGTATTAATATATTTAAAAAACGAATTTTATAATTCAAATTGGACTTTTTAGCTTAGCAAGCAAAATATTCTATTAAAAAAAAAAAAAAATAATAATAACAAAATACAGTCGCTTGTGAATGTACATTTAACGTCCTAACTTTAGCCTTAAAGCGGGTATTTAAATGGAGTTTATTAGATCTTTTTATCGTGGCCGGTCAATCTAAATTGTTGGAAGGCTAACTATAATTTCTTCTGTCCTTAGATGAACCCGCAAATCAAATCAGAAATCTGATTTGGAAACTATTTTTATTACACCCAAAATATAGATATGGGTGTAAAATTTTCCGATCGATGGCAAATGTTTAATACCATGGTGCTGAGCATGGTTCGCTTGGATTCGGAAACAATGCGACCAACGTTCGCATTTGAATCAGTATTTTTCAAATATCCGTATTTATACTTATGCGCGTAAGGAATTCATTATTTCGCGAGTCAGCGACAGCTCGGATAATCTCAAGTAACAATTCACGTGAGAGATCGTCGATTTTCGGCAGACGAGCCACTTTGTTAAACTCCTTGACGACCAGTTTCAATGCATATTCCTTGATATCATAGATCTTCGTATAGTCGGCTGCCTCGAGTGTTTGAAGTACATTCTCGTAGGTGATATTGTGCTCCAAGGAATATTTACAAAAAGCATGCAAACGATTATTAGCTAAACCATAAAAACTAGGCGCCTGGAATAGATACAATGCATCCTGTGGTGGTAGTTTCGTTTCACCATAGTAGATGTAACGCAATAGCGAATGGACAGCTTCAATCGATGGTGATATCTCACCAATTTGAATCTGTATAGGAACACGAAAGAAAAAATAAATAAATATTCAGTTCCATAACTCCAAATGTGATTTTCGTAAAATTTCTACTTACATTAACATTATTATCTGGCGGAGCGAACGATCGGAACATGCCCTGGAAATAGGTGCAGCGAGCGGCCAGTATAGATTTGTGCGCTGGAATCACTTCCCCATCTAATATTAAGCTAATGTCACAAAAATCCTTTCCAGTCGACTCCAAAAATACTGACATATCATTTTCCAATGTTGTTCCTTTAATTGGAAGAAAATTGATCGTTAAATCGAAAGACTCAAGGACTCAAGACTACATTAATTTGTGTGTGTGTCAAACTTACCAACATTTTTCACAAAGTCCACAGTATCCACGACAATTTTGCATGGATTTAAACGTCTACGTATAATTTCAATAATTAATGGCTTATCTAAATCGCTAAAATCACTGGACATAACAACATCTGGATAGTTCTCATCCTTAATAATGAATTGCATGCAATGATCCTTAATAATTTGTATTCTGGAAAAGAAATTTTTGAAGTTTCTAATTAAAAAAAAAAAAAACAGTCCCTTCGGTGTACCCACTTGTTTTTGTCGGCATTATAGAGCGCTTCCAAGACGTTTTGTTTGTTTATCTTAAATTCTAAGTATTGTATACATCCATGGGCAAGGCGTTGCATCAACAGGAGCCCAGCTAACTGATATATATCGGTTATGAGTATAACGATATTCTTACTATACGAATCATTCAGATCGATGCGATCCGTATAGATGTAATTAAGTATAATTTTGAAAGCCTCGGGATTGGCTGTAGCTAAACGAACTTCCAATAAGGTTTCACTTTCGGCTCCATTGCTGCCAGTGCTATTCAGAGGGATATCAAGACATGCGTATAGCTTTTCCATTTGCTGTTGACGTGCAGTTTTTGCGGCTAAGATTTTCTTTTGCTTCAAATGAACAGAGTTCTTTATAAAAATTTCTATGCTTATTAAGAAAATTCCCAACGTACCAAATACTTTGAGCGCGCCGCAACAAATGCAATGTGAGCCATTATTTTAATCTCCTCAGGTCCAACAATAAATCTTATGTCACAAAATTGTTTCTCCAAGAAGAATTTTGCATAATCGTCTCGCACAGTACATTTTGGATAGCTGGAGAATTGAAAGCGGTATGTGTCACCGCGTCGTACGCTATTATCTACTGTTCCTCCAAAAATATACATTGCATCGCTAATGACTGCACTAGCGTGAAATACACGTCCCGATGGCACATCGGAATTTTGTTCCGGTTGTATCACCGACCAAATTTGCGAGTCCAAATCGTAACAATGCAAATCGTTTGGCAAAGTGGAGTCTGCTGACCCGCCGAAGACATACAGAAAACGATCGTAATTAACCATAGTATGTCCATAACGACGCGAAGGAGGCGCTGAAGTGGCACCGCGCAAGACGGGTTCATTCGTAAGGCGGCGCCAACTGATTTGATAGAAATTGATTATTAGGTATCAATTTAAATTGGAAAATAAGTATGCTCAACACTTACGTTTTTGTTTTGAAATGAAACTCGAACAACGAATTCGTTATCTGTAAACCACTTTGACCTGAAAAAACATACATACAATCTCTTGCTACGGCTACGGGAAAATTGCAACATGTCGGCGGTCTTTCTCCTTTCTGTTCGACCTCCTCCCATTGATGGCTGTCACCCTGTTGTATGGTATAACATTGTTATATCGTTAATTCTTAGATTTTAAACAAAAATTATAATCACCGTGAGATTTAAAGTCCACATATCATTTAGACGCGCATTTCCATCATATCCGGCATAAATCCACATTTTATGATCGTAAACGGCTGCACCATGAGCGGATCGCGGTACTGGCATACTAAATGAATTCAAAATGAGAAATAGTTTCTAATTCTTTGTGTTTTGAACTCACCGTCCTGCAAATTTCCATTCAACCCACATTGCGCTCTGAAATTTGTACTCGAATAAGTCATTTTTGTTTGTCAAATTCGAATTCGAATGTATGTCTCCAGTGTAGCCACCGAAGATGAACATAGAGCTGCCATAGACCACGGCCGAATGATGATAACGTGGCGCTGGCGGTGTTCCTGTTGCACATGCTCTACCCCATGACTTATCTTTCACTCCGAATCGTATCAAATCGTTGAGCATTGTCTTGCCATTATCGCCGCCAAAAACGAACATGGCATCCTTGTAAGCGACAACAGTATGCTTGCTTCGTCTGCAAGGAGAAGAATTAATTAAGTTAAAGCCTAAATAAATCCTTCTTTTAAAAAACTTACTTGGCACCCACGAACTCGGCACACTCAAGGGTCTTGGTCCATCGGTGTGTCTACATTGGAGAGTAATCAGACGCTTTATTATATAGCCAGATTCTGAATATTCCTGGGGAACGAATTTACTTTTCTCGATACTAAAATTCACCTTTTTCAAATAGATACTATCTATTTGATAGGGTAAGGAAAAATATGGGTATGGGTCAAATGCCCATTTCCCAACAAATTACTTCCTCCAAATATTTAAAAAAGAAGAAGTTTACTCTCGAGAAAAGTAATAAGTAAATAGTAAAAGTAAAAAGTAAAAGAATTCCCCGAGAATTCGTTCCCCGTTGACATAGATGGGCATAATGCACTAAATATGTAGTGCACTGAGAAATTGCACTATCACTACTTGCTTAGTAGTAGTGCAAATTAATTTTTAACTATCACTAAAACTTTTAGTGCAAGTGAAAACAAATTGCACTATCACTAATTTTTTAGTGTAAGTTAAAATGAAATGCACTGTCACTAAAACTTTTAGTGCTAGTTAAAATCTTAAGTGGCAGTTTAAAAAATTTCCACTATCATAAAAAAAAAAAAAAATTGTAATAAAGATATAAAATCATTTATCAAATCGAGTGTAAATCTGCGAACATCTTAATAACTTGTCGTATATAATGAAATGATTTGCGAAGATACAAAGAATGTAAATAGCTAAGCACATAAACTTTAAGCCTGAAATGTGTGTAGAGTTTTATACGTAGAGAAAAATGTGTAATGTGTGGGGTATTTTTCCTTGTCTTTTCAAATAAGATCGTATATACACATTTCTAGAGCTCTTTGAAAAACTGCCTTCGACATATTTTCGTTTGCTGGTATCGTCAACCGGTCAAGGAGGCAAAAATTAACGCGACTCTAATTTTGAGATGCTAGTCTTACGAAGAGCAAATGTGATTAAATAAATACATATTTAAATAATATGATATAAGGTTTATTATTAATAAAAAGGAATTTACACTTGATTTGATAAATGATTTTATATCTTTATTATTAAATTTTTTTTTTTATGATAGTGGAAATTTTTTTAACTGCCACTTAAGATTTTAACTAGCACTAAAAAATTAGTGATAGTGCACTAAGCAAGTAGTGGTAGTGCAAAGGGCCCATCTCTGCCTGCTGAATAAATTCTAAGAGTACTTACAACCGAGCAACTGAAGTCCACATTTAAGGCAGTTACGACGTCTGCAGGCCATTTTGTTTGCGATAGTAAGATTAAAGTAAACAGAAGAATACAATAACAAAAAAAGGAATAACAGTTCAAGTCAGGAAGAGTGAATGTTTCGACCTTGTTCTATGGTACTAACTCATATTCCTAATTATTTTAAACCTTCTTCAATGATAGCACATCATTTGAACTTAAATCGACTTCGGTTATTCCTGTACAACGTACTCCCATACAACGTACTCCCATACAACGTACTCCCATACAACGTATTCTCATAGAACGTATTCTTATAGAGTTTATATATTTATATTTTATATAATGATTTTTTTAGGTATCATAGATAATTTTTTTAAGCTCTTATGTGACATTTAAGGCATTGTATCCCGAATCCATGATTTTTCTTCTAATTTTGACAATTTCTTTGTTACTTTGTTACTTTTATTTCATTTGATTCTTACTGCTAGTTGCTTCCACTGTCATCAGGAAAAGTTAATCTATATCAATCTGCCACTTATGTTATTCGTTGTAGATTTCGTTTTGTTTTTCTCATTTGTATACAAAATTATATGAACTACTGAAGTGCTGCCAGTGGAATTGCACAGCTTTTCCCTCCGTAGTCCTCAGAAAATACTTTTTTACCCTATTTGGTTTAGGAAAAATCCCACTGAAAATCTCTTTAAAAAATCTTGAACAAATAACGATTGTTTTTATAGGGAATACATGCTTGTCTAAATATATCTGTGGCAATAGGAACTTTGTTCTTTTTATGAAATTAATTTTATGTTTCTATGGTTGTGCTGTTGAAAAAAAAAGCAAAAATAAAACCATTTGCTTCAAGCGATTTTTTGGTAGATTTTGTTAACAAGATTTGGTATGAAATTCCTTCTGGCTACGGCAGCACTGGTTGTAAGTCGAGCACCGGGCCAAAGCTGGCAGCTCTGGTTGAGATTATAAATTTGACAGTTGCCCTATTTTTAACTTTTTTTTTTTTATAGAACTTAAATTCTTAGTGCTGAACTACCAGAAACCGTGACTCCTTCTCCTTGGTAACATGAGGAGCTTGAGCTTTTAGTTAGACGTAAGGCGGAGGCAACAAAGAAGAAACTACATCACTCGCAACAAAGTAATGTAAGAAAACTGGACAGAACCGGATAAATTGACAACAACAACAACAACAAAGTGCCTATTATTGAAGTTGCATCTAAGAAGATCTAATTGAGGTTTCCCATCTTTTGCCAGCACATACTGAGTCAAAAAACACTGGAATAGAAACTATTATGCTTAAATTAGCTGCACAAAATACTCCACGAGTGGTGGCGTGTGTCGGACGCTCAAATGCCGTAACGCAAAAATACATATCACAGTCTCAAAGTTGCTCAAAGAAATATGAAATCAAGGACCATTACGAGTTCGACCAAAAGGTAAACAAATAAAAGTAAAAACAATAATCAAACTAAACTTTTACCTTACCAGGTCATTAATAGTAAAGTTCCTGTTGTGGTCAACTTCCATGCCGAATGGTGTGATCCCTGTAAAATTTTAACGCCAAAAATGATTTCAATGCTCGAGAACTCAAAGGAAGTCGATTTGGCTGTAATCAATGTTGAGGAGAACACGGAATTAGTTGAAACATTCGAGGTGAAAGCTGTACCAGCGGTGCTAGCATTCCGGAATGGAGTTGTCGTCGATAAATTTATTGGGCTGACGAATATACAAAACATTGAAGCGTTAATCGAACGTCTGAAGAAGAATCTACAATAATTGGATTATTAAGTTTTTGGGCCTTTTACGAATTTTTTCTTTTCTTTTTTTTTTGAGGAGCGGTTTAAGTTCCGTGAGGCTAGATTTTAGGTAATGGCTGCGATTATAGTACGAATAAGGTAGAGTAATTGAGGTAAAATTCATACTATGATTACAAGCCGACAGTTTTTCTTCCATTTATACAACTATTAATTATTAGCTAATAAAATATTGATGTTCTTTTAAGAAACACTTTCGTTTCTCAATCTGTCTTAGTACACATGCATTCGGATCGTGACGAATGAGTATTTCTCTCGCAAAAACAATGTGCGTTATAGAATAAGACCTTGGATTTATGAGTTGCTTTGTTCGATGAAAAACTTTAGCATTGCGGAAAGAGAACAACGACATTCCGAGAGATTATCTACTATTTGTTGTTCAGTCTTCTCTGCAAATCAATGGTTTATGACGATTTTTGCTTTTTTTCTTCGCGGTATGAAAGTGAAAAAATTCGATTTAAAGTTGCAAGAGGTGAAAGGGGGGTTTCTTTTTTATAAATTTAATTAAGCGTTTATTCTTTATTCCCGCAGAGGAATATTGGTGTCATATGAACCGTTTTTCAAGACGTTCCAGTATGAGTTGGATGAATATCCTAAGTAGAGAAAGATTTGGATATTGAGAAGAACCGATCATGGCCCTGATCGGATAAAGTGGATGATTGAATTTTTCACTATTTAATGAAGAAAATGTGACCTTATCTAAAAGTAAGTACATAGCTACCTATGTAAAAAAGACGTAATTAGAGCTTCTGAAATTGCCAGTTTGTTGTTCAAAAATTATTTAAATTTCTATAAGGGATTCAGACAACAATCTCCAGGGCTCGATCCAGCTTTTTCCCCACTCTGGGCAAAGCCAGTACTTGATGCCACTCATGCGGTACTGTTTTTACATATCTATGTATAATTGCCGGCTCTCACAGTACCTCTTTGGGAATTTGCCCGGATGGCCACCTCCTAAATCGGGGCCTGGCAGTCTGAATTCCCTGATGCAGACTTTTCACTAGCAATAGAGACTAAAATTTTCCATTTTGAGGCATAGACAGCCACATAAATTCCATTATAAGGGGCCTTACCTGAATTTTGTAGACCAGTGCTGTAAGCACAAAGTAAATATTCCTCAAACTCCCAATACAATGTTAATACGCCCTAAAATACGAAATAAATAAATTTTTTTTATCCATAATTATATAGTCATACGAATTTTATTTAAATACATCATACTGTGTTGTTGTAATATATATGTATACGTAAATATGGGATTTAATTTACACGGATTCCTAAGAAGAGATGATTAAATAATTTGTTTATAGACATTAATTAATGTGAAAATTAATTTGAGTTTGTCTAAAGGAAAAATTAATATTCTATTACATTATAGTCGTTACCTATTGAAATATATATTTATAATATTTTTTTCTTTATAAACAAATGTATCGAAATGCCGTTTAATGCGAAACTTACTTGAAATAATATTTACATAAGAGAGGGAAAGAGAGAGAGAGAGAGAGAGAGAGAGAGAGAGAGAGAGAGAGAGAGAGAGAGAGAAAGAGCGTCGTGTGCGTTATTTTATGATAATACTTCACAGCGAAAATAAATGAATTTGAAAAAATTACTTAAATTTTTAACTATAGTAAAATCGGTTAAAAAACTAAATAATAATAATAATAAAAAAAAACTCCCACTGCAATGCGATGACGATTACGAAAGCATATCACGGCTTTTGAAATCGTTCAATGAAGAGTATACCTCGATTTTAATTACATTTACAAGCATCTTTTATTTTTACACTTAGATACATGCTGTTATATGTGGACAGTAACGAAAGCGTGAAAGGTCCTATTTTTGATTATTTTTTTTTTCAATAACACGAAGACATTTGGATTTTCTTTTACATATTCCTTATCGGGTTCATCTGTTTCACTATGTTGAAAAAAGCTAGCGTTCTTCTTTCTGTCGCATTTTTGGTTTGTTTATAGCATTTCGAAATTAAATTTTCTTCAATCCGATATGAATGGCCATGGCCGCTGTTTGCATTATTCGTGAATTTACTCCGACTGTCTACCGAACGGTTTTCGTTTTTATTCTTTTTTCTTTTTTTTATACAAATTTTGTACTGCATCTTATACGACTTTATTGTTTGTGGTTTTGTTAATATATATATATATATATACTCGTATATACCTATACTCGTACTGTAAGTGTAAAAATATTAGCTTTACTTTCAATTCTGTGTGTATTTTAGCGTTTTTTTTCATTTCATTTGACTCGCTTAAAGTTTCTAGACTTTAGTTGATTTTTTAAATTTTTTTTTATATAAATTTATAGATACATGTATATAGATTATATTAGAGTATAATTACATAATTTGGAGCTATTAGAATAGTAATATAATGCCTTATGTTCAGTTTTTTTTTATTTTTATAAATACCTATTCAAGCCTTACTCTTTCTAAGGCATAAGTTTTCATTTAATACTAATTTAAATTTTGATGTTTTATGCGATGTTTTTTTTCTCTATAAATATAGTTGGAAAACGAGTGCGAAAAGTAAAAAATTAAGTAAAAAAAAAAAAAGAAATCAGAAAAGCCGTAGTCCAGATGAGTTCGTAAAAAAAAATGGTCAAATTTTGGCCCTGACCGATTAAATCCGAATTCAGGTCGATAATCATTAAAACTTTAATCCTTGATCTTGTTTCTACAAGAGCAGAAAAAAATTAATCGTTAATGATTTTTTGTGTTTAAATTTTTTGATTATCAATCATCAAAATTGTCATATGGGCAAGGCCACCGTCAGTAACGTCACGCTCGTATACATATTTTGGTCAATATCTTTACAAAATGCAATTATTTCTCCCAACTTGAGAGCGGTATATGAAAGTTCTCGTCATAGCTGTTGTTTCATACGCAGATAATTTTGCTGTATCTCGCTTTGTTATGAAGTTATGACCATTTTAAGCCGTCAGTAACGTCACCTGATTTTGGAAGTGTGTTTTGAGGTTAGTGAACGTTTGTGTAAAAATGAGCGAATTGAAAAGAGTTCATGTTTATTTTTGTCCAGTATTTTAAACAGGTAGGATGTAAGATGATTCTTATCCAAAAGGTGGGTTAAATATTTTATGTTTTAATCACGTAAATGACAAAAAAGCAGCGTCAGTAACGTTACGCAAAATGTCAGTAACGTTACACGTACGAATTTCGTTAGGATTGTCGGGTTTTTTTTTCTTGGGTTAATAGAGAGAATCCAAACGGCGAAAAAATCATAATAGAGGAGTTTTAAGATGCCCCCATGGGGAGATATTAAGACGAAACCACTTTTCGCAGTAATCTCATTAAAAAAATTGTAGTAAATCGGGCTTGCCCTTTAGAGCTGATTTTTGTATGATAGAGTGTTAGTTAATTAAATTATCTCTTCAATGATGTGTATAGGTTGAGGGTTGAAATTGGTTTTTGACCAGTTTAGCATCATTAAAATGAAATTCTGTAAATTTTTCCTACTTTTCAGTTTTATCGGCTATTTAGTACGAAAAATTTCGAATTGACTCGTTTTTCTTTTTTTTTTGGTGAAGCCGGAAAAGCACGTGATACCTTTTTCACAGCTTTTCCTATTGTTTGTGAGCACCTGTAGCTTTTCTGAACGATTTCGCTAAGGCTGCAGCTTGGAGTCGTCTCAATTTGGGTGTCTTTAGCTGATTGTTTTAATTTCTGTCGATATTTTTTGCTTCTTTCGCGGCCAGCAGCACGGCGCATAGAAATCGCCTTTCCCAATTCACTTATTGCCATTAGTTTTTCTTCCTCTTTTCTGTTAGCCCTACATTTTTTCATTGCTTCGGCCTTTTTCTTTTTGTATGCATCGTATTTGTTGCTTTCTTTTAGCTTTTCAACATAACGCTTGTCTCTTTGTGTACCAGGAATTGGAGTCTAGCAATTAAATACCATATTATTAAGCAAAAAATTAAAAGAAAAAAATTTTAAAAAATCCGTCAGTAACGTCACGCAATCTTTTTTTGCAAAAATACCCTTCTATATACAATTAATGCCTCATTTAAGCATTGATTATGAAAGTACTTAAAAAACTCTAAAAAAAAATCAGCTCATCCAATCTCTTTTCTAAATAGTTAATGCATAAAAAAATATTTCACAAAAATTTGTCAGTAACGTCACCATTTATTTTCGGCTGATTACTTTAAGCCCTAATTGGTCCAAAAGCCAAGCTTTCTACACAAATTTGCTTGCTGATCAAAAGTTTCATTTATATTCTATCCAAAAAAGTAACCATCTGCCTAAAGTACGAAAAAATAACAACAAAATTTACCTTTTTCTCCGACATTGGAATATCTTTCATATACCGCCTTGCACGTGCCACTTATGAAAAGAATGTAAAACGTCAGACCAGAGACAAATTTTGCTCTGGCATACAGTGCTGCCATATTCTATACATATTTGACATTTAAAATGTAAAAAAAAAATTGAGCTTTGTGACAGAAAAAACAAAGCTACGTGGTTTCATTTTTCGTGGCCTTGCCCATATGAATAATGAGGATTAATTTGGACTTTTGAAAAAAAACTAAATTATTAAAAAAATTTCAAAAAATAGTCGCGATTAAATATTGATTATTTTGAATGATTTTTTATTTCCTTAACATTTAATTCAAAATAAAATTGTTTATTTGAAAAATATTTCAAAACAATTTTAAAATAACCGCCATCGAATTAAGATTATTTTTTAAACTATTCAAATTATTTAATTTAAATTTAATTAAAATCAGTTTTAAATCAAAAATAATTCAAAGTAATCTAATTTAAATCGCATTATTTTTGTTATCATTTAGATTATTTGGTTTATATAAAATAATTGCGATTATTTGGAAGTATTATTGATTAGTTCTATTTAATTTTGATTGAAGAAAATTTATCAATTTAACTTTATTTGATTTGAACCAAAATAATTCAAAATAATCTAAATTTAGTCAGGACTATTAAAACAATTTTTTTTAGATATGCCTACTTAGTATTTTCATTAATTTGAAATAATCCCGATAATTTTACCATTATTTGACAATTCTAATCCTGCGTTATGAGACACATAAACAAAATAATCATTAACAATCACTTTATCAAACCAAAAGAGAAATTACATTTGATATATTTATTATTATTTAAATAATAAATATTTAATTTGTTTGCAGTTACTTTGATTTAGACTGAAAAAATATGATGTTGCCGAAATATGAAGATAAATTAAAAATTATCGATATCTCTTTCTAAAATATAAAAATTATAAGTAAAAATAAAAAAAAAAATAAAAAAGATATTAATAAAAAATAATAATGAAATAAAAACAAAAATAAAAACATAGTAAAAAACAATATGAATTGATGATAAAAATAATTTAAAAAATTAATAAAAACAAAAGTAATAAATTATAAAAAATAATAATAAAAATAATAAAAAAGTAATAAAAAACAATAAAAAATAATCAAATAAAATAATTTAAAAAAAAATAAACAATAAAAAATAAAATATAAGTAAAAATTAGAAAAACTCAGGGACCCAGAATAATTATTTTTGAGTTTTCAATTAAAAAATCAAAAATGTTTAAATTATATTTTAAAATTTAGCATTTAAGTGTTATTCTTAGAGTTTTTTTTCGGCCAGAAAATAAATAAATACAATTTTTTTATAATTAAATAAAAATAAAATCAATATTCTATTTGGTATAGAGAGATGCTTACGAAGGTCTAACAACTGAAACGCAAACTTATCGGAGTCTTGAGTGATCTTTTTGAAACCCGTAACATCACCTTAATTCATAGCCCGATTATTTAATGTATACGCTTTATATTTATGTATATGACTTAATATGTACAACTATAAACATATATGTTTTTTGTCCATAAATACCATTTCCCCTGTCCTAGTTCCAAAAACATCCAATGTGTTTTTTTAATAATACGCCGGGAAAGGATGATAATTTGATGGATTGGATGTATGATGATTAGCGGATGGTAGAACTGGTGGCCGGACACCCGGATGATAGTTGCCCGATGCAACCTGATGATATGCGCCAAAACTGCGCGCCATATGACGATTTTGAGCTGATTCACCCAACAGACGACTTTGATCGGAGCCAAGTAGACGATTATTTTGCTCCATGAGCAAATGAGCGGTGGGATCTACAAGCAATCGATGTTGATCGGCAGCAGCAGCTGCATTCGAAGCCGCCAACAGACGATGTTGTTCAACCGTCGAGAGCAGACGATGATGTTCGAGACTCTCGCGACTCTGATGTGGCATCTGAGAGGATAAGAACGAACGATTATTACCTACCGACATATTTGTATTCGGAGTCAAATCCAATGATGCCATGCGTAGCATATCATGATGCGGATGATTATAGGACAATTGTGGCGGCGATGAGACAACATAATTCGCCGTTCGACTCAAATCGACCGAAGTTGCTTGATCGTGATCCTGATCGCTTAGCTGATCGGGCAGCATATTATGCATGGCCGACTGATGATGTTGCTGCATTGCCAATTGGCTGCTGTGCTCCTGCTGTTGCTGGTGTTGTGCCGCAGCAGCTGCTGCTGCAACGGCAGCACTGTGATGTTGTTGCTGTTGCGATTGCGATTGAGATTGTTGACTCTGCTCGCGCTCGGATAATATATCGTAGATGTGATGATGATAGCGTCCAATACCGGGTAGATTGGAGGAAGCAGCGCTGCTAGGCAGCTGGAAATTATGATGATAATTGGATGCGCTCAGATTAGAACGTGAGGACATATCGAGACCTTGCAGGTCGGACATATCGCTTGTGGTTGCTGACGCGGCGGCAGCGGCAGCTGCACCAGAGCTAACGTTACTGTTATTATGACGATATTCATTTGGCGAATCGATTTCCTGATTACCATACTTCGCCATACTTTCATATTTGGAATACATAAGATCCATTTGGGATTGCGAAAATTTCATTCGCATATCTTGCCCAGCACTGCAACAAACCGAAAGGATGATGAATAAAAGGAAAAGGTAATAAATTATGAAAACGTACCTATTGTGCGGCATTATGCTATTTTCTTCATCGCTTGATAAATGATTACTCGCAACTGGAAGATTCTGGCGTCTTTCGGCCTCGTGCTCCAGACGTTTATGCCGCATGACATCACCGTTGAAATTGTAGCGCGGTATCGAAGGCGACGATGCCGGTGAAATGAGTTCATGTTCGGGATATGTGCTACCGACGCTTGGTGCGTTTCTACGTTGTGCTTGAATCGTCGGTAGCGGTGAAGTCGCTGATATGTTGTTGTTATTGTTTTGTTATTGTTGTTGTTGGCGGTATTATTGCCGCCACCAACACTATTTCCACTGCTTGTACTGCTAGCAGTTCCAGGGCCACCGGGAGTGCCATTCGAAGTTGCGGGATTGGCAGCAAAGAGTCCACCATAGTCACGACCGGGTGAAATTGGTGTCGGTGAAGGCGGGGTTCGATGATGCGTCGTCGAGAAGGCATCCGAATCGGCTGCACTGTTCGACATGTGCTGCGGACGTGGTGTTGAGCCGGCATCAACATCGACATCATTGTTATTCTGGTTGCTCTGAGGATTCGTAGGCGTCGAAGCACTGGGGGATATGTTACATGAACTCATCGCATTCGAGGAGTTTTGGAATATTGGTAATGCCGGAATTTGCATTGGGAAATTACTGAGATTTTTCATCATTTTCAATTCATTCTCTAGCGTATCCATATTATTGATGGGATTATTGGTCGAAGAACCAGGGAAACGATTTGATTCCGAGTCGACGTGTGAGCTCATAGGGCTATCGGTGTTAATGTTATTCTCGGTGGGTACCTTTAAGTCATTACTCTCATTATCCATTATGTTGCCAACAGAATTGAGCGCCGCCTCTACCAACATACTTGCCGAAGTCGAGGGTGTGCTCCCAGTGCCGCCAGTCAGTCTTGGATTTGCGTTATTATAAAATGAACTCATAAACGATTGTGGATGCGTCAGTGGATTCATATGCATTTGCGGTCCATTACTCTGCACGCTTTCATTGTTGTTGTTGTTGCTATTGTTGCTTAGACCACCGGCAACACCACCAACACCGCCGCCGCCACCAACATTAGCAACGCCACTCGATGTGGCATTCGGTGTTGCAGTAGCAGCTGAATTATTATGATGATAATGTTGCATCTGACCGGAATTTCCATTATTATTCGATTCGACGACATCCAAAAATGATGAATTCTCATCTTCCTCACGATTCGAAGCATTTTGATGTGCATTATGATTTGCACTGGCGGAGTTCATCAAACGCGCTAAAAAGTCTCTATTCTGACCGATTAATTTACTTTGATCTTCGACTGAACCGGGTGGCACAGCGAATCCGGGCAAGCCGGCCATCTCACTTGTATTGGGCGCACCACCACCAACCGACATGTTGCATACCGCTGCGTTGTTGGTCAAATTATTTCCACTAACATCGCTGCTGCTCATCGCACCGCACCGATCAACCGAAGCGCAGTCACGGCTGAGATGGCGATCATCACCGCTGATCCACTTTTTGCTCCCTTTGCTAACAACCAAATTTTGACCCAGCGAATGATGGCGATAACTGTTATTGTCCATTTGGTTCTGCTGCTGCTGCTGCTGCACGCTATGCACATGATGACCACCGCCAACACTACCACCATCCCGTTCGTCATCTTCATCGTCGTCGTCGTCGTCCTCTTCGTCGTCGTTGACCATACCGCCGGCAACTGCATGCACAGCACCGCCGCCTCCCATTGCCATGTGTTGGGCGCCCAATCCCGCCGACATCATATGCATTTTGGCAGCTTCTTCTGTATTGCCACTGGCCATCGCTGAAACAGCTGCCGCAGCTGCAACCACCTGCTGGACTTGTTGCTGTGCCGTCAAACGTTGAGCGGTCGTCGTGAGGAAGGACTCAACTAAACTTAATTGAGCATTTTGCTTGCGGCGCACCTGTTCCAAACGCTCTTCCTCGTCATCATCTTCTCGATATGGTACGGCGGCACTCGTGCTCGGGTCCTTTTTCTTTTTACGCTTTCGACTGCCGACGACTTTTTCACCGAACATATTTGAAATTTTCGACGATAATAGCGAAAGATTCGGTTCGTTGCGGCATAGATCCTTAATGGATTTTCCCGATTTCTTTATCGCTTCGAAAATATTATCGTCCGACATTTCCGTATCGCTTTGAATGCTTCCGCTAAGCATTGAATTTTGATCCTCCAGGCTCTTGCGGCGTCTTCGTGGTGCTTGTTCTTAATTATATTGAAAGAATTTTAAATCCCCATCATGCTTCGATTTCAAAGGAGGCTTACCCAAGAAGTCAACTTTCATACCACCAGAATACGCATCGAAGGTGTACGCAACGCTTCGTTCAATCTTCGGCATTTGCTCCTGCGTATAATTGTGAACCTTCTTGTAGTGGAACTGCAGACATTGTTTTGTTGTGAAGGCAGCATTGCATTCGGGCTCAGCACATCTAAAAAGATTATATAGGTATTTACCAAAAAAGGATGTATCTGAATGACGCAACGAGAGAAGATGGATATATATATATATATGGACGAATAAATACTTGAATGGTCTGACGCCAGAGTGTGTTAGCATATGGATCTTGAGATTGCTGCGATTCTGGAATAATTTCTGACACCTTGGACAGCTGACGACAGTCGAGTTACGACTGTGAACCTCCTTCGAGTGTCGCTGCAGTGCGGCCCGCGATCCTAGAAGTTTGGAACATAATTTACACTGAAAATCTCGTAAAACTTCAGCCATATCTAAAATGAAATTTTGAGATTTATGAAGAAAATGAAATTTTGGATTGCGGTGATTTGAAAATAAAAATACGAGTTTTCAACTTAAAAGCGAATTCAATGGTGTGAGTAATGAGAATGGATGTGGAAGAGGGTTCGACTAAATATCGTCTAAGATTTTTGAATTGTTTGTCCCGACATAACAATTAAAATAGAAAAAATCTTCCTTGGATTTGTATTTATTCAGAATTATTTAACTTCAAAGAGGATCTAAATGGAAAATTGCTAAAAAAGAAATACAAGGGAAGTATATTTTATGGAAAAGGTGATTTGGCGCCTTTAGGACATGTTAAAGTTTTCTATCAAGAAAATTAGATTCACAAAAGAAGCAGAGGCGTTTCCGCTTTAGCAAATCAAATGAATGAGAAGGAAATTGTCAATCTCTTATAGCTTCTTGGATAGCGTATTATATCGTATATACCAGAGCTGTAAAATAATTAATTCATTTTCAAATTTCAGCCTTTTGAATTTCCTTTTAAAGATTTAATTCAAAAATTCGTTCTAATGAATTATGAATGAAAACTTTAAATTCATCATTCAGCTGTCAAAAATGATTTATGAATTCAATTTTATAATTCTTTTTTTAAAGCTCCCAGTTAACTCATTTTGATTTTAGCTTAAAATTTTTAAATCAAATCAGTTTGAAAACATTTTCCAGCCTTAGGATTGAAATCAAAATTTCTAAAACAATGGCTATTAATGGGAAGTGGTAACGAATTTTGAGAATCCCATTTTTGCTTTGAAAAATTTTCGGTAGTTTTTCAAATATTTGGCTATTGGCGAAAAACTTTCTCAGATTTTGGATAATGGATATTTTATTTATTCCAATAGGGGGGATATAGTTGACGCATTTTGCGAATTCCTGTTCCTTTGCTAAAGGAAAGAAAAGAACTCCCAGATTTCAAAAATACAATTAGGGTTTTTCAAATGCGGGCATAGGTTGTTTTAGAAATTGTGATTTCAATCCTAAGGCTGAAAAATGATTTAAAAATTCTATGCTAAAATCAAAATGAGTTAACTCGGAGCTTTAAAAAAAGGAATTATAAAATTGAATTCATAAATCAGTTTTGACAGCTGGATGATGAATTCAAAGTTTTCATTCATAATTCGATTGTCGTAGAAATGAATTCAATAAAAATTTGAAATTTTTAGCTGGGAATGAAAGTGACTTATATGCCTGCCACACGTAGATCGAAATTGAGCAATTTCAAAAAATTTCAGAACAAATTTGACATTTGAAATTGAGGCAATTTGAATTTTGTTCTGAAATTGAGCAATTTCGATCTACGTGTGGCAGGCATATTAAGCCTCAAATGATTAAATTCTTTTACAGCTCTGGTATATACCATGGCAAAATTTTTCTCTCCGTAAGCAAGACTTATTAAATCAAATTTATTATTAAGAATTGTAACAATTACTTCCTTTTATAATCTTTAATCATTTAATCAAATAATTGCCAAGCAACCACGATCATTTCAGATCAATCAAAAATCTAAATTATTAACACAATTAAGAAAAAATTATCGCAATTAAGTTTAGGTTAAGATATTTTGAAATTTTTTTGATTTATTTACATAATTTTAATTCAAAATAATCTAAATTCAGCCGCAATTGTTTTTTGATTATTTTTTAAATTAGTTCAATTTCAAAATTTCAAAATTTAAATGCAATTACTTTTTGATTATTTTTGAATTTTTTTTATTAATCAAAATAGTTGTGTTTTTGATTATTTTTTAAATTATTTAAACTATTTCATTAATTCAAAATAATCTAAATTTAACCTCAATTTTTTTTTTCATTCATTGAACTAATTAATTGATATTTTTTTAAACAAATTAAAAAAATTCTTCTCCTAAATTCCTTCAAAACCCCTGCTCTTTACCCCGTCAAGCTGATTCTACTGTTTTTATCTATGATTCCCCCCCGCCCTTTTTGAGTGGAGTGTTGTTTATGAGTTAAGTAATGAGAAACTTAGTCATAAAAATGTATTCCAATTGAAAAATAAGGCTTTAAAAAGGCTCAGATGTATGAATGGATTTTCACAGATAAGACAATTAGAGTTTTAAGGCATTTAGAAATAGAGTGATATCGATCTACTTCATTACAATTTTCTTGAAAGTCAAATTTCTTACCACTGTGCATTCTTTTAATATGGGCTTTCAGTTTCTGAGGCTGGCAGAATTTCCGCCCACAAAAATCACAAAGAGGTCTTGCGCGATTTGGGTTCGCCGCGCAACCGTACGTACGATGCACCTCCAGATAGTTCAGTCGCAAGAAGAATTTATTGCAAAACTGGCACTGGTATGCACCTTTGCCGTCATGCACCTCGGCTGCATGTTTCATAATGTTATCCTTGCCTAAAATAGCATCGCCGCAGACTTTGCAATGGTATTTTCGTATGGTCAGACTCATCGATGGATCGTGGAATATGGAGCAATGTGTGCGATAGAAGAGAGGATGTTCGAACTTCAAATTGCATCCACCACAGTCTGCGGAAAGAAAATTTATTGAAATTAGTGAATATTTTTTCTTTTATAATCATTTCTAGGACAATTGAAATTATTGAAATTCGACACCTAAAAGTATGCTTTTCAATATTTAGAAACCTTATATAATCTTGTGCTAACGATGTTTGATGAAGGCTCTCCCGAAGCATAACTGCCAAATTTCGTGTATGTGACATACCCATCAGAACGAACGGATTTCGCACCATCGGAATATTTTCAACCATACTTTTGGGTGCTGAATTTAATTATTTTCTATTGTTCTAAGAATTTAATCCTCTTACTTGTTTTATCGTTTTGTTTTTTGCGCCACATCGTGTTGCAGTCGTCGCTCCAATAGAGCAACTCCATACCGTTCTTAACATCCCGACACGTTACAAAATATGCCTGACGATCAATCGACACCAAAGTGACATTTCGTTCGTCATATGTCGGCGCGGGTCGAATGTAGCGCAACCAATTCGAGGTATTCGGATTATCGCAGGACAATAACAGGGACTTCTCATCGCCGGGTTCGCGAACCTCGAATATCCATTTCATGTCGCTACCTTCGCGCACATCGTTCGTCTGAACGGGCTGTCCAATAAGTGGACCCAGTTTCGTAAACGCTCGCACCTCCGAGCGTACAAAGACACCCGTTACATTCGGCTCGACATTATGCAATTCGAATTCCGCCGGCACAGATGCCTCAGCGAATGTTATGAGCGGTTTGGTCTCCAACTCTGACATTTGTGACGTCTCATCCATATCCTCATCGTCTACATGCGCCTGTTTAGCTTGCCTTTGCGCATCGGCCTTTAGCTTTGCTAGGGCCTCGAGATTCTTACGCTCGATCCATTCGGCAAGATCCACTGCATCGGTTATTATGCAAATGGCATTGCGTACGGGACATAATTTAAATTCATGCGTTATGGAACATTCACGGCAGGACTGCAGCGAACGGAAGGCCATCTCGTGTTCGTCTTCCTCTTCGACAAAATTCTGTTCATTTTTCATTTCCCGTGCCAAAGCCTCCTCGTCCATCTCATCATCATCGTCATCGGTATCGTCGCCGTCGTCTTCCTCATCGACGGCATTAGGGGTAAATGGTGCCTTCAAGCTCTTTTTCGTTTTAACGCGTACACCACGGAAGCCGTTGTTGTTTTTGTTGTTGTTGCCCTGCCCACCACCATTAAGGCTGTCAATTGCATCGGTAATGCCTGATAAACCTGCAGCTGCTGCCGCTGCTGCTGCTGCCACTGCTGCATTACCGGATACGCCCGCAGCAAGGTTATCGTTTTCCTCGTCACCGTCTTCGTCGTCGCTTCCTTGATCGAAGCTTTCGCTCTTCTTCAGGCACAACGCATTTGTTGGCAGTGCGGAGGCGGATTTCTCTTCCAGTTCGCTCTTGATTTTCTCCGCGATGCGGCAGTCAAGGACTTCCGGTAGCAAAGTATCCCGATTAGCATTGCTGTTGTTGCTGCTGTTCGAGCCAGCGGCACCAGCTGCAGCAGCTTTCAGCTTCTGTTCATGCTTCTTGGCTTTCGTCGTGTAATTTGCAAAGTCTTTTATTTTGGGAAATCCATTTAGCGTGTCACTGAACTGGACGCGTTTTTTCGATTTCTTTCGCGCCGGCTGCGTCTCATTGCTCTCGCTTTGGCTGAACTCTTTCACGCTCAAATTCGGCTCAAGCTTGAAGTTTCCTGCGAAGCTTTTCGTCGGTGTTGCTGGTGCAGAGGGCGGGGGCAGGCTGGAAATTTTTGGAATAAAAAGGCATAAGTGAAGAAATTAGATTAGGTGGAAGTTCGGCAAAGTTAAGCCCCTAAAGGTATGCACTGAAATATTTCAAAAGAAGGAGTTCCCTTTCGGGGGCTCGCAATCACCTATACCCTTTATATAACTTGAAGCCTTTTGTGGGCTATGGAGTAAATATTTGCACATGCGTCTCTCGCCTACAAACCAAAATTTTCACCGGTGATTTGTCGCCATCCAATAGTGCAGAAAATCCTGCAAAAATATACTACATAAAAATATAAAGAAGCAATTACAATCGAAAGCGCAGTTGATTGAAACTGGTTCCCTATGCTTTAATGAGTTGAATGTGTGCAGGTATTGAAGCGCAGGAATTCCTGCATTATTGGAAGCCATGCTTTATAAAACATTGCGTGTAACTAAAGCAAAGCCAGAAAGTCACATGCAACTCTGCGCACTCAATACTTGTTTATTACCTGACGGTCAGGTCAGGTCCTGACCGCTAAGTATAGGCGAAACTTAAAATATTACTTCGAAGTAATTTTATATATGTTTTCCATATGCTTCTTATGGGCACTTTGCTTACAGCGTATCTCAGTATAGCCGATAAAGGCTTAAAAGTAATGAAAAAGGACTACTCGTGTGTACTAGTTGCTATAAAAAGTAGTAATCGTTACTTTCGAATCGTGGAGCAAATTTACTTTAGGGGCGTTTCTGAGAATTATGTTTTGTTCTTCCCATACTATGCAAAATGACTCCTGATTCAAACTCTGCACTCAGTTGTTTTTGAGGTCGCGTTTAGTTTGGGAAAAAATTTCTAAAAAAAATCGTACTAATTTTTACGGGGATATTGCAGAAATGAACTGCAAAATCGTCACAAAGTTTATATTGGTCGAAAAACCTTAAATGATGACGATTTCGTTTTGACCCCGTTTGCCCTTTCTCATTTTAAGATAAGACAACATGTGGTATCGATGTATAATAATTGAGTAGAAATGGTAAGGAAACGTTTTTTTATGAGTATTAATCTCAAATGGCATATATTCCCATTCGGCAATTGGGTCTTGCATGAATTTATTATTGTAAGAATTCGTCGATGAAATAAGTAAGATATGTAATGTCGAAAAATATCAGGAATAGTAAGGCAAATATTCGGCGATAGCGGACCTAGAAGTTTTGCAAATCTCATCCATTGTTTTTTTTATTTTTTGTGTTTTATGGTTCAGAAGAAAATTGATGAAGTTTTGAAGAACTCCTCGGTCCGCTATCGCCGAATTTTTGCCTTACTATTCCTGAGTTTTTTCTTATGAACGCATAAACGCATAAGAAACTGTACATTTTCGTGGAAATGCATAGAAGAAAAAGTGGAATAATAAAGTTTGTCATTTGAAGTGCGACAGTAAAGGAGTTAACACATAAAATTGTGTTCAAATAGTGTATGATATCATTAAAATATTTTAAATATTTGAAATCATTGGGTTAAATAACCTATTTATTTTTATTTATTTATTTATATTTATTTACCTTTTTTGTTTTTTATTTAATAAAACGAACTGATTTTGAATGTAAAACAAAATTTTTTCCGATTTATAAATCCTCCAAACAGGAATATTTTCTACAATGAATTCAAAAATCTTTTTTTCATTGTAGAATTCATATATGAATTTCTTGTGCATTTTCAAACGAAGAGGTCGTTCACTATGCCTTACCATATGTAAGCTATCATTTCCGCGATAGCGGACCGAAAACACGCTTGCTATTCATGACTATTTCGATCATTTTCAAACGAAGCTTTCCGCGATAGCGGACCGAAAAATAAATGAAAACTATACCTTACATTTCCTAGGACATCGCAATGTTAATTTTCAACGATGAATTCAGCAATAGTCCATAGAGGCAATTGCAGAAAAAGTTGCTGATAAACCTTACACTTGCCGACTGGGTTTTAGCAAAATTTTCTGCGTTATCTCGAACATTAAGAAATTATATCTACCAGCTGGTGGACTTTTCTAGACATTACGAATGACAGCGCAATCATTAGCCGTCGGTTAGTTTGCAATATGATTTCATACAAACATTTGGTCGCTATATCTTCTAACCTAAAAACGAGCACCCAAAACGGGTTGCAGGTGTGGATTCGGGATGTCATTCTTCATATATATACATACAAAGTTTGAATTATATCCCAGAAATGTTCTTAAAGTAAGTTTATTCCCGATTCGTTTTTGGGTAGCAGACAGAGCACCCGTTACTTAGTAACGAATACATACGCTCTGCTGCTGCTCTAGTCTGAAGCTCTCCTTCTATTGAATTTCGATTTCAAAGCAGTGTTCCGCAGCGCTCATTATATAGGGTTTTCTTCTTATTCTCCACACGTTTCTATAGAGCGCAATCGAAATAGGAAAACAAAATCTCAATGACATCGACCCGCAGTGCTTCAAGCAACTTTTTTCGCCTTTTTTGCAGTCTGACGCGATTCTGTATTATCGGAAAATGACATCGGGAGCCCAACCATAGAAACGATTCAGAAAAAGAGATTGAAAGCAACAAAAGGAAAAGCGGCAAAGTCGTTGATAACAAATATTTTCGAATATTTTCACATCGATAGAAGAAGAAAAAAAAACAACATTTGTGAGCCCATCTCTCCCTCTGTCGGTACGAGGGGAGTAAAAGGTTGAATGGAGGGATCCTAAACAAATAGCATCATTTGAAGGTGCTTCTGTGGAATTTCATCCTTAAATAGCAAAGCTCACAATGCGCACAAAGCCTCCTCTCGAACGCTTTAAAACGTAGATGTGTACGCGCGTAAGTATGTAAGTATGTAAGTATGTATGTAGTATAAGTATGATTATGCACAGAGTTATGTGTGTGTGTCCTGGGCATTCATCTTGATGCATTAGTATTGTGAGTTATATTTGAGCATTCGTACGCATTCACGTTTGTACGCTATGTGCCTAGGTGCGGTAGCAGCCTTTGTTGCACAGGAGAGCAGCCAAATGTGTGGAAACGCGTGCACAGTCAATCGTAAAAGGGAAATGCATTCGAAAAGGAATTGCAGGAAATTCATCACCGCGGCAACATCACTAACCGCAGTACAACGGGCAACAACAACAACAACAAAGAGGAAACACTGACCCCCCACACCTTCATCCCATGCCATCATATGGCTCTCTGCGTGAGGAGGATGTATTTCATGCTCGAAATCTAGTTACACACTTGAGCACTGGGAATATTGCACCCATATTGCGAAATTATGGTACAAGCAAATGAGGCTTTTGAAATGTTGTCCACTGAATATGGTTGGCGGTTTTCATAAGGATAAAGCATTCCACTTTTGATGCTCATCCTGTTTTAAGCCCAATAATGGTAATTTAGTAAGCTTAAATCACAATCCTTTATCGTATTTCAGGGCTTCAAAATATCCAATAAAAACTTCCCCTGAAAAACAATTTTTATCCAATTTTTAATTTTTTTCAGAGAAAATTCAACGAAATCGACATATTACATAATTATTGGACAACAACAAGAGGAAATTTTGACCAGAAGAATAAAATCAAGGGGCTCCACACATAGCATAAGGAGCATGTAAACTGTATTTTCGAAAATGTTGAAGGTTCTTTAAAGAATAGATCTTCATAGCTCTCTTTCTGGAGGACCTATTTGCATGAGGATTGTGTGCTCTTTTCTTCTAAAGTCTACGTGAGTTCTTCGTGGCAAAAATATTGATTAGTTCTTAGGATACCACAATAGAAAAAATGTAAGAAATGACAGACCAATTATAATTAAATAAGATTCCTTCGTATGTTTCCCTCTTCTCTGTACTCTCCCACTTGTTTGTAACTTTTTTTTTTTTATTAGCATTCATTCATACACATGAATTCAGAGACAAGAATTTGTAGGCAGCCAAGTCAAAATCGTCAGTTCAGTTCAATTTCTTAGTACCTCAGACCCCTCATAACTAATATTCAATACACCAATATATCTCAGACACAAAATACCGTTACTTATGAGCACAGTGCTCTTAGTTTTACTTACTTGGCCAATCGATCTGTATCCTTATCGGCTAGCGTCAGCAAATACGCTACGAACTCGACGTCATTCTTGAACTGAAGTCGCGTTCGGGTGTGCTCCCATTTCTCGGCATTTTTCGTTCCGATATAGATATTTTTACTATAATTCTGATGGCGATACTTTTTGCGATCATTTGCCGCTGAATTCGAAGCAGAATTCATCAGACCACCACCTCCAGGCATGGTCTGAGAGTTACCAGCACTATTCATCATTTTCATGCTATTACTGAAGCTGGCATTGCTGCCATTACTTCGTATCGAATCAGCGCAATGCATGGCCGAGCTATTACTGCAACCGCCCATGCCTTGAGGGCCCTGTGAGCCGTCCAGGAGACTAGCAACCGTGCCATTATCAATCGAATTCGCAGGGTTGCCAACACTGTTGCACTGTTCGAGTAAACGATTCTTGACAGCGTGAACGGTTGCTGCAACGGTCGCAGCGGCAGCATTAGTATTAGTATTCTCTCCGTCATCGTCCTCTTCGTCGTCATCATCATCATCATCCTCCTCATCGTTGTCCCCGTTGCCGTCGTTGCCATCAGCTGACATTGCGTCTAAGTTCTTCACGTTGTTTCCTTGATGCGCATTTGCATCACGCTGCGATGCCAACATATCACTGTCACGGGCAGAGTTCGCCTTCGGTCCACCACTAGATGATTGGCTGGCATTGGCTTCATTAATGTTATGAGCTGTTTTTGAAGCCGTCGTCGAATCGTTCGGCATCGCATCCGAATTCCTGGAACAGTTATCGTCGTTGTTGTCGTCTAATGCCTCAGATGCGCTATTTTCATCCGCCTCCGATGAGTGACAGTGGTGGCGTCCCGTATCCGCATCAGCATCAGCATTCGCATTCGTATTCGTGGGACCATTCATGTTATTGGGCGTTTCGTTGCCATTTTGACTGGCCTCGCTCATGCTACTGTTCGACGATGTATTCGTGTTCAGATTGTTTATATTGACGTTGTTATTTTCATTGATGCTGCTGTTATTATTGTTATTATTATTATTATTGGAATTGTTATTGTTTGTGCTGTTGTTGTGCTCGGTACTGTGATTGCTATTATTTGCACTCGAATGGCTCGCTAAGTTCGTACGATTGAGGTATGAGCCGCGAGCTTGTCCAACATCCGAACTTTCCGAACTCTCATCATTGAAATCGAAGGCACTGAAGTCTGCATTCGATTTCGACATTTCGTAATGAACTTTTTTTGTACGATTTGTACGCGGTCCAATGGCTGAAATATTCCTAAAAGGTATTAACTCTACATGTGATTATTTAGAGCTAATATTATTTAAATTTTGTATACACTTTATATAAGAAAACAGAGATTTACAAAAACAAATAGAAAGTATTAAGAAAAAGAATAGAAGAGAAAGAAAAGAAGATAGAAGAAAACTAAAGGAAATTGGAAAAATTAAAAAAAAATTAAAGAAAATTAAAAAAGTAGCATCTAATAGAAGAAAATTAAAGAAAACTTTCCCCTTTGCAACGGTATATCATTTGTTACAATCGGTGTCTAGTTTGATTGAGTATAGGCATTTGAAAACAATTTGAAATAAGTTTGAACGTTTTTTGAAGTTTTTTTTATTTTCAATTGAGTCATTTTAACTAATTCAATAGAAATCAAAATTTGATTTTTAATATTTTTTTCGGTAAACTATAAAATGATAAGAGTATCTCATATCATTGATTTAGGAGAGCAAAAACGGATGCAATTTTTGATAACCCTCAATATTAGCGAAAAACCATATTAATTTCTGCATCTCGCGAAAGTTTTAAATTCTGTAAACTAGTGTAATAAAAGAAAGTAGCAAAAATTAGAAGGACAATTCCACGTAAAAGTTTTATATTTCTGAACTAAAACCGAAAATTTGGGTGTGGTGGGTGCGACTATTGCTATGAAATTGCCTCCAAAGAAAATAAAAAATATGTTTCCAGAACGATGCTTTCCATTGAAGACCTGTAGCCTCTATTTCTTTTCGAATCTGGAGTATTTTAGTACTAGATCTCAATAGAAATCAGAATAGTAATCGAAAAAATTTTCCATCAAGATTGTGATGCCCTTTATTCCTCGAAAAAACTTCTATAAAAGTTAAGGAGCTTGATTCTCGCATATCAGCTCTGGAACTTAGCGAGAGTCATTAACAACCTGGAAACTTTTTTAACCCTCTATAATCTAGCCGGAATAAAGGCGACCATGTTAAATATTTTATTCGCCCTTATATTTACCCTTATTTCCCCCTTTTTGATACGGGAAGTGACACATATGCTGCCTCCTCATTTCCCACATACATGTATCCCAAATATTTTCTTTTTTGAAAAAGAAATCGGAAAAATCATTTGGGGTATTCACAAAGGCGTGTTAAAAACGCTGGAAAGTCGGAAAAATGCGACTTCTTAAAATTTTTTAAAACTTTTTTTGTATTTTGCACAACTTTTTATGCAGTTAAAATTTTCCTATTTTCCGTAGCCTTTGTAGCTTTCCTCGTCCTTATAAAGTGCTACCCATCCCATGAGCTTCCTTTCTATAAGTTTAAGAGAAAAATAATTAAATATGGACACATACATCATAAGTCAACAATGGCTGACCACAGCCCAGGCCTTAATTAGCTCCCCCATATGGAAGAACATTGTACCTATCAATAAACTGCACCCCATTTACCAAGAGATAGGAGAGGGAGAGCAAAAAAAAAAAGAAAAGAAATCATCATCTGTTATTGTTTTCATTTTTCAGCAAACTCATACCCCCTCCTCCCATCTTTCTTCATCTTCACATGGAATTTCGTCTGGAAAAGCACCTGTTATCATCAAAGAATCAAAAAAAAAAAAAATTCATTTCAATGGATTAAAATTAATTCAAACAATATTGTTTAGAACAAGCAAAAAAGTAGAGACCGATAAAAAAATAACAAAACTCAGACTCGAAAAGTTTTTTGTTTTCAAAAACTTTTCATTACCTTTCCACTTGTTTTTGTTATTTTCGTGGCTTTTGCGAGCCCTCTTTGCTTATGTTATTTCTCGTTTTTTCGTTTTTTGTTGTTGTTTTTTTTTTTTGTTATGTTTTGTGCATAAACAACAAAAAAACTTTCTCATACGCTTTCGTACTTTCTCAAATTTCGTTTATGTGTGTTTGCTTATGTGTGTGCGTCGTTTCCCTTTCCGTCTTTTCCATGTGTGCGTGCTTCAATGTCTCTTCTCCTCTCAACCGTAAAAAAAAGAATTCTGCTTTGTGTTCGCGTTGTGGTCCACTGTGCTTTATTTTTATTTTTATTTTTATTTTTCGCTTTCTTAACTTTATCCTTCTTTCTGTTGCGCTGCGCCGCACTCATCAGCAACAACTACACCACATCATAGTCGACGAGGAAGAAGAATGGACCGAAGCAGGAGTATAGCAGTAACAGCAATGAAATAAGAAGAAAAACTACGTATTGGACGAATAGTTTTTATCGCGCATCTATTGAAGTCCTCGGCAGGAAGCTGCTGACATCTTTAATTTTTCCAGCTCCTTGCCTCTCGCGGCTTTCTCGTCGACCACCCGCCCGCTCGCTCGGTCTCCTTCTTCTGAATTTCTTTTTGCGAGCTTTGTTTCCCCCTTTCCTTTTATTTTTTGTTTTTCTTTTTCCCCCCTCCTTCTCTCTCTCTCTCTCTCTCTCACTCTCTCTCTGTATTTCTATGGTTTTTATTTTCTCGCTTTTCCGCTTTTCCGCTATTCACTTTGTGTTCTCGAGTATTTTTGTTTTCGCTTCACTTGATTTGTACGGCCCACCGTTGCGACTGCTTCGCCTTCAATGTGCTTTTTTCACGTACTTGATTTTTCCTTTTCTTTTTTTCTCACAGCATAACGAGAACGGATGAAGGAAATAGGAACTCTTCTCATATGGGAATCTGATTTCGGAATTTTTTCGCATTATTTCTTTTTCACCTTTTCATTTTTGTGCTGTTGTTGTTATTTGTGCTATTGCATTCCATTTCTTTTATACTTAGGTATGTCTACACCCGCGATGTTTCGATTTCGCGACGTAGAAAGTCCGGGGGGCTGTGCGCGACATTCAGGATTGGGTGGGGGCAACTAATTTCTTCGGGCAGTGGTTTCGATTCTTTTCTTTGGACTATTTTTCCCCCGATTATGAATTCCGATTAACGATCACATCACACAGACACACACACGCACACTGTGCACTATCATACACAATTGCCACGTAGGTTCGTCGTCGTTGTCGTTTTTGTCGCCTCAATAGGGAAGAGACACAGCAACATCAATGCAATAAGCAACAACAAATTTTATTTCGTTAAAGCCAAAAAAAAAAAATGAAGAAATTCCCTTATGAGCGTGAAAAATGGGTGTCCCCATCAACCAATGCGTCCAACGCCCATTTTTTTTCTACCGGAAACGTATAGAGACACGTGTTTTCGCACATAATTCTCACGATTCAAACAATAAATTGCCCATTTCCACCAAAAATCTATTTAGCACAAAAGAGAATTATATATATTCTGTTTATTCCATTAATGAAAATATTTTCCTTCCAGTTTCGTGTCGTTTCGTTTCGTTTTTCATCCAATGCTGCAGCCTGTACGTATCGGAATCGTGAATTATTTCCGCGAGACGAAGATGACTAGAGAAAAGAAAAAAAAAATTGTTCCCCCTTTTTTTTCAATTTTTTTTTGTTCTTCGCAACCAAAGCAATCTGTCTGTCTGACGCATCCGAGACTCGATAATCCTTTTTTCAATTTTTCACATTCACAAAACAAGAATTTCCATTTCAATTCAATTCCTCCGGATTTTGTTATAATTTTCCACGAAATTTCACTTCGATTTGAACTAAATAATAGAATATTAGAATGATTTTTGGTCGCAAAATCTTTTACACAACCACGGACCGCGACAGGATTGGATTTTTTCCTTCGGTATTTCGTGTCATTCGCCGTTTTAGCCGTCGTCGGAATGAAAAACTTTTTTATTTATGTTGGCTGAAAGTTCCTGTCAGTGCGAAAGTTTATTTGCTAGCCTTAGCGCTGCGCGATACCCACCCACCCGCTGGCCGCGTCCGCGCCACCCAACTGTGATGCCATCGTCGATGTCGTCGTCTCCGTCGTCGTCGTAGTAGTAGTCGCTATAGTCGTTGTTGCAGTCGTCGTAGTCCTCCTCGTCATTGCTAGCGATGTCCTTTGGTGTTTACTCTCACTCTTGTGCTCTCTTTGTGCGCTCATTGTGACGCTATTGTGTGTTTCGGTTTCGGCGTTTGCGTTAATGCTGCTCCTGCTGCTGCCGCTGCTGCTGCTGTTGGCTTTTTTCCGTGTATTAGTCATAAATCGGAGTTTGGTTTATGTGTGCTCTTTGCAACAGGATAGATGCTTTACGGTTTGTTATGCTTTTCCCCATTGTCTTGGTATTGATATCACGGTGTGTATGTGTGAGTGCGCGCGCGAGAGCGCCCATTTTCGCGAGCGCGCTTTTATTCCTTATTGCTCTGCGCGTATTGAATTTTCTTGAACGTGTTTGTCCTGTGCCTGTGCTCTGTATATATGTATGTGTGCATGTGTGCGTGTGTCCTGGTGGGTGGCTTGTGGCTACCATATTCGTTACATTCTATGTTGCTTTGTAATTTTGGGAAACTGTCACTGCCGCCTTGAGGGTGATTTTGTTACGTTTCTCTTATGTTGTCGTTATTCGTCTTTTGTGCTGTTTGTGTTTTATCCTTTATTTCTACGAAAATTCACTTGAAAATAGAACTGCAAAGTTTTTTGGTTGCCATATGGTTTCATTTCAATTTCGTTGCATATTTTCAGGGGATTATATTACAAAAGTTTTTATTTCACTGAATTTTGAGTGATTAAGTGGCAGGAAAATGAACGAATCTAATCAAAATAGAAAATTATTTAGAAAAATATTGGTAATTTAAAATCAGACCTGTTAAATAATGATTATTTAATTAATGATTAATTAATTTTATTATTTACAATTATTTTTGTATGACCTATATTAATCAATGATTGCGATTACCAAATAATCCCACGGACTATAGGGAAACTTTGGAAAAACGATGTTATTCAATTAAAAATTGAAAATAATTAAAATTAATAAAAAAAATCAGAACATATCAAAAATAATCAAAAAAAATCAAAAAACCCAAAAATAATCAGGAAAAATCAAAAATAATCAAAAAAAATCAAAACTATTCAAAAATAATCTTAAATTAATCGGGATTATTTTTTAAATTATATTTTGAATTTTTCTGATTTTTTTCATTAATCTGAAATAGTCCTGATTATTTCACGATTATTTGGTAATCGCAATCATTAATAATCAAAAATTTCAAGAAGTTAAATTAATAATGATTATGGATTAAAAAAAAAACAATAATTCATGATTATTAATCTTAATCGGGATTTAACAGGTCTGTTTAAAATACATATGCGGGCATGTTACTGAAATGACTATTAAAATCGTCAAAAACTTTAAATGCTTCTAAAATCACGCTGAGTAAGTTTTGACCTGGCTTTCAACTTTAAATTCGGAGAGAATAATATATGTATCGCTTTGATCTATTATAATGAAATACAGGATTTGTTGTAACGAATTTTGGGGCACATAAAATATCGTAAATCGTCAGTTTTTGACGATATTGATTTCCGTAACATGCCCGATGGTCTTTTAAAATCGTTAAAACGGAATGAAAAATTTGAAGCATATTTAAGGGGGATTGTTTTTTGTTTTTATTTATTCCGGGTAAACATTTTGAAGTTTGCAGTACCAAAACGATATCAAGGAGCGCAATTTCATTTTTCCTTCAATTTTATAAAAAAAATTTTCATAAAGTTTTTCAGCGGTTTGGAATCTATGGGCCAGAAATGGTAAAAAGGGGTGAACAATTTTATAAATTTTTGACACTTGCTATTTTTAGCTACTAGATGGAGTCTAAGACTAAAAGTTTGTCTCAGACATAAAAATAAAATGCTAAATAGTTTACGAGATATGGACGTAATAAAGTGCGCAACTTAATTCTCGGCCGTAACTTTGGAGATCGATTTAAATCTGACCTGTAGACAAAGTAGCAAAACTGCATATAAAAATTGCCTAAATTTATGAAGTCTTTTCCGGAACATTATTCAAAATATTGCTTACCGTGTTATTTATCGATATTTATTTCTCGATTAGTGTAGTGACGCTTTAATAATATCGATTTTTCTTTAAATGTCGAAAAAGCTTTTAAAACATGTCAGCAAAAAGCTCACATCTCCACAACCCCTATTAAACAATCAACAAAAGCAGAGAGCGCCTGAGAGAAAAGAGAACAGCAAAACGTGTAAGCCTTGAATTGCCACCCCATGCGAAATAAGGGTTGCTTGCTGACGGCTGCTTTCTAATCGCATGAGGCATAATAAAAAAAAAGCTAAAATAATAGCAAATGAAATTTCAAGAACTACGTCAGAGTCAGTTAACTTTACGTATTCGACTTGAACGGAAGTATGTGATTTTTACCAAAAACCAAAAAAAAAAAAAAAATTATTTCATAATTATAAAAAAAAATAAATAAGTGGATTAATTCCCAAAACAAAAATACATAAACGTCGGCTTCATAGAATCCAAACAAAAATAGACAAAAAAAGTAACTAAAGAACTGATTCAAAAAAAAAAAAATATTTAACGACTGACAGGCTGGTTTGAAATCGATAAACACATTAAAAGAAAATTTTTGTCGGAAACATATGAGAGTCCTTTAGGGCCGTTATGGGAAATATGAAAATTAATTTTCGATAAGAAAAATGTCACCAGTAAAAAGAGGCACTTAAAGAAAATGTAGATTTTTTAAAATAATTTAAATTTTGTCGTTATTTTTTAAGATAAATTTTTATAAGAAACCTCTACGTAAATTCACGTAGCAACATGTCATTGCCGTAACAAATGTCAAAATGAGAGCTTTCTTGTCGATTACAACATGATGGTGAAAGGAAGTGGGAAAGAATCGTAGAAAATCACTGTAAAAGTTGTTATTTTCGCAATTGCTGAAACGAGCTGAAGAGAGTGAGAGAAAGAGAGAAAGAGAGAGAGAGAGAGAGTGTGTGTAACAAGAGTTTTTCGTTGAAGGTTTGAAGAGGTGAATTCACACAGAAATGCCTTTGTGACACTCAAGTCGAGCGTGTGTTTTGACGTAAATTTTAGTGCAACATTCAAACTTGCCCGAAATTGTTTGTGAAAATCGGATGCGCGTAGCAAAAAAATAAAAATAAATAAAACAATTAAAAAAATTGACATTGAAAGTGTTTATAAAATTAATTTTCCAAAAAGGCAAAAAAATATATTAAAAAATTTAATTAATATTATTATTTATTAAATATTATTTTAAAAAACAAAATAAAATCCTTTAAATCGATTGAATCGACAGAACATTCTCCAAACAAGCCAAGCGTGCTTCCAACAATTCGAAGCCTGATTGCTGCGAGGGTTGAAGAAAAAAAAAAAGAAAAGCAAAGAAAAGAAAATAAAAAAAGAAACAATAAAGTTTCGGAACTTTTTTTCACCCTCATTGAAATGTAAGAGAAAAATAAAGAAAAAATAAATAAAAGCCAATCTTAGTCATTCACTTGACGTCGTTGTCCTTTCGTGTTTGGCTTCGTTCTTACGGCTTAAGACGATTTAGTTACAATACACGCACGCACACACACACACATGGTCGCAACGTACCCTTTACAAAATTTGCTCCTTCCATCCACTCCTTCCACCTACGTAAGTTGGATATTTTCATTTATTTTATTTTCTCTCAATTTAGTTCATTCCTTTTCATTTTTTTTCCGTTTCCCCCTGCTCCGTTTCAATTCGTTTTATTTATTTGCTTTTTTCAGTTATTTTATTTATTTTGTAATCTTTTTTTTTACATGGTTTCAATAGGACTTCTGATTTTGTTTTTTATTTCGAACTTATTTTCTTTAAGGTCATTAGTCATAAATATGAAAAAAGAAAGCCAATAAAATAAAGCATTAATTACACTTGGAAAATACTTACTCTAAAAAGAAACGTAAATCACCCGCCTCTTTGGAACGAGCTTCCAAAAATTTTATTATTTAAATGAACTTCAGTTCATTAAAGGTTCGGAGCACATGATGAAGTGGCACTTGTACTTAACAGCTGTTGAGAAAGTTCTTTCTCTGCTCTTCGTTCGAGTCAAGTGAAATTTTTGGGCGAATAAAGTTTTTAATTTTCAAAGATTTTAAACAAGAATTTAAGTCATTTTATTTTCGAGCCAATTTTTTATTTATTTGTCATTATTTAGGCGATTCGTAAGGTCTTCTAAGATCCTTTTTTAAAATCCCCTGAAAAAATGAGTATTTTCAGAGCTAAAAATAAGACACTTTGAATGCCTAATTATTTTATTATGATTACAGGGCTCGGATTTTGTTGCTTTTATAAATTTAAAGAATACTTTATGGGGCAAATCTTTTTAATCAATATTTTGCGAATAAGTTTAGCGAATTTGAACTTCAAGCCGCTTTTCTAACATCAAAAAATTTCATAATGAAGTTAAAAATCTTTTTAAATCTTAACTTTATGTGAGTTGAACAAAATTTATACTCCACAAAGTATCCTTTAAATTTATAAAAGCAACAAAATCCGAGCCCTGTTGATTAATATTCATTACCTAAAAGATTGCTTCTAAACATTCAAAACTATTTTTGTATATTTTTAAACCATTTTTCAGTAAAATTTAATTAGGTCTTTGACAGGATTCAGCACAGCTCCAAAACGTCCACTGAAGAAGTGTTCAAAAGAACCATTATTCAAAAATGAGTAGTTATTCAATGTCAAACATAATCTAATTGCTTGTGTGCATACTTTTAGGTGCTTAAATTAAATGTTTTCTGCGGTCCTTATTGGTCGCTACGCGGGACTGCTCTAGCTAGCAGCAAAAAAATGGGGGAGTTGGAAACCCTTCGCCAATGGTTGGGGAGAGAAAAATTATATAAATTCAGCACCTAAAAGTATGCTTTCGAATATTTTGGGAATTAATAATGTGTGTTTTTAATCCTTTTTTCAATAAACTTCAATTAAGTCTTTAAGAACACTTCGTTCGGAGCCTTATTGAAGAAGGGTTTAAAGGAGCTAATGTTTAAGAAAAGCTATCTCTTCAATATCGAAATTAATATAATATTTTTATACATACTTTTGGGTATTGAATTTTAATATTTTTTGTCACTCGTGCCTGTTCTTTAGGGGCATATCTCCTGAATGTCTTCAAGGAAAGGAAAAAATTTCTTAAATTTAATTTTAAAATCTTCTATGTACATATTATACTATGTACATAATATAAGCAAAAATTTTATCCCATAACGATTCCCCTGAAGATTTTCTCCTTTAAGGTTTCCTAAAGAGAAGTTACACTTAATTTAGGGGAGCTTCTTCCAAACTGGAAACATTTTTTTTTTGGCTCTACTTACTACTGTTTTTATACCCGACACACTCTGTCTCGAGGGTATATTGCGTTTGTGTGTTCCGCCCAGAACTAGTCGAGATAGACCATACAAAATGTATATAGAAATGATCAGCGTCACCAGGAGATTCGATTTAGACATGTCCGTCCGTCTGTCTGTCTGTATACAGTTATCTTATCGAAGGAGTTGAGCTATCTTGACAAAATTTGGTATGCATGCTCACGGGGACATGAGTAAGATTAAGACCCGATCGGACCATTTTTAGGGGTACCTCCAGTACCAGGGTCTGTTACGAAAATCACAAAAACTGCTTTAAAATCGGAGTTTTTCAAGATATTTTGTTGAAATTTGGTATTTGAACATGTTTAAAGGCAAGTACTGTGATTTAAAAATATTGGAAAAGTAGGCGTGGCAGAAGGGCGTTTTTCGAAAACTCTCTCCTACACCCGAAATTCAAATGGGACTTGAACGAAAGTTGGCACTTATGCTTCCTTTGTAGCCATAAACAACCTCCCAAAAAATTTCCTAGATCGGTACTTTATTAAGGGTACCTCTAGTACTAGGGTCTGTCACAAAAATCTCAAAACTGCCGCAAAATCGGACTTTTTCCAAATACTTCAATGAAACTTAGGATTTGAGCATATATCTACGCCTCTGATTAGAATTCAAAAAAGTTGGAAAAGTGGGCGTGGCAAAGGGGACAGTTTTCATAAAGAAATTTAACAAAAGTCGGTATATGGGGCCCCTTATGACCTTAAACACCTCTTGATATTAAAAATTATTTGAACACGTGTGTTTATGTCGGGTATTCTATTGTCAGGATCGCCTGACTATAACACCCTTACTTGTTAATTTAGAAATTGTTTATGATTTCCTTCGAAAGGTCAATAAAGTATTAAGCTTCCAACAACGCTTGATGAATTACAAAATTCAATGTAATTAGGGAGACTACGGGAGACCACCAGATGCTCGGTGGTTTTATGTATTTTAAGAACACTTTGAACATAACTTTTGGCAAGGCACTTTAATTCTTCAAAGTATTTAATTATCCTTCATTTTACGTCTTACGATAAGTAATTAAAAGCGCCAAAGCGTGAGGAAAACTTTCCGCCCTACATTCTCATTTTGCATTTTAAGTTCCCGTTTTACTTATGAAGTAACTTAACGTTACTGACATTTGCAGAATCTTAGTTCACAGAATTTGAGCGACTTAGGAAATTTTAATGAAAAATGTCTATAGCGATTTGAACTTTAGGGGACTTCAATTAATTAAAAATTTTTTTATATTTTTTCTTCCATAAACAAAACTAAAAATATGCCATAAAAAAGACCTCAGTTAAAACCGATCTCAGATACTTATGGATCAAAAATTGATCTAAAACCTTTAAATAAAATGTAAAGATTTTAATGAAGCTACCCTGCAGTGATATGGACTGACCCAAGTGTAGCCTTCTGTCAGTCCTTCATGTTACTAGCACTAGTCCCTTCATAATTCCACATCTAATGTATTCAACTGACCTTTTTAACATGGGCCTGTCATTGGAGAAGGAATAGTCCGCAAAATGGCTGACCGTAGATCAGTTTCTTTGGGTCAGTTGTAATTTTTTCTGGTTTTAGGATAGTCAAATAAGGAAAATAAGATACCAATTTCTTATAAATATTCTATGTTGATGAAAGTGTCCTTTAGGTGGTGAATTCAAATAGCTTATTTTATCCTTTTAGCAACGAACAGAAAAGTGACTATTAGATTCTAATAGGTTTCAAAACTGTCTTTGACTCATTTCGTTAGTTCTGTAAAGAAGGGAAACCGGTCCCTAATAGATTCAAGAGGCCCAGAGCTTTGACTGAAGGACCATTAACTTTTTGAAATGTGTTTGTAAGTTATATATTGATAAAAAAAAATTATCTAGACCTTTTATTTTTTTTTATTTAATTTAATTTTATGATTTTACTTTTGACTTCACTCATTTTGGATTTGTTGGATCTTAAATATTTTATGATTTTTCGTTTGTTTGCTGCGCTTTTGATGTTTTCTTTGTTTCGGAGCGGATGAGCGCGTTTTAGCGGAAGCGATCGAACACTGTTCCGTCTTCGCTGGAGGTCGAGCTGTTGAACGAAAAGATAAGTTTTGTTGAATCGGTTCGTTTAAGGGCTCGTCCTCATAGTGGCTACGGCTACGGCGAAAAACTGACAATATTTATAGATTCGAATCTATAATAACCTATAGTAATAGGCAAAAAGCTTAATAAGATTCCAAATTTTTTGTATGAAGAAAGTTCGATTTCCCTGTAAAGGCCCTTTGAGTAACAACATATAAGGACAGCATCGTGCAAAACTCTTACCTGAGTTACTAACATAAAAAAAATTCTCCGAATGGAATGGCAACAATAACAAACAACTAAAAACTATTTAAATATTAAATAATATGAAAAAGGGTTTATATGATTTCAGTAAAAACAAAAACTCGACAAATGTATGACTCTTCCAAGGAATGAATAAAAAATTCTGGCTAATTAATTATTCCGGGTAAAAATAAATGAAAATAATAAACAAAGACAAAACCTGAATCGATCGATCGATCGAGTCACATAAACTTTTAATATAAATGATTGACGATAAATAAAAAATTACTTCGGAATTACGGCTACACAATTTCCCTAGCAAAATGTGTCAATCATATCAATCAAAAAGTGAGAGAAATTATCGTTGGTTATGTGAAAATTAGTTGTAGATACATAAAAAAATTTTTTTTTACTAATTACTAATTATATGCGTTCGATTTGAAGCATTCAAATATCAATTGGAATATTTTTGAATTCCTTTGTATCTCTTATGTGACGTTATCATGCTGTAGTCTACCTCACTCTTTCTCGCTCTTGATTTCCTCCTCTATATACATCTCTCACATTCTCTCTCTCTCTCATTCTTATGTGTTTTATTGTTGTGACTGTCTAAGGAAATCCCTCATATAAAAAATTAATTTCAATATTTGTAAATAATTGATTGGAAGAGCAGAAGAAAAAAATCTCACGACGAATTGTTATTTACCTTAAGAAAAATTAAGTATATGAAAATTTTGAGAAGTTTGAAAAAATTTTTAATATATGTATCTTAGGTCTGAATTTTTCCATCGAATGAACATGTATGTCTCTTCTCCTTCCATCGTGTTTATCGTTTTCATTGCATGTCAGAGAATTTGTTCCTTATTTAATTGAATAAAAATATTAAAATTACTTTCCTTCAAAATACAAAAAAAAAAAAAAAAAAACAGGCGAATAGACTTTTCTCAATTCGAAGTAAAAAAATACTTAGATACATTACTTTAAAACGTTTCGAGTTCGTTTAAATAATCTGTTAATTGTTAAAATAGTAACCTCTAGCTTCTGTGAATGTATTCCTATTGTTAAAACTTTGGAACTATGTAATTAACTTTAAAGTTACTGCTCCATTCAAGTTAACTCACAAAAAAAAAAAAATATATATAAACGGATTGAAACAGGTAAGTCCATACAACGGAAAAATGATAGAAAAAGGATATTTCAAATTATGTTTTCCACCTTCTCAGAACTTCTCAATATTAAAAAATGTTCCTGTTTGATATTTATATATTTTAATTTATGCTATGCACTTCTATTCTTTCTATTATCTTTTGCCCTGTTTTTTTAATGAAAAATTAGATATGTTTCAATAATGTTGACTACAATTCCTGAAATTACTTGATATATGTACATATGTAGCAAATCCCTATACAGTGTACTCTCTCGTAAGCGAACACCTACGGGACCGAAAAGTATCTCCGTTGAACAGAGGTGTGCGCTTAAGGGGAAACTATTTGAGAATCAGGAGCACTAGAGCATTCCCAAAAAATGTCCCATTTAAGATGGGTGTCGTCTCAAGAGGAGTGTTCGCAAAGAGAGAGTACACTGTGTTTGGTTTAGCGAAATTGTCCACAGGTTTGATTTTAATGGATCTTGAAAAATATGGCCGAGAATTAAGTTACACACTTACTTATTGCCATATCTCGTAAATTGTTTAAGATTTTATTTTCATGTCTGAGACAAAGCTTTAGTCTTAGACCTGGAGAATGAAATTGTGCTACTAACTAACCCAAAAAAGCTTCAACTTGTAGCTAAAAATAGCAAAAATCTCAAACATTAAAAGAGTTTTGTAAGAATTCATCAATTAAAATGAACGAAAAATAAAATTGGACAACTCCTTGGAACACCCCAACTAAACTCGAGCTGTTCTCGATACCGTTTTGGTGCTGTAAAGTAGAACATTTTTACCAAAACCAAAAATAACCCTTTAAATTGCTCCCAATTTTCATGATTGCAGATAGTTCAGAGTCATAATCAGGGCTCGGATTTTGTTGCTTATATGAAGCTAGAAACAGTCGCCGCGTATTGTATCGTATCGTATCGTAACGTGACGGACGAGTTATGACTGGTCGATATACACATTTCCCATATACTAGGTTGAATCAGCTGACACGTCACATCTTGTTACGATACGCGGCGACTGTTTCTAGCTTAAATTTAAAGCATACTTTATGGAGTAAAAATTTTGTTCAACTCACATTTAGTTAAGATTCAAATCGATTTTTAACTTTAATATGAATTTTTTTGATGTTAGAAAAGTGGCTTGAAGTTCAAATTCGCTTAACTTATTCGCAAAAGGTTGGTAAGAAAAATTTTTGCCCCAAAAAAGTATGCTTTAAATTTATAAAAGCAACAAAATCGGAGCCCTGGTCATAATATATGTATTTGTAGGGCCTCTTCTCGGGGCATCCATATATATTGTTAAGGTCCCTTCCTCCTCCAAGCAGAATCCAGTCATCGAAATATCGGTTAGTTCCTATTCTAGCTCATGTTCATTCAGAAAGCATATATGTATACCTTTCAAAAATCTTTCGTCTCCTTCGGTGAGTAGGTATATACCTAATCCATAAAGCTTTGTACACGTTCTCCTTCAGTCGAGTATCAGATTTTAATTTCATATAAATTTATCAACAGTGAGAAATTTTTACTTTTGGCTAACGATTTCCGCCCTGGAAGCTCTAAAAAGCTACAATTTAATTTTCTATTTCAAAAAAAAGAGGGAAAAAAAACGAAAATAATGGAAAAGTATATTTTACACTGTAATAAAAAAAAAATAATTTAATTTTCGTGCGTGAGTGCACGAATGCACACAAAAGTACAATGTTGGAGCACAAAATCTGTCACAGTCTCTCTAAATGAGTTTCTAGTTTCGTGAGCACAGTGATTGTGTCAAAGCCGAGTAAAAGGCGAACATTACAGACGAGATCCTTGCCGCGCGCCTGCATTTTCAAAAGCCTAATTTCATTTGCGTGCCACATAAATGAATGAAATTCACATGTGAGTTAAGAAGCGTATGCGTGTATGTATATATATTTGTGTTGTGTGTGCGAGTGTTGTGTGTGCACAGCACCGCAGGTACATGCCACGAACAAGCTAAATCGAGGAAGGGGCCAGGCGAGGCGAGCCAGAAAAGCACTAAGCCAGACGCTTGAATTTGACACAAATAATTCGCATTCAACATGGAATGATATTGTTTTGTGGAGTAAAAAGCATTACATGGAATTATATTTGTATAAATGTAGATAGGTCCTCGTAAAGGTGCAATTTTTATTGCATGCAATGTGTCACTTAAGGGTGTTACAGCGTGAGATTTGGTTTAAATTAAAAAAAAAAAAAATTGCTTTTAAATATGAAATTAATGGAAGGACTGAGCGAGGAAGGATTTAATGTGCTCGTCCATTTTCAAAATGGTGACAAAAGTCAATGACGATCGTCACAATTTTGTTTTCGGTTTCCACAAAGATTTTTCATTTTACTCTAAATTATGAAATCAACTCATGGGAAGGAACTTTCGGTTAATGACTGAGGATCGACCTAAAATGTTCATTGATCGAAACGGATGACAAAAGTCAGTGACAATTGTCATAAATTTTTTTTTTTCATTTTCATAAAGATTTATCATAAAATTTATTTGTGGAAGGAACTCTTCTTGCGTGCGGATCGACCCCTAACGTTCGGTGATTAGAATGGATGACAAAAGTCAATGAAAATTGTCACAATTTTTTAATTATAATTTTCCCAAAGAATTACATGGAATTAATTTGTTAAAAACACTTTTGATGTCTTTGGATTAACCTGAATTCTTCATCGATTGAAATGAATGACAAGATTCAATGACAATTGTCACCCATTGTTTTGTTTTTCACCAAAAGTTATCATGAAATTAATTCGTTGAAGTAGCTTTTGGTGTCTTCGGATCGACTTAAAATGTTCATTGATAGAAATTGATGAGAAAATTCGTGACAATTGTCACACAACTACTACGCAGATCTTACCAAGGAGCTTTATGTTAAGAAATTGTTCCAACGATATCACCAGGCTCTCGTAGAACTTCCATCTTCCATCGCAGCATTACGGCAGAAATATACAGCATCACAATGTGAAACTCCTTTCAGAACGAAGGCTATAAATTTCAGATTCCATGAATTTCTGATTCAAAGTAACGAACTCTGTTTGCCGTTGTAAAATGAAAAGTAAAATTTTTGAAATGAAAACGGCTCCGCATACACAAACACCAAACACACAATATATTCGTGTGAATGAAGGCATAAAACAATCGCGTTCCTCCATGCTCGGTGTTCGCAGAATAACACTTTAAAGTCACTTAAGTTAAGGCTCCCCTGTATATCGTTTGTGTACTCATGTATGGCTCGGAATCACTTTATTCGTAGTTGAAAATACTTTTCGGCAATAGGAGGGCAATGGCAAAGAGGTGCAGCGGATTTATGTGTGTGTGTGGTTTGTGCTCAAATTGTAAAATGTTAAAACTGCAAATACGAAAAGGATATGGGTAAAGGACTACATGAATACGTATAAATGAAAACACCTTTGTTGGTAGTTACAATACAAAAACAAATAGTAGGTATATAACACCCAGCAAACATTCTGAGCCCTAAAGTAATCATATATGACTCCTAAATCGAAATCGGAGCTCTTATAAAGGGATCGTTTTAGAGTCAAAGTCATTTCGGGGTCATTTTTTGTGCCTCTTTCTTAAAACATTTTTAGACTCATTCGACGTATTTGGAACTCATTTCGGATTCAAACTTCTGAGTCTCATATTTTCTAGATAATTCGAACTCAATATTGAAAAACGTCGGAGTTGTTTCGGAGTCATTCGGAATTTTTGAGCCTAATATTTTGTCATTTTTCGGAGCCTCATACTTTGTAAAAATTTTGGAGACATTTCGAAGTCATATTTTGAAGTCCTTTTGCGGAGTCATAAATATATTTTGTAAAAGTTTCGGAATCGATTCGGAAACATGTTTCGGAGCCTCATACGTTATAAAAATTTCGGAATCGTTTCGGAGTCATATTTTGGAGTCTTTTTTCTGAACCAAATATTTTATATAAATTTCGGAGTCGTTTTGAAGTCTTTTTTCTGAGACTTATATTTTGTCAAAATTCCGTAGTCGATGCGGAGTCATATTTCGTAGTCTTTTTTCTGAGCCTGATATGTTGTAAAAATTTCGGAGTCATATTTCGGAGTCCTTTTTCTTCAACTGATTTTTTTGTACAAATTTCTGAAACACATCGGACTCAAGAATATGATCACATCTAAAATATTTGCTGGGTGTACACTATCTACAGTATTTGGGTATGTATGTCTCTGCATACAGTATTGCTGCGGCAAGGGAACCGCTACAGACGTTGTTCGACACTCCGTCCGCAATATTTTTCCCCCATGTAAATATAAATTTCTTACATTTCACAAGTGCTCGTCTGTGTGTTCGTGTGTATGTGGTGGTCGTGTTTGCACGCTGCTTTCTCAAGCATTTCTGCTTAGTTTTTGCGGCACGTACCGCTGTATACAATTTGGGGTTTGGTCTTAACATGACGAGAACTTCTTTGCCGTACTATGTTAGCAACTTATTGCTGCTACGGTATAAACCATACACATTTCGAAGGTAAGCACTTCACAGAAGTCACGTGGCAATAATTTTTGGAGAAAATATTTCCTGCATATTGTGACAGGCAAAAAATGCAAGATTTTTTTTTACCTCCCCTCCTACACCAATTTCCGAACGTTTTTACTTTAATATTTGCGTTAAGAAAAACAAAAATTCGAATAATTCACGAAAATGATTCTTGGAAATTTTTTTTTTGGGGAAAAACAGTAAAAATCGTTTGCTGATTTTTGTTGCCATAGCAAAACGTTACCGGAACAAACGAAGGCCGCTCGCTCTCTCTCTTCTCACTGGAATGAAACGAAAATTGGTTTTCGCATTTAACGTAGAATTCGTTGTGCAAATGCGGGAAATTACGAATCTTGTTTGCTTAAATTGTCGATTTAAAAGGCAGGCGTGCGTAGTAAATTTTCTCTGGGGAGGGGGATTTTGTAGGAATTTCAAAACCATATATACTTATATATCGTGGCCTTTTTCTCTTGTTTCCTTATAATTTTTCACGTTTCGGAGACGGTTTGATCCTCCAAAACACCCCCTTTAATGCGCCCCTGGTTCAGATAAGGCTTTCATAGCAATGATAAAAAAAATAGAGTGGATTATAAGTCATATTTTGTGTATACCAGCTAGCATTTCTTGATGTTTTCGATTGCTTTTGAAACATATGTATGAAATGGTCGTTTTCGAGTCTTCTATAAAGCGCTCATGTAATCAATCGATTTTTTTTATCATTAAGTTGAGGTCGAAAAACATTCTTAAATGACACTTCTTACAAAATAGTCTTCCAAATGCTATCGGTGTAGGATGCAGCTCCTACAAAAAAGTAAATATTGCTGCTAATCAGAATTCCCAAGAAGTAAGAAAGCTAAAGTCGGTCAAGCCCGACTTTGATATACCCAGCGTCATTTTCTACGCTTTTTATACCCGAAAAACTCTGTGTCGAGCGTATTTTGCGTTTGTGTGGTTGTGTGTAACACCCAGAACCAGTCGAGATAGACCATACAAAATACATATAGAAATGATCAGTGTCACCAGGAGATTCGATTTAGACCCAGCTTTCGCTGGGCATAATAAGGGGATTCTCCTGAAATCGAAGGTAGTTTTATGTCAAAGGCTTGCCTGTTATGTTCAGAGGCCCTCCAATGGTTTCAGCTCTTAAGGAAGAAATTAATTCACTGGGAATGAAACGTTACATTGCGATTGGGTATTGACAAGCTGTAATCCAAAGAACACCTTACTTCCACCAATGAAAAAATCTTAAACGATAAAATATAAAATATTGGAATAAACCTTGAAAATTCTTCCACACCTTAAAACATCTAAAGAAGAAGAAAAAAAATTGTTTTCAAACGTTAATCGACACACTCAACTCAAGGACATTGCAAGGATGTTGAAAAACTGGAAAAAATCTGAAATATTTTACCCGAAAGAGTGTTTGATTTGTTCACCTAGTCCTATGAACTTTCACTGGAGTACCAGACGTCCATGAAAGTACATATCTACTTAGCTTAGAAAGTTTTAGGTGCTGTGAATAACACTGTTTCGAAGTCAAAAATCCCTTCTCAGACACATTATAAATCTTCTTTCATTCATTCATTCACTCATTCACTTACTCACTATCTTCGACGCCTTTCGATAAACTTGACATCAGGCTTAAGCAGTGATTCGTGATTCGTGATTCCAGAGTATCGAATTTCTACCACGTGTTCTGTTCAGCAGAGGTTCTTCAAGCGTTAAAGCTGAAAATGATACCCTCTTCTTTTGCGTTTCTTCTTACTCATTTACAGCCCTATAGATTTCACATTCTTCCCTCCCTTCGGTGTTCGATTGTAAACTAAAGGCTGACAGCGGCTTTGGGATAAACAACAATAAGGAAGCAAAAAAGAAGGACTTAAATAATGACTTGAAATAACTGAACAAGGTTACTTTTTAAGCCCGAAGAGACTTTGCCTGCCTTTTGGGCTTCCTGTCGTTCGGTATGGGTGTAGTTTGGTGGACATTGCTGACAAGCTGTCAAGCGGATCGAAGTCGCACAGAAAAAGGGAAAACTTTCAGGTTACTCAGCAAATTTTTTTTTTCGAATTTCGTATGAAGGACAAACAAAATTTTTAAGTTAGAAAAAATAAAATAAAATAAAAATGAAACAGAAACCCCTACAGCCTCAGATCGATCATAAAATCCACAAAAAATTCAAGAAACCAAGTTCTTAAACGTTCTTTAAAAAAAAAACATCTGAAGTATTTCTCAATATTTTGTCCTCACAGTTGAACTGAAATCTAGGAGCAAACAATTTAACTGCTCGAGGATGGTTAAGTAAAATCGAACCCCCCTTGCTTAACTCTAGAACGAAAACAAAAGACGATGGGGTTGAAAACCCCAAAAAAGAAAAATAATTAAAATAATTTATAATGGAAAGCACAGTTTCCGGAAACAATGAAAATTGGTCTCTGGCAACAATCGAGAAAAGGTAACGAAAACATAAACAGAACCGAACAGAACAGAACAGAACAGAACTGTCGATGGCAGTAGTTGGGGTGACAATTTCCATTGTTCAAGCATCCAAAGGTTTTCTATTGTGTTCTCCTTTTCATGCCTCGGCGTCTTTGTTCGGCGTTTATAAAGTGCGAAATTTCTGGTTTTGGTGAAAAAAAAGAAACACCGACAAAAAACACAATTTTCGCCTTTTCCAATTAAAGCTCAGCTTTCGAAAATCGCTGTTAATTTATTGACTGTATCTGGAGGTAACGGCGGCAGTATTGGATACTGAAATATTCGCTTTATTAGCCACATCGATTAGCTTTGGGTCATTATTCGAAGTGTTTATTTGAATTTATAATTTTTATTGCGATTTAATTGATATTTATACCGTTTGTAGTGTTTGCTTTCGCAAATTGTTATTTTAAATTCCATTGATGGAGTTTTAATATCAACATGGGATTTATGCTTGCGTTTTTGTTTTCTTTAATAATATTAGCATAAATTGATGGGGAATTTGCAAAGGAATGCCATTTAGCGGGTCGATAATAGTCGGAGTTAGAGGTAAGAATTGCGGACTTTAAAACTTGTGGGTGTTGGCTTACTACTCTTAGGTTAGGTGTGGGAAGCGACTGTTCCCTCCGGGCCTAGAGTTAGCTGAGTGATTACCTTTCTATATTTGTCTTTGTTTTATTTTATGTTTTTTAGTTTTTTGGTCTTTTTGTTATTATTATAAAAGATTTTATTTAAATTTCTGCATTTTTTTTAAACTATTTATTTATTTTTGGTCATTTATAACTTTTTTGTTACATTTTTATTATTTTTTTGTTAAGTTTTTATTTTATTTTATGTTATATTTCCTTTTATCCTTTTTTGATTTTTTGTTATTATTTCTGTTGTAATTTTTAGAGAAAGCATGGGTCTAAGAAACTGTTTGTTCCGTAATAGTCTCTAAGAAAATCTGGAAGAAGTTCATCAAACTTTTGAGAACAAAAATGGTCAGAGTGAAGATATTTTGTTCATACATTTGATCAGACAAGACCTGTATAGAGTGATATAAAAGGGGTGATTTCCTACGGTCCAGATTTTTTTTTCAAAGGGCCTAGAATTGCTCAAACTCAGAATTGCCTAAACAGTTGTCCTTTGCTGTATTAATACCCCCTCTTTTTTCAGGGTTGCTTTTCCACGGATTCCTTCAAGGAGCCCCGATTTGTTTTCCAATTTTATTTAAGTTTGCAGGGCCACCATTTTGATTTTATTAATTGTAGTTTTTAAAATGCATATTTCAAATGGGATGCGTTTGAAGAAAAATTCCCCCCCGAGTCCACAACTTCTTTTCTAATTGACCTCGAAAAAGTAATTTTTAAATAAAAATTTATTTTTGAAAAAATTCACTTCCAAGTAGGGATGGGAGGGAGATATTGACAATAGTATCAACTTCGATAATATTGGCTGAATGTGTTCCCAAGTAGCAAAATGTGGTATTCATTCGGTATTTCATTTCTTTATTCAAACTTAATATGATCAGTTTTTGGTATTTGAATCCTCCCTTCTTTAATGTCACTTAAATCGGTTTTAAAGTAGAGCTGTCACTTTGGTTTTAAATTGGTATTTAATATCCTTCTTAAAGCAGTCTAAGATGGTTCTGAAATTAGTAGCCATATTCGAAGCATTAAATCGGTATGATGGGACGTATTTAATACTTCGAATATCGTACTTAAATTAGTAAAGTGTTTTTCATCAACGTGTGCTGTCAAAATGGAAAAAAATTATGGCCACCCTGCATTTCAGTCCGGTGTCGACCACCGAAGGGAATGGTGTACGCTCGGATGTTAAACTTTTCCTAATCAAATTATTATATTTGTATTCCTTCTAATTTGCAGCAATACTTACGATTGTACGAAATTTAAAATGCTTACGAGTTAATCTTTGCAAATTATTTGACTTAAGAAAACTATATAATAAAACCCCACATAAAAACACATTTTTAAGCACCAGCGCATTGATTTCAGCGTAATTGTTTTACAAAAATATTTCATCAATTCAAACAATTATGAAGGCGCGTGAATTTTGAAGGGGGTAGCAGGTGTAATTTCACCGTAAAAGTCGTTGCGTTTGTAAAATCGCTTCAATTTGGCGTAACGAACAAAAGCCAAAGTCACTTATTTTACTTATCATAGCATTGATGAACACAAATATCTTGTCAATAAAATTTTAGACAGAACCAACACCCTCTGCGAAATATGTTTTCGTTTCATTTTATCATTAGTATTTAAATCAATGTGATAAAAAGAGATAGAGAATGTTTGTATAAACTCATAAGCTGATGCTGGAGTTAAGAAGTCCTTTAAGATAGATAAAAACTTTTTAGCTTCCACGGATTCTTGAAGGAGCCGATTCGCTCTTCCATTTTATTTAAGTTTGCAGGCCACCATTTTGATTTATTAAATTGTACGCTTCTTAAATGCATATCTTCAAATGGGATGCGTTTGAAGAAAAATTCCGCCCACATGGGTCCAAAACTTTTACTTAATTTGGACCTCGAAAAAGTATGTTCTTAAAGAGAAGTGCATACCTTTTGTAAAATTCACTTCACGTAGTTTGGGAGGGAGATATTGACAATAGTATCAACTTCGATAATATTGGCTGAATGTGTTATCGATATCTATTTATCGTCAAAATGTATCGATACATAGAAATATATCTTTAATTCTGCATTCTTTTGTTGAACAAAATACATTTTTTGATCTTCAAACAAACGTCTCTGTAGCCGAAGCACACAGATGATAATCCAAAAATATCGCTTTTCGATATTGCATTTCGAGTATCGATTTTCGATATATCGAAATAAAAAACTTTAATTCTAAATTTCGTATCGATGCTCAAAAAATATCGATATTTTTTTCGAATGGATATTTTAATTCCATCCCTACTTCCAAGCTTCTTAAGTCGTTTAGAATAGTCCGCAGCCTGTAGATTTGAGGGCCAAAACCTTCCCCCAAAGACCTGATTAAATGTTTTTTTTTTAAGTCATTCTAATTAATTTCTTTTTTTAAAGACCCTCCGCCAAAAAACCATTCTGACTGACATTCCTCCCTGGTTTAGTGCCAAAAATTCAAGGATATCCCGCTCCCTGTATAAAGCTGCCACTAAGTCAAACTTATATGAAATTATGAGATTAAACTTCAACTTTTTTACTTCCCAAGGCCTCAAAGGGAGTGAATACACTACTGGTTATAAATTCTCCTTGAATAAGCAGTAAGTAAGCAGAGGGGAAAAAGGAGTTCCTTCAGTATCGTAATCATCCAAAGAGAAAAAAAATCTAAATGAAAACGTTTAATGTCAAGCAAGGAAAAAGAAATTGAAAAAAAAAACTTTCTTCTTTAAGCTCAATTTCTTGCAGCGATACAAGGATTTTATGGAACTTGAGACTATAAGCACACGCTCTCAACACTTTTTCGCTTCACACGATTTTCCTTTTATCGTTCACATTGTCCTGTGTCGAAACTTCACTCATAAAAAACGATTTTTTTCTTGTTTTTGTTTTTGTTTCTTTTGCTATTTTGCTTTTTTTTGTAAAACGATTTTGGCTTTTGCTCGCCTTGTTCTCTCCTTTTTTTTGCTGTATATTTTTTTTTTTTTGTTTTGATTGTGTTTTGTTTAATTTTTTTTCATCGCCCCACGCCAGAAATTTTATCGATTTTCTTTGTGTCAGCTAATGGGCAACACGAATCATGCACGTTCGCTCGTAATACAAAAGTTCTATATCCGGCTAAGTTCACAAACGCTTGAAAGAGAACAAAAAGAAGGGGGCTATGTGTGTCTGTGCTAATGTTTGTCTGCCTATCTGTGTGTGTGTGTGTGTTCGTTCGAATATGGCCGCTTTGAGTAGGGTACGATCTCGAAAAAGCCAAAAATGAGCCGAGGTACAAACGGTTGAGTTGCTACTGTCGGCGGCAATGTCTGTCGGTCCGTCCGTCCGTCCGTCCGGTCGTCTGTCTGTCTGTCTCGGGTTTTTAGCATATTTACTCATTTTCTTCATTTTCCGGTTGTTAAGGTCTGCTCGGCGCAGGAATTTATGGAGTCATATTCAAAAACTGGCAGACAAAGTTGGTGCCAAAAATATTTCTCATAAGGCCACATAAAAAAAAAAAAAAAAAAAAACAAGAAAAGACCAGTATGAGATACGATCTTTTAACAAATTGAAAATACCTTACCCCGAAGCTGTATTTAGATTGTATTTTAAATAAGATAGGTCTTTTTTGAATTCCGCTTTCTTTTTTGTTTCATTTTGGAAATTTCCTCCTTTTTGAGGTGACAATAGTCGTTCCCAAGGATTGTGAATGTCATTTAACGACGGGATTAAATGGGTTTTTTACCAGTAAAATTTGAAAAGTTCTATTTAAGCTTTTATTTGGTGTGACATTGGATATCTCTCTCATTTTGATGGCCTTCCTCTATCTGTATCTCTTTTTGGTGTGTCGGTAAAGGTTGATTACGCAAACATTTTGTTTAACTTTGGTTGTTGTGTCTTGTTTTTTTTTTTTTTTTTTTTTTTTCATAGTTTTTTTTGAGGCTAACAAGGATAAAAATATTGGCTTTCAATTTAATATGAAATGACACTTTGAAAAGGCACGTTGTGAAATAAAAGTAAGTCTTTGAAGGATATTCTCTTCTGTTTTTCAGTATTTGAGTAAAGTATAATTCCTTATAATGGAACTGTGATGATAGCCTCACCATTAAGAGAAATGCTCTCAAATTAATTTTTACAAAAAAAAAAAAAAAAAAAATCCTCAAACTGAAATCTTCTTGAATTTCTTATTTTTTCGGGGCTATCTCCAGCTCTGTCAGAATTGAAAAACTTCATATCAACTTTAAATGAAGTTTTTCATTTCTATTTCATTTTTGACAGAACTGGAGGAGCCCGTTAAGCTGGAATGTTCTTATGAAAGTATCGCTCTTAAGAATATTCACTTTGAATCCAATTGGAATAGACTTATTTGCAATTTTGTAAGTGATTACGAAATTGAGAAATCAAAAGAGATTATATTTTCCACTTCAGAGTGATTTTCTCAAATCAATTTTATATTGATTTTGAGCATCTCGTTTCATAATTGAAATTCTTATGACCGATGCTATAGCTCTTTCTGTTATATAACAGGTTGGCTGATAAGTCCCCGGTCTAACAAAGAAAAACACATTTTTTTGTCAAAATTCGTTTTTATTATTCAACATAGTTCCCTTCAAGAGCGATACAACGATTATAACGACCTTCCAATTTTTTGATACCATTTTGGTAGTACTCCTTCGGTTTTGCCTCAAAATAGGCCTTAGTTTCGGCGATCACCTCTTCATTGCAGCCAAATTTTTTCCCTGCGAGCATCCTTTTGAGGTCTGAGAACAAGAAAAAGTCGCTGGGGGCCAGATCTGGAGAATACGGTGGGTGGGGAAGCAATTCGAAGCCTAATTCATGAATTTTTGCCATCGTTCTCAATGACTTGTGGCACGGTGCGTTGTCTTGGTGGAACAACACTTTTTTCTTCTTCATATGGGGCCGTTTTGCCGCGATTTCGACCTTCAAACGCTCCAATAACGACATATAATAGTCACTGTTGATGGTTTTTCCCTTCTCAAGATAATCGATAAAAGTTATTCCATGCCCATCCCAAAAAACAGAGGCCATTACTTTGCCAGCGGACTTTTGAGTCTTTCCACGCTTCGGAGACGGTTCACCGATCGCTGTCCACTCAACCGACTGTCGATTGGACTCAGGAGTGTAGTGATAGAGCCATGTTTCATCCATTGTCACATATCGACGCAAAAACTCGGGTGTATTGCGAGTTAACAGCTGCAAACACCGCTCAGAATCATCAACACGTTGTTGTTTTTGGTCAAATGTGAGCTCGCGCGGCACCCATTTTGCACAGAGCTTTTTCATATCCAAATATTGATGAATGATATGACCAACACGTTCCTTTGATATCTTTAAGGCCTCTGCTATCTCGATCAACTTCATTTTACGGTCCTCCGTGCTCATTTCACCACGCTTGAATTTTGCATACCAATCAATTATTGTTGATTTTCCTGGGGCAGAGTCCGGAAACTCATTATCAAGCCAAGTTTTTGCTTCCACTGTATTTTTTCCCTTCAGAAAACAGTATTTTATCAAAACACGAAATTCCTTTTTTTCCATTTTTTTCACAATAACAAAAGTTGCTTCACAAAAGACGCTCTATCTCACAAACTAATTGACTTACAGACGTCAAATTTTGACACGAATCATTTGAAGGTTGCCACTATATAAAAATAATATGCATTTAATACTAGCGACGCCATCTATGTGTCAGACCGGGGACTTATCAGCCAACCTGGTATGTACATACATCCATCAAACATGTTCGCCTACAGAATGAGTTATTATTAGCGTCATATTGTATATGAATGCCTATACACTCATATCTGATTGATACTTTAGGCACAATTCGGAGTAATACTGCTGAGTCTCATGTATTTCGAATATTTTGGACACAATTGAACTCAAAAATTAAAAAATTTCGGAGCCATTTCGAACTCACAGTTCTAAGCCTCGAATTCCGTATGAATTTCGGAGTCCTTTCAGAACAATATCTTTGAATCCTTATGTAGGTTTGGGTGCTACCACGCGTGGCCACGGCTCAAAGTTTGAAAATTTTGCCTGCCTATAAATATACTAACTTTTTAAATACAAAACGAAAAACAAAATATGGGAATTCATTCGAACCCTCGAAGGAGTGAACTCTGAGAACTTTTTTGTGTTAACTGTCAAAGTAAGGTAACTGACCCAAATAAGGCCATGCTTAACGGTTTTTGCCACAGAGGCGAAAATTGGTTAAGCTTAGATAGAGTTTGGATCTAAGTCACTTTTATTTAACCTTTTCTTTATTCGAAAATGTAAAAAAAAAAATACAAAGAAGTGTTTAAAAGTATTCAATTGAGATATTTTAGAAATTGTCCTTTTTTTGCCATATTAGGAGTCGTCGGAGTCAATTCGGGTCAATATTTAAGGAGTTGTTTCGGACTAATACTTCCGAATTGTATATATTCCAATATTCTGGAATCGTTTTAACTCACATTTCTGAGCTTCGTATATTTTTAAAAAGTTTCGGAGTCGATTCGGCCTCATATTTCTGGGCTTCATACACATATTCCAAATACAGTTGAATCGGGATAAAGAGAACTCATTTTTGCACGTCCTGTTCATTGTATCCAGATTGTTCGTATTAGCGAGATTGAATGTTTTGTTCATTATTGGGCCCCTTCAGAATTCCCGTGCCCGGGGCAAAATCTCCCTTCTCCACCCCCTCTCTTAAAGCCTGATTATTTAGAAAAGTCCCTGTAACAAAAAAAAAAAAAAAAAAGTTCACTATTTCCAGCTGTTCATTACTTCAGGGATTCGTTATATCAAGATTCGTCTGTAATTCGGAGTCATTTCGAACTGAAATTCCAGAGTCTCATATTTTTTAAAAATGTTGGAGTAATTTCGGAGTCATGTTTCTGCGATTCGTATATTTCTCATATTTTGTAGTCAAATTTCTGAGCTCCATATTGGTCGAAAATTTCGGAAACATTTCGGAGTCATTTCCAAGTCATATTATTGAGACTCATTTGTTCCGCACATTTTGGATTCATTTAAAATTGAAATATTTGACGCTCACTTTGTTTAAAATTTTCGGAGTAATTTCGGTGTCATATTTTTGAGATTCACATATAATATCCCGCATATTTCGGGTTCATTTCGAACTCAGACTTTTGAACCTTACTTTGATAAAAACATTCGTCGACATTTCGGAGCTATAAACCTGAGACTCATACGTACATATGTATGTATGTAAATTTTGCTTTGTGAATACCATATAATCCTCTTATATATTAATACGATTCCCAGACACATTAAACGAACTTGCAATAAAAATTGATTAAATAAAGACAGTTTTGGGAAATGCTCTAACATTATTTTAATGCTCTCTAATTGGGATAAATGGAAAATTCCAATTTCAAATTAGTTTTCCACATAAAACCGTATTAAAAATTGAAATCAAAATAAATATTAGGTTAGTAAAAAGAAATCCATTATTTTTCCAATAGATGGCGTTATTTATCTGCATCTCGCGTTGTGTAAGTCCGATCGTGTTCCGCTAGGGGCATTAGAAAGATGACAGTTCCTACTAAAAAAGCTTTTTTACACTTTTTTGATTGATTGATTCAGTTTTGTTTGAGAGCTTGTCAAAGGTGGAACATCAGCAAAGAGAAAATTCGCTACATTTTACAGTTTTTCTTCGATAAGGGAGAAAACGCAAGCCAGGCGGCTGAAAAGTGAATACTGTAACAGCCAATCATGCGCAATTTGGTTTCGTCGATTCCGTTCCGGTAACTTCGATGTCAAGGATGCACCACGCACTGGAAGGCCAATTGTCGAAAATGTCGATAAAATCATGGAAATTTCGAGTCCGACCGTCATGTTAGCACGTTTCGATTGCAAAAGAGCTAAAGATTGCACAAAAAACGTTTGGAACCATTTGAATAAGGCTGGATACACAAAGAAGCTCGATGTATGGGTGCCACACGAGTTAACGCAAAAAAACCTCATAGACCGATTTCCATCTGCGAATCGCTGCTGAACGCAACAAAATCGACCCATTTCTGAAGCGGTTGGTGACTGGTGATGAAAAGTGGGTCACTTACACAACGTCAAGCGAAAACGGTCGTGGCGAAACACGGTGAACCGGCGGAAACGGTGGCCAAGCCAGGATTGACGGCCAGGAAGGTTTTGCTGTGTGTTTGGTGGGATTGGCAGGGAATTATCTACTATGAGCTGCTCCCATACGGCAAAACTCTTAACTCGGAACTCTATGTCAACAATTGGACCGTCTGAAGGAAGCAATCGCCCATAAGCGGCCAGCTTTGGCCAATAGGAGAGGAATTGTGTTCCATCAGGACAACGCCAGGCCAACACATCGATAGTGACTCGCCAGAAGCTCCGGGAGTTTGGTTGGGAGTTCTTCTGCATCCACCTTATAGTCCGGACCTGGCACCAAGTGATTACCATCTGTTCCTGTCCATGGCGAACATTTTGCTGGTGAAACATTCGCTTCAAGAGAGGCTTCTGAAATTCGACTGCTCAATTTTTTGCTAATAGGAACGAGGGCTTCTATGAGAGAGGCATAATGAAATTACCTTTAAAATGGCAACAAGTGATCGAACAAAAGGGCATATTTGACCTAAATCGGGTCATTCTAACTATCTTAAAAAAAGCCCTCAATTAATGCAAAAAAATGGATTTCTTTTACTACACCTAATATATTTCGAAACTGCTTAAAGTCATGCGGAGGGAAGAAGAGCCAACTTGACTGAAACAACGTTTTTCACTTTCGATGTTAATTTTGAAGCATACTTTGCGGCATCACAAGCCGCATTCGAGCTTATTTACGAGCTTCATTGTACATATCAATGCAATAATACATTTTTTGTTTCTGATTGCTTTCCATTTGCATACATGAAAATGAGAAATGACATGAACTGTTCGAAATTGTTTACCTTTCGGCATACACACGCATTATAAACTCGTGGCTGTGTGCGTTTGTGCGTGTGTGCGCGCGCGTGTGAACTCGTTTAGCTCTTCACACTTTTCATTTTACTTCATTCTATTTAAATTTTTCAAAATGGGGGGCCCTATTTACTTTGTGTAAAAGCTAGAAACTTAACGAATGTCAATGCTTGTCCCCAGCAACTGAAAAACAATAAACAAAATGGTGTCGCCAGCAGAAAGCATGCCAAAAACAAAAAAAAAAAAAAAACCAAGAAGAAAAAACGAAAACGAAAAATAGAAAAGAGAAAATGGAGACAAAAACTGCAATTGTAAATTAGTCAGTAGGAAAAAGCAAACAAAGTTGCGAGCACTCAAAAGTTCATGGACATTCCTCTTCTCCTCGCGTTTAGAGTGTTTAGTTCTCTAGGTTTTAAGATTTCTCCTCATTATTTACATGATTATTTTTATTTTATTTCATTTTATTTTTATTCTTTTCTTTTCTATCTTTTAAGAGGACGCGAGTGAAATTCTTTTGAGAAACATAAAAGAAATTCGACATGTTTGTGATACTTCAACGTATTCTGAATATGAAGATATACAGTTTCCGAGTAATCGAGTGCTCAGGCTTCTGGTTATATATTTTGTTTGACGCTTCACTGTGATTTTTACAAATCCTGTTTTTGAATGAGTTGACAACCTTTTAAAAAGCATATTAAATAGAAGCTTTGAATGAACAAATATTTCTCATCGGAAGAACCCGGAGCACTCTAGGAATACTCATATGTATGAATCTGAAATGTTTGCATAATTCTGGGTTCATAAATATGAAGGTCTGAAAAATATCTCTAAATATGTAAGTCTGCAATATTTCAATTTTTGTACTTTTTTTTACACAGTTTGAAGTGTTAAAAAAGGGTCAAAATAGTAAAATATCCCTTTTGGAATTTGGTTTCGTTTCGTTTCCTTTGATCTGGTAAGTTCTCAGTCTAATTCATTAAAAATTAATATGGTTGCTTATGTTTTGCACAGCATTGTATGTAAGTGGAATCTATGAGGTTCAGAAATAATAGTCCGAAATGACTCCGAAATTTTACGAGGATCAGATATTTGTATAAGTTGGAAATGGCACCAAAATATGGGGAATATGTGAAGCTAGGAAATATGAGAAATCACTCCGAAATGTTTATAAAATACGAGCCTCAAATATATAACTCTAAAAACTGCACAGTTTTTTTTTTTTTACGAAAAACACGAGGCTCAGTAATTTGAGTCCGAAATGTGTAGAAAATAGATGATTCCAAAATATGACTTCGAAACGAGACCAAAGCTCTTATAAAATAATAGGCTGAGTTGTATGACTCCGAAATGACTGCCTAATACGTAGAAAAAATTAAATTCAGATATGTTATTCCGAAAACGAGCTCCGAAACGAGTCTGAAAATACAAAATAACGCTCGGAAATCTGAGACGCAACGCAAAATGAAGAATATCCGAAGTAAGAGCCCGAAATTTCAATAAACCACGAAGCTCAGACACAGGGCTCCAATTATGTTAAAACAACAGGGCTCAGCAATATGAGTCCGAAATAAAAAGGAAATATGAAGCTCAGAATTTTGAGTGCAAATCAAAGGTAGCGAGACCAAATCTCAGAGGTCATCTTACCCGACTGTATGTTTGATCCCCTAAATTAGTCTTATTCGAAGAAAATATAAAGTTCTTAGCCTAAAAGGACATGATTTCCCCCTCCCCCCTTCTTTCTCTCTCGCTCTCTCTCTATCTCTCTCTCTCTCTCTCTCTCTCTCTCTCTCATCTCTCTCCCTCTCTCTCTCTCTCTCTCCTCTCTCTCTCCTCTCTCCTCTCTCTCTCCGCTCTCTCTCTCCCCTCTCTCTCTCCTCTCTCTCTCTCCATCTCTCTCTCTATCCTCTCTCTTCTCCTCTCTCTCTCTCTCTCTCTCCTCTCTCTCTGCTCTCTCTCTCCTCTCTCTCTCTCTATCTCTCTCTCGCTATCTCTCTCTCCTATCTCTCTCTCTATCTCTCTCTCTCCTCTCTCTCTACTCTCTCTCTCGCTTCTCTCTCTCTCTCTCTCCTCCTCTCTCTCTCTCTCTCTCTCTCTCCTTCTCTCTCCTTCTCTCTCTCTCTGCTCTCTCTCTCTCTCTCTCTTCCTCTTCCGCTCTCTCTCTCGCTTCTCTCTCGCTCTCCTCTCGCTCTCTCTCGCTCTCTCTCGCTCTCTCTCGCTCTCCTCTCTCTCTCTATCGCTCTCTTCTCCTTCGCTCTCTCTCGTCGCTCTCTCTGCTATCGCTCTCTCTCGCTTCGCTCTCTCTCGCTCCTCTCTCGCTCTCTCTCGCTCTCTCTCGCTCGCTCTCTCTCCTTCGCTCTCTCTCTCTCGCTCTTCTCGCTCTCTCTCTCTGCTCTCGCTCCTCTTCTCTCGCTCTCTCTCTTCGCTCTCTTCGCTCTCTTCGCTCTCTCTCTCGCTCTCTTTCGCTCTCTTTCGCTCTCTCTCTCGCTCTCTTCTCTCTTCGCTCTCTCTCTCGCTCTCTCTTCGCTCTCTCTTCGCTCTCTTTCGCTCTCTTTCGCTCTCTTTCGCTCTCTTCTCGCTCTCTTTCGCTCTCTTCGCTCTCTTCGCTCTTTCGCTCTCTTCTCTCTCGCTCGCTTTCGCTCTCTCTCGCTCGCTTTCGCTCTCTCTCGCTCGCTTTCGCTCTCTCTCGCTCTCTTTCGCTCTCTCTCTCTCTCCTCTCTCTCTCTGCTCTCTCTCTCTCTCTCTCTCTCTGATCTCTCTCGCTCTTTCTTGCTCTCTCTCTCTCTCCCTATCTATCTCTCTCTCTCTCTATCTCGGTGTCTCTTTGTACATTTCTCAATTCTTGTTTAATCTTCGGAGTTTCTGCTCATGCCCTAAATTTTCAATTATAAGAATCTCGAAAAGTATAAAATGTAAAGTTCCAAAAACTATTCGAAGCTCCTTCGAGAGTATGAAACAATTTTATTATCCGGATAATTAGACGGAAATTGCTCATGTTTACAAGAGCGCAATTTTGAAAAGCAATTGTGTAGTAAGAAAAGTTAAAAGTTGTGCCCAAAAGGTCTTTTGTAATGAGATATCCATAAATAAACTTTCAAACGAACGAATTGGTGCGGTGGTGGAGTGGAGGGGGAGCTCGGAGAGGGAGCCCCAAGTTACGTGTCCATAAAACGCCGGAATCACTTTTCTTATTCGTCTTGAGCATGAATGAACTTTTGCTCTTGCTGCATTTAAAAGCTTTTGCTGGCCGCCAACTGTTACTTGTCTTGCATTCGAGATGAGAAAACTTTCGCTTCGCTTGCAAATATACTTAATTCAGTTCATAAAACAAAGAAAAAAAGCGAAAAAAAGCTTAATTAAAATTTAAATGCACTAGCATGGATTGCGATTTCTTCTGCTGAAAATTCGTTCGTCTATTCGTTCAACATGTTTTCATCGGATTACGTGTGCGTTTCCTCCCATTGCGTTTTAACTGTCTTTTTTGCTTCCTTCTTTTAATTTTTTATTTAATTTCTTTTTAAATTTTTTATTTTCATTTATGCACTTTTGTTGTCGTCATCGTCATCGCCATCACCATTGCTTCAACAATTCGCTGTGGGGCCGCAGATGTTTGCCCGAATGCAACATTTGTGTCTTTCAAGTCGTCCCTGCGTGTTGTCTTGCTTCTTTGCCTGTCGTTGAGCGGTGTATCAAAATAAAAAATAAATAATAATAATACGACGCTACCGTTTTGACACCGCCATAGTTAATAAAATTTGTTGATAGGGATGCACGAGCTTTCATCTTGTTTGCGCAAACCTTGCGGACACTTAAAAAGATATTTTTATTCTTTTGTCTAAAATGAATGCTTATTGAAGCGGATCGTGAAAGTGTTAAAATAATAAAATAGCATTAAGTTGGCAATTATCTTTCATCTTCGTTTATACCCATTCATCAGAGCGATTCAGGAATACGATAGCAGTTGCACGCTACTAAAAAAAAAGGGAATTTCAGGAAATTGAAAGTGCACTATAGACCGTTGGGCACCAATAGGTTAATAGAATCATCCCCGCGATATTGACACCTTTAATAATGCATAAAATGCTCTTTTATCTAAAGTCCTTGCATCTAACGCCAGAGAAAACAAGCAAATAAAATTTTGTAGCATTCTTAAGAGGGTTACCGCTAATGTATCAATGCGAACGTGATAACTTCAAGGTTATAAAAATTATCGAAGACTACTGTTCAAATGGAAATGCTTCAAGGCTATTCCTGCTTTATTTCTAAATGAAAACAATCGTTGGAATCATCCGTTAAGTATGCAACGAATATTAGTTGATTATTTTTCTTTGGCTTATCCATATCCGTGGAAATGGAAATTCCGTAGGAAAATCGTGACACAATTTTAATAATTTTGTGATGATCATCCAATAAGTATGCTACGAAATTTTTCAGTTCTGATTTTTCCATTTTTAGTTATATTATTGGAAATTGAAATTTCTTGGCAAAACCTTGATGCATTTTTAAAGGCAAAAAAAGATTTTTCCGGGATACTCTTGCTATAATCATCCAATAAGTATGCTAAAAATTTTTCAATATGTATTTTTTCTTGTCTTATAACATCCAAAGAAATGGAAATTCCCTTGAGAAGTCGGAATACATTTTTATATGTAAAACAAGTAAGGGTGTTATAGTCAGACGAGCCTGACAACAGAATACCCGACACACATGTTCAAATAGTTTTTCATATCAAGAGTTATTTAAGGCCATAAGGGGCCCCATATACCGACTTTTGTTAAATTTCTTTATGAAAACTGCCCCTTTTCCACGCCCACTTTTCCAATTGTTGTTTAATTATAATCGGAGGCTTAAATATATGCTCAAAAAAGTTTCATTAAAATATTTCGAAAAAGTCAGATTTTGAGGCAGTTTTGGGATTTTTGTGGCATACCCTAGTACTGGAGGTACCCTTAATAATGGACCGATCAAGAAAAATTTTTGGAAGGATGTTTATGGCTACAAAAGAAGCATAAGTGCCAAATTTCGTTCAAGTCCCATTTGAATTTCGGGTGTAGCACGCAATTTTCGAAAAACGCCCTTCTGCCACTCCCACTTTTACAATTTTTGGAAATCATATTACTGGCCTTTAAATATGATCAAATATCAAATTTCATCAAAATATCTTGAAAAACTTCGATTTAAGAGCAGTTTTTGTGTTTTTCGTAACAGACCCTAGTACTGGAGGTACCCCTAAAAATGGTCCGATCGCGTCCATTCTCGAACTTGTTCTTACTCATGTCCCCATTAGCACGCATACCAAAATTCTTCAAGATAGCTCAACTCCTTCGAAAAGATAACTGTATACAAACAGACGGACAGACGGACAGACAGACAGACAGACAGACAGACAGACAGACGGATAGACGGACAGACAGACGGACATGGCTAAATCGAATCTCCTAGTGACGCTGATCATTTCTATATATATTTTGTATGGTCTATCTCGACTGGTTCTGGGTGTAACACACAACCACACAAACGCAAAATACCCTCGACACAGAGTATTTCGGGTATAAAAACTGAATTTTTCAGGATACTTTTGTGCTAACCATCCCACAATGTATGCTACAAAATTTTAATTACTTTATTTTCCTTTTCTTATTTATGTCCTAATAAGAATACTGTGCAATTGAGTTACGAGTGGAAGTTTATGGTGAAAAAATTTTTTCACCTCTACAAATAGTTGTGTTCCTGTGACAGATTGATGATGTTTTGGTATTGGCGAAACGACCATAAAGTTCTTCAAGCTCTATTGTTCTTTAATACATGCTCTCCGTATTTCTGAGATGGAGTTTCACTGTAAAATATGTGCGCAAAATTTATTTTAATTTCACTGAAAATAAAGTGCTGCCAAGTTAACTCCTCACACTCTGAATTTCTTCTCGATTTCTAATGATATAACCACCATTCATCTATTGAAGGGAATTTCGTTCACAGACAAAAAAAACCCATTCTCAGAAATTGTGTGTAGATAACTCTTTACACAACCCTAAGTGCAATGAAGAATCAAGAGAAATGTCAGATGTTAAGTTCATGAATAGTAATACAGTTTGTTTTCACTGGATTTTTTGTTCGTTTTTTCGTTTTGTCTTAGCCTTCGAAATGAGGGGGAATGGAATAAACATGAGCATTCATGAAAGTGGAACTCGAACTGGAATAGAAACTGAAACTGAAACGGAAGAGGCGGATGTGGCTTTTTATCGTTAACACTTCCCATTTTTACATTGCCATAAACGCTTGGGTGTTTGTATCTATGAGTGTCTATGAGGATCTATGTCTGTGCGTGTATGTGTGCTTGTGCGTGTGTGTATTCGTGCTTAAGGCGGATGTAGTTGATTCTTAGGAATTGACGCAAGCAATTGTGCGCTTTTCTCGCATTTTCTTGTCATAAATTTTGATGTTAGGTGCTGACATTTCACGTTTAATTACACCTCGGGCTGGCACAAAAGCGAGCTCATTTCTTTTATTTTTACATTTTACATTTATATTTTTTTTAAATATTTATTTCATTTCTATTTCTATTTCGAGTTTATTTTTATTTCCATTAATTTGTTGTTGCTTCAAGCACATCAAAATGCTGCTGGTTGCATGTCCTTAACATGTTTGTGTTCGCATAGAAAGCAGAATTTTCATTAATTTTAATGACTTCGAATAATGCTGGGGAAATTTTCTCGTATTGAGTACAAAGTGAAGGATAAATAGGAGTGTAATAGCAATGGATTTAGCGTTTATATATAACAACATTCGGATTTGTTTTCTATTTTTTTTTTTTTTTTTTTTTTTGAAATTAGAAATTATGGCAGTGCGGATTTTCTATTTGCTTTCCTCCTTTCAATTAAAAACGTTATCCTCAACGTCCATGTCATAATTTGATGTTAAATGAAAAGCGACGAGCAATTATGCAAATTTTAGTTGTAGAGGAGCTTTTCATTAATTATGCTTTTTACTGCATTAAAAGTTTTTTAAGGGTCAAAATTGAAGGGAGAGGCAAAACAAAAAAACAAAAAAAGAAAGTGTGACAAATAAAATAGAGCGGACGGAATGCGCTTTTAATGAACATTCTAAAGACCCTTCAAAAGAACAAGGTGCAAAAAAAAAAAATAAAGTGGAAAAAATAAATGGTTATGAAATTATTGCAATCAAATCAAAAACTGATATATATAGGAAATCAAGAAAAGGAAAGCAGTGAAGGAATATTTCTAGAGCACATTGTGAAAAGTCAGAATGAATGAATGAATGATTCTCTTCTATCCAATTAGGATACGAATATACGAAAAAATATAAGTTCTTTCGTCTTGAGTAGAAAAAGGAAATCCCTTTAATATCCTTCCATCTTTCTCGAAGCTTGAAGCCATAAATGTATTTACAATATATTTTTATGTGTGATGTATGTAATGTATGTGTTCATGTTTGATGTAGGTATGCTCAAAAGCCTTAAGTTCGCTTGAATATTCACAAAAATTCATGTTTTTTCCTTCTGCTTTTCATGGACTACTGCTCTCTTCGATTTTCTATTTGATTTACTCCATTGCTTTTCTGAATGAGCATTGTTCACTTATTATAATCTGAGCTTCGATTGGAGTAAATATTTAAATTCAATTTCACAATTTCCACGAATACGCTCGAATTTTACGTATTTACTGGAAATTATATTTATGCATGTACGTACTTACTCAAGCATGAAAATATCCAAATCTTAAGAGAATAAAGCTCATTATTTTCATACAGTCTATGTTATTCTATTATGTTTTATTGATGTTTTTTTATTTATCTATATTTTTCCTCTAGATATTAGATAGTTTCTAGGGACATTCTTAATGCATTTTTTTCCGGCTTGTTAAAGGATTTTTTTTTTATTTTTCTTTAAACGAATTATTTTTTAAGATCTTTTAATTCACCGAATTATTTAATAAAATATTTATTGTTCATATGTATATTTAAGAAACCCAATAATGTCCTCCATGTTGTCTTCTCTTTCATTCCTACCACTAAATACATATTCTCTTTTTCTTACAGGTATGTTTTCGTGCAACTTGAATTTTTCCAAATACTCTGGTAAATACTACATTTAAAAAAAATTTAATTCGTTTTCTTATTAAAATTTATTTTAATTTTGAGGGTAAATAGACTCAAGGGTACAATTTAAATTTTTTATCCCTTGAATAAAAAATAAATATAAATTTTTTGTGTTCAGAAATGTGGCTGGAGTGTCGTATGAAATTTGTCAAAATGCATATTCCTATGATTAAGGACTTGCTTCAGTGGTGTATTTAAGAAAATTAAGACTCAGGGGGCGGGCTTTCGAATTTTGACAAGCTATGGCGTGGGATATGGCAGTGTTTTTCTCACTTACGTGTGCGTCTCTTGCCATCAAGAAATATATTCTATCGAAATCTTTAAAAGTAGTGGTATTCAAGCAGGTACGGAAAATTTGCGCCCTCGGAAATTTCGCGAGCTCGCAAATTATTTTGTATGAAAAATAGTTTCCGCAGCCTCGCAAATTTTGCACGCCTACTGTGATGCGCAAAATATGCGCGATATTCGCTTCTCCTTCTTTCCCCAAACCAAACATTGAAACCAGCTGTTTTCACAAAATTTTTACACACGCTTTGCATAAGGGTCGTTCAAGCAATAGTTCAAAAATTCCGCGCGCAAAATTTGCACCTAGCTATTTCCGCGCCTGCTTGAATACCACTAGTGTAAATTTCGTCTTATATCTGTTCCTCTAGAGATGAACTAGCAAGTGAAAATATCGATTAAACTCACTAAAGCAGTGGTAGAATATTTATTTGTTTTTAAATGAGAATATACATATTTGATCAGAAAAAATTGGTTTCAGTAATATAACTGCTTCATATTCAGAATAATTCTCATTTGATTTATGCTGTTATTTTTTAATCAAATAATTCTGGCCAAATTTATCAAGAGTCATAGTTAAATGTTTTTAGAAAGAAACTAATTATAAGTAAAGCAAAAACATCTTCTGAGTACATATTTATTTTACAAGACATACATAGATCGCATAACTATGAGTCCGAAATAAGTCCAAAATGTGCCTAGGATATCCCAGAAAACATTTTAGGCGTGATCATATTTATGGGTCCGAAATTAAATTTTTACAAAATATTTGTGTCAGAAATATGACTCCGAAATGAGTCCGAAATTAGATTTTTACAAAATGCTAGGTTTAGAAATATGACTCCGAAAAAAGCCGAAACTTTTACATATTTCGGGCTCAAAAATATAACTCAGAAATTAGTTGGAAATATGTGAGAAATACGAGGCTCAAAAACATAACTCCGAAATAAGAGGCTCAGAAATATGGTTCCGAAATGAGCCCAAAATATATATATGAGATATAAGATATAAATGGGAAGTTTGCCTCTACAAAATATGAATCCGAAATGAGTCCCAAGTATGTGGGAGATACGAGGCCTAAAAACAAGACTCCGAAATAGGTCAGAAATAAGAGGCTCAGATATACGTCAAAAATATATGAGATATAAGAAGCTCAAGCACATGACTCCGATATACATAAGTGGGAAATATGTCGCTCAAAAATATGACTCCGAAACGAGTCCGAAAATTAAAAAAAAAATTGATTTTATTAAATTTTTCTTTCCCTTGAATAACACTTGACTTTTCTAACGCTAGACGTTTTGATGATACGCCACTGCGTTTTCAATATATCAATCTGAAAAAAATGTTATTTTATGGCCTTAGCACTCATGCATTCGCAAGCAATATAAATATATACACACGAGGCACATAAACATATGTTTACGTATATACATTTTGATTTCCCAATCGATTAATTCGTGAAGTTTCGCGCCATCATTTCTATATCCTTGCCACGATTTTACTGTCAGACAAAAGCGTTTCTTCAGTTTTATTTACTCGTATACGGCTTATGGCTAACCATCTCTCAGCGCTCCCCTTATAAAATCGCATTTAACTTTATTCCTTTTTCCATTCCATTGTGCGTTGAAGCTTTTTTGCTTCTATTCGGGCTTCAACTGCTATTGCCATTGCCATTGCTGATATTCTATTCGATTTAATGTCGATATCGTTCTATTTTGCTTGCATGGATGTATATATGTAGGTGTGTGTGTGTGGGTGTGATTGTGCTGCGTATCGTTGACGTAGTAGTTTCTCTTCTCTTGTTTTTTTTTTTTTTTTGATTTATTTTACCATTGTCGTTATTGTTAAATTAAATAAAATATTGTTTTCTTTTATTTTTTCGATTCCGAGCTTATTTCATCGCATTCACAATACCTGACAGGCTTGATGAGATTTTATTGCTATTTCTCTCTATCTCTATCTCTTTTCTATTCTCTTTTTCTCTTTCTCTCCTGTGCTTTTCTGCGTTTCTTCGTTGGCTTCTTCGATATATCCAATTCAGAAATGCATCATCACCTCCTACTTTGTAAGTTTGTTCAGTCTATTGTGAATAATGTCGCAGGATTTCTCATGTAGAGCATTACGTATTTTTGTGGCGGTTCACCAGCATAGATTGGTTGTTTTACGTGTCACATATTCGTTCGATATCCAATTTATTGTGTGGTGATTTCCATCGTAATTGTAATCATTTGTTTTCGAAATCAAGTCAAGATGTTTTGTTCTCGATTAACAAGGAAATTGTAATGAACGAATTTAAGGAATTGATGGAGCCGAGATTAAAGTTCACTTCGATGTGAGAGAAAATATTGTCAATATTTATTTAATTTTATGTACAATATTGTTTCGTAACACATTCAGGTGTTATGAAGTTAAAAAGCACGATTGTGAATATTTATCTTAAAATATTAAATAAAGAAATATTTACTTTGTAAACTGGATACCATTGAAGTAACGAAATTATTTTTGCCATAATGACGAAATTCACTTAAAGGGCAGTTACGCTAATTGGCTTCCGTCTCATTGCATAAACGGTATAGCTTAGTGATGCCTAATGGCCCAAAAGGAAGTTAATGAGCCACGATTATGGTCAACACTTTTTATAAATGAGCTCAAATATTAAAATTACCTTTGAGGGACCTCTGTCTAGGGTTTCCGTTTAATCTGTAAGTTTTCGGATTCGCTTCAATTCTATATAAAGGCTTATTTTCATTAAAGCAATATTTACCATTATTTTTCGAGGTCGGAGTCCTCATAATGAGCTCTTATAAGAGTAGAAATGAGCGTGTTTGCCTTCTTGCACAGGTTGTTCAATATGATGCCGTTTCATACAGAGTCATTGCGTCTCCTTTCGCACTCATATAAAGATCTTTTTCGGACTCAATATTCTGCGTCCTCATTTTTTCTACATATTCGGAATCCTTGTTTTAACCCTCATTTTTACTGCATATTTCGGATTAATTTCGGAGTCATGTTTGTGAGTGTCTTCATTTCGGACTCATTTCGGAGTCATATTTCTCGGCCTCTTCTAATATATCTATGTATGTATTTAAGCCTCATTATGAGCCTCTAATTTCTTATATATTTCAGAATCATATTCCGAAGACATATTAATGTGCCTTATATTTTTCTACTATTTTCGAAATTATTTCGGAGTTTGAGCCTCATTTTGACTACACTTGCATTTCGGACTAATGTTAAAGTCGTACTTTAGATATTTCGAACTCATTTTTCGGATTAAAATTTCGAGGTCTCGTACTTTGTAAAATTTTCGGAGTCATATTTCGGAGTCACATTTTGGAGCCTCGTATTTTATAAAATTTTCGGAGCTAGTTCGGACTTATGAATAAGATCACTCCTAAAAAGTTTGCTGAGTATAGATCCGTTTAAAAAGATTTCATTGCGGTCTTATTTCTTTTTCGAAAAATAATCGCTGCATATTTTACGGTGCTACTTTGAAGACTTAACGACTGTGAGAAAAGTCCTCCTGGTGATGGATGAAAACACCGACGATTAGTGTAATGATTCACGACAGTGGATTAACTTTTCTTCACTGTTCGGCTAAACACAAAGATTTCCAAAAATGCCCAAAATACGAAGCCAGCAATATTTTTGCCCATCCATTTTTGATCCCAACCGGTCATGTCATTAAGGTTGGCTTTGTCATTCGTTTTAGTAATGCCATAGTTAGCTTGTGGCAGTTTATGTCTATTGTTCCAGACAGGCAACATACAACTGCTGCCTTACGTTGCACGATTGTGTGCAAAATGTTGTTCAAACGCTTTAAAGACGCAACATGCAATCGTGAAATCGTTGCGAGCTCGATTCATTCCGGCAACGTTCAATCGTGCAATCATGCTCAAGTGATTGAAAAGGGGCTTTACCCTACCGAAAAAGACTACAATAAATATTTTTTGTTATTATTAAATAATAAAGGTTGGAAATTCTTAGAAATTGATAGCAGGCATACATACTTATATAAAGAAATGAGCAATTAAAACAAAATAGGAATTTCAATTTTGATCTGAACTTTGAACTCACATATGCTTCTAATTACATTTTCGCATAAATTTTTGAATTCCTGGTAGTACTTAGTAGATATGGCAAAATACTATTGCGTATTATTTTTCAGTTTGCTTTCCGCCAGCGATAAGTCCATTTTAAACACATGCTGGATTATGTTGGATCAATGCACTATTGCATGTTGTTCGAAGGCGTCTGACCCAGTAACAAAAAACCAAAATGTAAGCCCGAACAGATGATAACAAACAAACAAACAAACAAAAAAAAAAACAGAAATTGTTTCGAACAAATGCAGCTGAATGAAAAAAAGAACACGAAAGTATAATTAATGGATACAATTGCATGCAAAGAATGAGTTTTCGATGGCGTTCATACATACATACGTTCACATACACACACACAAACACACACACACAGAGTGCTCACTTGAAACGTGGCAATTTCCATGCGAAAAATGAAAAAGCAAACTTCGTGATTTATTGCCAACTTGCAATACTTGAAAAATGGGAAAATTATAGCCACAGCAATTGCAATTGAGCAAGTGAACTTCGAATTAGGTTACCCCTTGCATGTACATATGCATGGGTGTGTGTGCGTGTGAATAAGTGACTCGTTTTTTGTACAAATAGCATAGTCCTTCTTATATACATGTATTGAAAAGACTCTGTAAATCCTGCTTTGTGCGCTTATCATGCATTCGCCCGCCTCTCGTTCGCGTGTCTATGAATGAGCGTCATAAAAATTAACGCCTCTTGTAGGGAAAATTGTGGCAAATTTCTTTTACTCATTTTTATCATTTATTTCGCTTTATTTTTTGTGCATTTTTTTTAAATATTTTTATTTTGGCTTGCTGGAACAAATCCTGTGCTTTGAAGCATACAATATTCCTACAGCGAAGCTTCCTTCAGCAAATTTGAGCCTAGACAATCAACATTCATACGAGCGTTTACCGCTGCTGCAGCCGCATAATTTGCATTTCTCCTAGCGGTGGAGAAAAAATCATGCAAATCATATGCGAAATGCTGCATAAGTTGCGGGAGCACCTTAAGCAGTACTTTTGCCTTTTTTTTTTTGCTTTTTTTGTTGCTGCACCTCGTTGGTTTTACCTTAGAAAAGGGAATACGGAAATGGCTTCCTTAGTAAGGGTATATTTTTTTCTTTTTTTTTCCTTCCATCATTACCTTCATCGTGCTGTGTTCTCGCCATTGCCGTCGGAGCTATCAGAAATGCAGTTACTTCCACTAATACTGCTTATGCTATTGTCCTTGTCATCATCATCATCATCACTATCGTAATCATTAGCATCATCATCATTAGGCGTCTTCAAAGCTGCTGAAAATTACTCAGTCAAGTAGCTACTTAACGCCTCCCACATGGCCTACATAAATACCTCCATATATATATACTTATAAGTTTATATACTGTGTCTCAAATAATAAATGACACCCCGAGGCGAAAATCAGCAACGAAGGATTAAGGACATCTAGAAGAATATATTTCGTTCAGGTTTTCACGCACACGCCACCACTTTTGATGCACAAAATATGATGAAGTAGCACCAGGAGGGATTTCCTCGTTTCAAGTGCTCATTTTCAAAGACTTGTTCAGTGTTCTTATTTTTATTTGTTTTTTTTTTTTGTATTTATTTCTTTTTTGGTTTTGCTTTGGCTGGAAAAGTCACACATTTTCTTTTTTAAATGCTAGCTGCGATACAGTCTCATGTGGTTCGTAATTCAGTGGGTCGTTGGGTCGCAATTTAAATTCATAACTCTGCGTTTAACTAATTTGCTCGTTACCCACAGATTTCCCCATTGAGTCATATTCATATATGTATGTAGGTATATCTTTTTTTCTGTGTATTTGTGTGATGTTGTGTCAAAGCGCACCATCCTTTCCCGGCGACAATCAGCTATTGGGATTAATTAAGGTAAATATTATTTGAGAGAGGAACTCTTATCACTTTGAGCAATAAAAAAAAAAAAACTAAGGCAAATCAAAATATAGTTATCTTCTTCATAGCATTCATTATCATTGATCGATAGGTCCAAAGGAATCTTCGCTAATTTGGATGTTCCTTGACTCCTCCAAATTCCTTTTTCATATCATTTCAATCAAGAGGGACTTTATAATTTAAGAGGGACTTATAAATTTAAATAAGAAAAATGGTTTAAAAAATGTGAATCCAAAATTACTCCGAAGTATTAAGAAAGAAGGAGACTCAGAAAAAATAATTGAGTTTCGGTAACATAAAGTAACGCCGAAGATTTAATAAAACATGAAGCTCGGAATAATGAAATGAAAAATTCCAAAAATTAAAAAAGGTTCTGAAATGTAATTCCGAAATGACTCCGAAATTATAAGAAAAGTTCTGAAATTTAATTCCGAAATGACTTCGAAATTATACGAAAATATGAATCTCAAAACAATGAGTCTGAAAAGAGTCGAAAATGTGCGGAATAAGTGAGGCCTGGAAACATGAGTCCGAAATAAGTCCGAAATCGAAGCAAAACATGATGTCCGGAATAATGAATCTGAAGACTCCGAAAAGTCAAAAATGTAACTCCAAAATGACTCCGAAATTAGTACAAAATATGGGTTCATAAATCCGAAACGACTCCGAAATTTTTAGATATTATGAGTCACAGAACAATGACTACAAAAAGACTCCGATAAGTAAAGAAACCTTGGGTCTTAAAAGAATGTGTCTGAAATCACTCCGAAATACGTAGAATAAATGAGTCTTAGTAATATGACTCCGAAATATTAAGACAAAAAATTTTTTACCGAACAAATTGTGAAATGGAACTATAAGACTTACATGTCAATGCAGAACAGGGTTCACACTCCGAATTAGGGCTCATTTATGAGATTTAAAAAGTTTCCTGAGATATTTGAAAATAAAGTTCCCTTAAATATGCATGCCCAAATTCCCAAGTCCACTTGATTTTACTGCAAGTAAGTTTAAAACAAAGAACAACATATTCAATCCTAGAAGTAATACCATAACAGTCCTTTTCTCCCTTATTCTTAATGTTTGCATGTTCGTTCTTGTAAATACTTGTGGCCTTATCGTTCAATTTTAAAAACGCTCCCGAAGAATTAATTTACTCCCTTACAAAGAATATGCAAAATGTGTGGAAATTGGCAGAAGTGAATATATGCAGTTTTACGGACTTCATTCTTGCCACGGACAACACTAGACGGTGTGACATAGAGAGAGAGAGAGAGAGAGAGAGAGAGAGGAGGAGAGAGAGAGACAGTAAGAGGGAGAGAGATACTTGCAAGAAGTTGGCTTGGCTGCCATGGCCACAACCAAATTAAACAAATACACTACACGACAAAACTTAACACACAACGACACAAAAGAAGGCGAAGATAAAGGTAAAATGAAACGAAATGAAAATGGTAATGAAAATACACCAAAAAAAAATATTGGTTTAAGCTTCGGTCAGGCAACCTTCTGAGTAAACCAAATAAAGGAAAGGGTTGAAAGAATTTTAATACCCGACATTGCTGCAGTCCTCTTTCTACAATAGCTTATTATAATTTGTATTTTCAATTTATTTATTTAACCTGAGCCACTAAGTTAGTCCTGAAACCGAATACATTTAAATTAATCAACTCCAAACTATATGAAACCGTGGCACTTTCTCCTCCAAATGTCAGTCACAAATACTCACGGTTATCGGACGGACGGATTCCAACACACACAAACTCACACCCCTAAACTGCTCGAAAGATAACTTTTCGCTTTACCAAACCATGTGAAAAACCAAACAACGTACGACATGTTGAAGTCAGAAAGAAGTCCGGTATATGTAGATTTCGTTTAAAATAATACTGAAGTAGCATAGAAACGATAAAACTTGCTGCAGTGGCTTCAATTCGAAAGATTCGCAAAAGCTTTCGGTCGTGCAACCAGTCAACAAAAGAAACCACTTTCAAAAATGGGAAAATTTCTTTATCCGAGAATAGAATTTAATTAAATGGGAGTTCGTTCATAGAGTGGAATGCTCTAGATTAAAAATGATGATAATAAAAAAAAAAGAAAACAATTATCCTTGGAGTTGTTTATGCCGAATGAAGAACTAAGATGCAAATGAAAAGAGCTTTTACGTGGATTTAATATTTTCGAAAAGTTTATGAATGAAACTTTTATGAACAAAATAGGAGCAGATATTTTCGTTCCGGTCTTCGGAATTCACTCAAATTGTTGAAAAGAAAAATTTCTCTCCACAACTTCTGAAAGAGCAAGGAAAATTTTTCATTTTTATAGCTAATTAGAAGTCGACGAATAAAATTCTCTCTTCGAATTTCCCACCTCATTCAAATCATTTATAAAGGAAACTCTGTTGCGAGCTGTGTGAGAAGAATGCCAATAACTCTTCTGCCCATTCTTGTAGCTAAGGGAATTATGCTTCAAAGTGCTCCTACATTCAGGGGGGCTGGAAAAAGAGACAGAGTGTTAGAGAGGGAGTGAGAAAGAGATAGAGGGACAAAGAGAAAAAATGAAAAGAAAGAGAAGAAGGAAGAAAGCGAAAATATAAAAAAAAGAGAAGGAGGAAGAAAGCGAGAGGAAGAGAGAGGGAAGAAGAGAGTGGGAAGAAGAGAGAGGGTGGAAGAGAGTGGGAAGAAGAGAGAGGGGGAAGAGATATGGAGGAAGAGAGAGATGCAGGAAGGGAGATATAGAGGAAGAGAGAGATGGTGGAAGGGAGATGGAGGAATAGAGAAAGATAAAGGACGAGAGACAGAGATGAAGAGAGAGAGAGAGAGAAGGATGAAGAGAGAGGGATGAAGAGAGAGGGATGAAGAGAGAGTGATGAAGGGAGAGGGATGAAGGGAGAGGGATGAAGAGAGAGGGATGAAGAGAGAGGGAATGAAGAGAGAGGGATGAAGAGAGAGGAATGAAGAGAGAGGGATGAAGAGAGAGGGATGAAGAGAGAGGGATGAAGAGAGAGGGATGAAGAGAGAGGAGGATGAATAGAAAAAGGGTGAGCGAGGTAGACAGGAAGACTGATGGAGAAAGAATGATTAAGAGGTATGAGAGGGAGGGAGAGAGATAGAAGACGAAGGAGAGAAGACGAGAGGAGAGACAGAGAGAGACAGAGAGAGACAGAGAGAGACAGAGAGAGACAGAAGAGACAGAGAGAGACAGAGAGAGACAGAGAGAGACAGAAAGAAGACAGAAAGAGACAGAAAGAGAGAAAGAGACAGAAAGAGACAGAAAGAGACAGAAAGAGACAGAAGAAGAGACAGAGAGCGACAGAGGAGAGACAGAGAGAGACAGAGAGAGACAGAGAGAGACAGAGAGAGAGACAGAGAGAGACAGAGAGAGACAGAGAGAGACAGAGAGAGACAGAGAGAGACAGAGAGAGACAGAGAGAGACAGAGAGAGACAAAGACGAGACAGAGAGAGACAGAGAGAGACAGAGAGAGACAGAGAGAGACAGAGAGAGACAGAGAGAGACAGAGAGAGACAGAGAGAGACAGAGAGAGACAGAGAGAGACAGAGAGAGACAGAGAGAGACAGAGAGAGACAGAGAGAGACAGAGAGAGACAGAGAGAGACAGAGAGAGACAGAGAGAGACAGAGAGAGACAGAGAGAGACAGAGAGAGACAGAGAGAGAGAAGAAGAGAGACAGAGAGAGACAGAGAGAGACAGAGAGAGAGAGACAGAGAGAGAGAAGCAGAGAGAGACAGAGAGAGACAGAGAGAGACAGAGAGAGACAGAGAGAGACAGAGAGAGACAGAGAGAGACAGAGAGAGACAGAGAGAGACAGAGAGAGACAGAGAGAGACAGAGAGAGACAGAGAGAGACAGAGAGAGCAGAGAGGCAGAGAGAGACAGAGAGAGACAGAGAGAGACAGAGAGAGACAGAGAGAGACAGATAGAGACAGAGAGAGACAAAGAGAGACATGGGGAGACAGAGTGAGAGACAGAGAGAGATATATAGAGAGATAAAGAGCGATAGAGACAGATAAAAAAGATAGAAAAAGATAGAGAATGATAGAGAAAAATTGAGAATGATAGGAAAGGATAGAGAAAGATAAAGATAGAGAAAGATGGAGAAGGAAAGGGAAGGAAAGAGAAAGATAGAAAAATATATAGAAAAATTTAGAAATTTAGAGCGACAATTAAAGGGATGAAAGAGATAGAATGTGAGAAAGCTGGAGAGCTATATTTAAAATTCTACAATTTTCAATAATTTTCCTGCACCTTTTTTTTCATTCCAAATGGCGTCTACATCGTCTTCTCTCAGTATCCAAAATGTCTTATTTGGACTCAGTCCTGCCTAAACTCTTTCATCCAGTAAATTTTCTTCTTGCGACAATTTTTTGGGAAAAAATCAAAGCATAGACCCCAATTCCATTTCATTCTTCACTTTAATTTACTGAATACTTGCAACTTTTTGTTTCTCCCTCTCTCTCTTTATCTCTCCCATTCTCTCTTTCTCTCTCTTTCTCTCTCCCGATAATTCTCCCTAAGAAAGTATGAACGTTATTTGATATTCTGCAGAAGTAACCCGAGAGCTCACGTATGTTCTAATGCGATAGCCAACCGCAGAAAAGTGGACGAAATTCACTTCATCGAGAATGCAAGGAAACACTCAATTTTAAAGCTGCGGTCTCTTTTAGGGAAACCTTTAACTACAATTCGTAGGAGTCATGAAATGCAATGCAATTCAGTGCGGTATGACAGTTAGAAATAAGAAGCGGTAGCGGTTTCAAGGGATTTTCTTTTCTCTTTATTTTAAGAAAAAGAAAAAAATCCCGAAATCAGAATCTTTAAATTTAATGAAATTTTACTACTCAGTCTGACGGAAAGCCGCAACATGTTTGTCTAACCACGATAACAAGAAAATCTCTCTCTATTTCTGTCTTTCTCCGTCTCTCTCTCTCTCTCTCTCTCTTAATATTCAAGATGAGGAAAAATTGTCTGCAATTTTCAAACCAAATTTCCGTTCAACCACAAGAAAATACCAAAATTAACTTCAGTCGACTTAAGCTGCTGCACAGAAATCTCGATCTCGAGTCAACAGCAAGAAGAAAAATATTAGAAGCTCAACCACTCAAGGCGTTCGGTGATAGCAGCTTTTTTAATTGGAAAAAAAACCTTGCTCTGAAAGAAAGAAAAAAGAATATTTCCATAACAAAATTTGTTAATCCCTTCGGTCACTATTTGATCGTTTTTTTTTTTCGTATAAAATACTGCTTCCATTTTGGACAAACGCTCCCCTATGTGCAATGTCCTCACGAATCGCACAAACATTTCACGATCACATACACATAGAAGGACATACATAAATGACGAACGGGGCACACACTCGCACTCACACAATCACACACTTACTTGAACGCATTCAGTTTGAATCGTTGTGAAAAGTCCATTTTCCGCATGAGATTCCCTAAGGATAATTGGTTGAATGCATCCGATCTCAATGGATGGACTTGTTACATGCGCAAACTTGTGGTGTCAGTGACGACACTGATGCCACATTGCGGACAATGAGGTCGAAATATGCTGCAAATTAAAGAAAAAATAAACATGCACAAGCATGTGTGCATGTAAATATATGTATTTGTGTATATAAATAAGCTCATTAAATTTATCGTCGCATTGCTGTTTTGTTCCCCATTTTTTTCCAATTTCGGCTCATTGTTGATTTCGGATGAAATTTCTGGATTCTCGAATTTCTAAACATCCTTCCATTTCTGACGTTTTGACCGGTCATGACTCATGACAGCTACTTAGATGCTTTGCCAGTGTTTGTACAAACGGCTGTAAAACTGTTTATCAAGGCACTACACTAAGGATGCCATCTAGAGCTTTCACATAATTTTTTATTATAGGTATTATTATTATTTTTATTAAATAAAAATGCAAATTTTTCCTTATTCATTTCTATGTATCTCTCTCTTGCGCTTGGCAGTTGAATTCGACGCACAGAACTCTCAACAATTTGTGATGAATTCTGAAGCTGAAGTTCATAATCAAATTTAAATGCGAAACTTTATCACGTCATATAAATAAATTAATAGAGTTAAGTAGTTTCGAACTGAACAGTTTGTACGGAGGGAAAGTGCATTAAAAAAAGGACAGTAATTTTCGTCTAGAATATTGGCTTAAAGGGGAGGATGTCTTAAATAATTTGGGCAATTTAATGGAATTATTGTCCTAAATTCTTTGCGAGAGAACATTTTGAAGTGTGCAGTGTAAGTCTATGTATGTCTATGACGTGTAAGTCTATCTGACTTTCTCTGTTTATAGGGCGCTACACTGATAGAAAAAACGTGCTAAAAATAAGAATTTTGAGTCGAAAATCAAGAATTTCGTGCTTAATAGTCTGTTCAGAATGAAAATTCTTGATTCAAGAGTTAAGCTCTTAATATTTCAAGAACGTTTTTAAGAATGCATTCTTGAAAAAATTCTTAATTTTAGCAGGCTTTTTAGAATGCATTTCTGAAAAAATTCTTGATTTTGGCAGGTTTTATTTTAGAATTCTAAATAAAAATGCGAAATTTTTACCTTATAATTAATAATTGTTTATTTTAAATACGAGCATCTTTGTATCAAAAAAATATTATTATGTGTTATTTAATATTATACAGTTTTGATTGCATATAAGTTTTAATAAAAAAAATCCTCATTATTCATATATTGAAGACTTCTAAAGGTGACATGTGCACCTAAAAAAATTCAAAAGAAACAAATTCGACGTTTCGTTTAGAATTTTCCCACGAAAATAAGCAAGAAACGAATACAATCGTGAATTTCTTAGCATGATGCAATGCTTGCAGACACACACGAAGGTGCAAAGGCCGCTTTTCGTTTGGTTTCTTCGTATGCTTTGAATATAAGTACATATGTATATACGAGTATGTGTAAAAACAATAACGTTCCGTTAGGTTTGATCAGCGTGCTTGCATTCTATACAGTCACTCTTATAATTTTCACACAATTTTTAATATTCACTTAGGTTTTTAATGAATAAACCTCATAAAATAACTGTACAAACCTTTTAAATAATCAAAAACTGCATCGAGTTTGAACTCACATAACAGTTTTCTCAATAATTCATCGTCATCGTCCGATAGCGGCAAAATTGGAAGCGGAGCTGGTGAAATGGACGATAAAACATCGTCGTAGTCATCCTTATCCATTTCTTTTTCCATTTAAATTATATGATCAAGTTTTTAAGTTTTTTAATGTATTCACTTCTTTCATTTCACGTTAAAACACTGCGTTTCGCACTTCACGAGTTTATTCGAACGGCGCTATGTAGTGTTGCCACAACCCTTTGTTTAATAAGTTCTTAAACCGACCAAAAATCTACCAACACAGCAGGTTTGCGGAAAATATCCCTGCAGTTATTATCACTAGTGACTGATTCAATCTGTCACTAGTTCCTCCGTCACCGTCACTAGTGACCAACTGTACCCGTGCCAATGCATTCTCCTATGGACACTTTGTATGAGCATATGTTTGAGCGGACACTAGTTGACGATTGAACTGGTGATGCTGTAGAGGCAGCTCATTAGCTATAGTACGTAAATGGAAAGCGCCGCGCACAGGGCTCGAATGGCTCAGTGTGAAGAGTCTGGCCTAGCGACCTGGAGACCCGTGTTCGAGTCTCGCTCGGGCGGATGCCAATTTTTTTTTTTTTTTTTTTTTTAAGTGGATAATATTATAGGTGTCTAACAGGCTTAAAAAAATTTTTTTTTTGCGAAAAAATTGGAAAAATGTTATTGAAAATATAATTCATGAGAATTTTCGCACGAACTGTGAAAGCATTCACGAGAATTCAGAAAGGAAACTTTTTTTTCTCTCTTCTCACCTGTTGTGAGTCGAAAAGCGTCACGTCACACTCCAACGTCACGCTATCAGCTCTAAGCGGTAAAAGTGACAAAACATATAAAAACAATCAAAACACAGCAAATGAGTTCGACGACACAGCACCGAGCTCGAAATCCGACACCCTTCAGCAAGAACAACAACAACATTAGAACTCAACTACTGAAAACAATTACGTAAAGAAGCATACCGATCGCCGGTACCTAAACTTGGCACAACGCCGACTGGAGGAAAGGGCAAGCGGGGGAAAAGACGAAAGACCACGAGCATGCAAGTCAGCAATAAGCAACGGCATAAGCGGTTCAACGTCTTCAAAGGCAGTCCTACATCAACAATAGAAACGCAGCAATAAAGCTATTGGTAACAACAACAAAAGGCGATCGAGAAGGGCAATCAACGCAACAGAACAACAAGAGCCAGGTGCAACAACAACAAGTGCAACGTAGGCACACCGGCAGGGGAAGTTCGAAGTCATACTTATGAAATCAATCAATATCCAATATTGCTAGATCGGCAATATTGATCTATTTAAGCGGAGCTTCGATCTACGGAGCAGGACTTGCAGTTTGGAATCGAAAGTCTAATGAGATCTCAACTTTGTCGCACCTACTTACGAGCCAGGACGACAAAGTGTGGATCTCAGTGTTAGCTAGGGAATTAGGGCAGTAAAGTAAGCTAGAGTAGAACCTGTAAACATCATTAAAAGACTTTAATAAAGAAACACCAATGGAAAAGGATTAAAGAGTGTTTTATTCAACGGAATCCTTTGTTGGCGCTTTACTAGAGGTCCTTCTCCCCAGCAGACACGCAACACACCCATAAGAATCCATAAGAATAATCCTCCGAATTTTAAAATTTTCCACTTTTTCTCGCCTGCCCTGGGATTCGAACACGAGCCTTCGGATTGATGATCGGACATGCTAGCCATTACGCTACGGAGCCTTCTGATTCTCGTGCAGCAAATTCATTTAATGAATGCTCAAGAAAATTGAACTGTAGACCTCCTCGTTGACCATGTCTATAGAATGACAGTGGTGACGCTGGGGTCAATTTGCCCCGCATTTACTGCAGGGATATTATAATTAAACATGAATATGTGTTATGTTATATTTTTTTATATTATGTTGAAAATTGGAACAATTCTCATTTAGATTTTTTAGTTAAAATTTTTACTATAATCGTTATAAGTAATTGAAATATACAATTTCATCAAAAATTAACGCTATTGGGGCAACACTAATGCATTTCATAGTATTTAAAAGTCAAGAATTAATTCTTGATTTTAGCACGTTTTCAGGTCGTATGCTAAATTCAAGAATGAAATTAAAAGAATGTTGCATCCTCAAATCAAGAATTAAATTCTGAATTTTAGCATGCCATTTTTCTATCAGTGTACCTTGGCGAAATTTCGTATGAATGAAATTGTTCAGTGCTCCGGATAGGCTGCTTCTTAAATGAGGTCCCTCCTCATAAAGTCCTGTGTGTTTAAAAAATGCTGAAAAATAGAAAAATATAAAGAAATATATTGCCAGCCTCGGTGGTGCAGTTGGTAGACCATCTACTACGGCGCCGAGTGCAGTGGGTTCGAATCCCGCGTAAATCATGGATGGTGTGTTGTTAGATGTAGGCTTTGTTCTGTCCTGTCTTTCTATTTATTTCATGTTACCGGACCAAAGGCCTAAACTGAAAGCGTCCTCTATTCGTTAGGGAGCATTCAAGTATTACGTAACGCAATTTTTGAAGATTTTAAATTTATGCACTCTGAGATATGCCAAGCAATTCTTCCCGAAACACTGTTATGAAAACATGTCCCATTAGGGAACTATATCCATTTAAAACTCAAAAATAATCTACAGTCTCTGAAAGTGCTTGCAAAATATACCAAAATCTTATATTCGGCTTAGCTAGATTTTCTACATGTTAATTTTAAATCGATTCCGAATGGTTTGGCCGAGAATTAAGCTGCGCACTTACTAATGGCCATATCTTGTATTTTATAAAATTTTTTTTGATTAAAAAAAAGAAAAATCACAACTGGACATTTCCTTGCAGTAGACTTACTGCGTCTGAGTGCTCCTTGATACCGTTTTGAGACTGCAAAATTAAAATTTTTTTAACCGAAATCAAAAGAAACAGCACAAAAGAACCCTTCAAATATGCTCTAAATTCTTCATACCTTTTTTTGTGTTCCTCTGCGATTTTTCGGATTTTGACATTTACTTTCCAAAAACTGAAATATGTCTAATAGAGTAATTTTTGTTGAACTTTGAGAAAAACTTCTCTTTTGACATGCAAATTTTTTAATAGAATTTATTTCGTTAAAAAAGAAAAATTAGAGAAAAAAATAATGGCTTTCAAATAAAAATTATCGCAAAAAGATTCAAGTCAAAGTTCACACAGATTTATGTAAAAAGGGTTTTTGTAATTTTTTTTATTTTATTTTATTTCATTTCATTTTATTTTGATAAATAAAAATTCTCTCTCCATATTTACAGAGCAGGTGCAGTCTGCAAATAACAGTTTCTGTCCATGCAAATATTTCAATTAAAAATCGTTCGTGGGCGATAAAACAATGAAAAATTGTGAAAAATATTTTTGCCTGTTTTTGTTTTTTCTTTCCCCATTTTTCCATCGCTAGACCAAACACTTTTTCAATCAAATCTGAGATTGTTTTGTCGCAATCATGGAATTGTATACACAATCAATTTTTCATCCTTCAGAAAAAACAACCACTTTTTTTATTTTTTTATTTTTCATTTGTTTTTTTTTTTAAAGCAATTTTCAATGTTTGAAATGTGTAAGTTTGCAGCGTGAATAATTAAATTAAGGCATATTTATTTTAATTAATATTTTTTCACACATTTTCGATATGAAAAATTCCTAAAATTATGCTTCAGTTTTTTTTTTGTGCTGAGCATTTTCCATTGAAAGCAACTGGCGGCTTACACAGTGAAGAATCAAAAGCTTAAAGCACAGCTTCAATTTTTTTGGAGACATCAAACTTTCGGTAGGAATAATCTTCTGGTTTAAAGAAAATAAGCAGAAACTTTTTCCTATTTTATTTTGTATGCAATGAAGTTTTCCCTGACAAGGTCTTACAGCGCATTATGTAAAAGCAACACTTGTCTTCCTTGCAAAAGAAAAAATTACACAAAAAAACGAAAAACCAGTCAAAAGTTTCCATCGATTATGTATAGACAACAAGAAGCCCAAGGGAAATACAAAAGGACGAACGATGGAACGACACCAACGGGCTCAGGCGCGGCTCTAACAATGACGTTGCCAAGAAGACATCAAAGTTTTACAGATTTTCATCAGTTTTGTTTATTATGCCCCGGCACAATGTGTCCGTTTAAAGGACACTGTGCCGTGCTGTGCTATTCCCCAAGAACCAACGAAGCGCGCTCCATCGCCGAATGTCCTTATTTACAAGCGCTTGAACTATAAATTGAGGCTGCGCTGCATGGGCGTATCCAGAATCTCAGTCAGGGAGGGGCAATATACAAATACATAGTTTGTTCTATATGTATGTTAGCACTTTGGCGTTGTCACATTTAAGCTTAGGTTTCATTTTATCTTATGAAAAATGATTTTGCCGGCCTTGTCTCATTTCTCGATACTCCTGGAAAACTCTTTTGCGGTGTAAACTGAGCAGAAAATATTTAGAGGGGGCAGCTGCCCCTCCCTGCCCTACTGTAAATACGCCCATGCTGCGCTGCTGCTGCTCCTGCTTCGTCGGCTGTGAGTGAGAATGCATTGAGAATTCCGTTGGCGACTCAAAATAATTTCAAAGAAAAGCAAAAAAAAAAAGAAAAGAAAAATCGTACAAAAAAATCGTAAAACATCAAGTGAAACAAGAAGACAGACACATACATGCAGCAAGCAAAAGGATAAGAATAAGGATACTGAGACGAGAAGAAAGAAAAGATGAGATGAAGCCAAAAAGTAAAATAAGACTAAAAGGATTTCTATCTTAAAGACGTGATTGAAAATTTGGGTCGCACGATGGCGTCCGGTTCGGACATTTTCGACAATACAATTGCCCATTCGTATGACTTGAGACGGCAACTCTGTTCATATTATCCTTGTAGCGGATGCTGTCTAGAGCATAGCATGAATTGTGACTTTTGATTTTCTGTTTAATTTGGTTTTTTTTGTGTTGCTTCTAGTTTTGGTTGCTTGGGTGAAAAAGTGTGGGAATGAATGGCAGAATAAATCGTCCATCATCATTATATGTGGGATTATAACGTTATTACGAAGTCGATCAGTGGGCAAAGAAAAATTTTTCTACAAATAAAGTTTGATGTGAAAAATAATGAGAAGTTAAAACTGACTTTTTCATTCCCTTTTTAGGAAGGGCAAAAATAAAAAATGTTTTTCTCATGAAAGCTGACAGCACTCTAAGCATAGGGAAGCCGATTTCGAAAAATTTAATTTATACCAAACTTTTGTTCTCTTTCGTCCATAGTCCTTGAATATCCATAAAAATAGGGTTTTTTCTTATGTAAATATGAAAAATATCATACCTCGGTAACTGATAAAGATAGATTGCTGATTAAAAGGCCAAATATAGGAAGTGCGGGAAATATGGCCCACCATTAGGTTTTTTCTTTATAAAATGGTCAATTCAATTCGGATTCGTTTACATATATTTTTTTTGGCAGTAGTAGAAATAAATATCCCTTCTGTGGTTAGGAGTTCAAGCTCAAAACTTATCCAACAAAAAGACATATAAAAAAGCTAAAGCAACTTCATTTGTCGAAAAAATAAAAACGGTTTTAAATGGACCACTACGTTTTAAATATGGACCAGGGTCTAAAACATACGCATTGAAATATTTTAAGAGACGAAATATTAACATTTGAAAAACTTTGTGCTCTTTCCTGCACATTTCCTGCAAATCCTAGTTTAAAGATTCTTATGACAATAAGAGAAAAAAATTACATAAAAAACGAATAAAATTTGTTTCGTGTTCTCTTTTTGACATCTGATCAGCATCTGTCGCCAAACTACAATCAAACAATATTGGCTTTAACATCTTTCAACTGAACTCGCACATGGTGGTCTATCTTGTTCCAGTCACGAATTATTGCGGTGGGTCATATTTGCCGCACTTCCAATATAGAAATTTTTTCGAAAATTTCTAAATTATCTTTCAGGCGATATTGCTTAGACCAATACATGCTGTCGTGGCATACTTTTCAGATGATAACCGTCACAGTATTCTCAAGCATTAAGTTCTTTTTTGTTTCAAATGTAAAAATGAACCACGGACTACCCTATGAATCTCTTTTACCAGAGAGAAAAAAAAAATTATGAACATTTTGTAGCATATTTAAAGGGTCGAACATAGTCGAAGTGTCCCGAAGAATGCAGCTCTTTACTAGTAGATATGAACCAAAAATTATCTAAGAACTTGGAACAGCGCTTGAACTACTAATTTTGCTATCGATACCTAAGCTACAATCACCCACTAAGTATGCTACAAAATTTCATTTCCTTATATTTGCTTGAATTTTCAATTCAAAATCGAAACGATAACGTGACAACAAATCCTGAATTCATTGAGAGCTTCCTCCAACAATTAAAACTCATAAACATCTCGCCTCCACTTAAAGTTTGCCGCATTATTGCCTTAAATTTAATCCTTGGCTTCGATATAGGTGTAAGTACCTACATTTATTTTTCTCTTTTCATTTTCGCATCAATTTAAAAATTCCCGGAATTCCTTCAGTAAAAACAAAAATTATAATAAAGCATAGCGACAGGAGTTTTGCACAACTTTGCTTACCTTCTTCACACCTTTCAAGCACCCACTTTTTCCAATTTGAGAAAAAAGTTTCCATCATCATCTCAACATCGTTTAGTGGCGCACTCGTTCGCTCGCTGTTGCCGTAATTGCAATCGTCCTGTGAAGTTTTAGGGCCTATTGTATTACTCAAAAACAATGCGCTTTGATTTAGCACAATCTGCAAAGGATAGGTATGAATAATCAAAGTAAAATAGAAAGAGGAAAAAAAAAGATAATAAAAAACTAAAAATAGGTAGAAGTGTAAGACGGGTAAAAAACAAATGGATGAAAGCATTCAAATCGCAGTTGTCCCGGGGAAAAGGAAAATGCCGTAACTTTTCCAGCATTCTTTTGAGTTGAGCTCAATATATATAGTACATGGAGGAAAATATGAAAAGCAAAGTTTCTCCATCGCAGTGTTGTGTGTGTTTCTTTATCTGTTTTCACTGTTCCCTTTTCATTTTTCCTCTTGATTTTCATGACACAATCATCGTAATTAAAATCGAAAATTGTTTTCCGTTGAACAAAATTGAATTGAATTGTTTTGCATTGAATGCGAAAAGGAAAAGCTATAAATAACGTCATCATGTCATCATGACTTTGAAGAATGGATATTCAGTGTTTAAAGATTTAAAGGAATCGATATTGTTTAATAAACTATGAGGATTATTTTAAAATCATTAATCATTAAGTGCGAAATCGTTTAAAATGACAATTGAAAGACTTTTTTTTTCCTTTGGCCGTAAGGACTTCTTGGGTCGAAGCAAAGAGAGAAATAAGGATCATTTAAAGGTGGAACGATTAACCATTTAAAGCTAATTTTAATCCTTTTTGAAGAGAAAAGTAACGAGTAGGATTAGGAGTAGGAAAAACATTGGCAGCCAGTGGAAATCTTTGTGAGACATGAGTTAGAAAAATAAGAGCAATTAAAGTCGAAACTCTCTTTGAAGAATTTCAAAAGTTTCGACTGTAGTTGGATATAATATTAGAAAAATTTGTATATAATGGCAATACTTTAGATTCAAAAACCGATAAAAATTGGGAAAAAGTTATTTAAAAACATAAAATAAAATATTTAAAATATAAAACATTTTAAAACAAAATTTAAAAAATTAAGTTACAATAATAAATCATAAATAAATAATCAAAATTTTAAAAAAAATCAATTCAAAAAAATTAAATATAAAATAAAAAACTTAGGTAGGTTAGGTTAGGTTAGGATAGGATAGGATAGGATAGGATAGGATAGGATAGGATAGGATAGGATAGATAGGATAGGATAGGATAGATTAGGATAGGTTAGGTTAGGTTAGGTTAGGTTAGGTTAGGTTAGGTTAGGTTAGGTTAGGTTAGGTTAGGTTAGGTTAGGTTAGGTTAGGTTAGGTTAGGTTAGGTTAGGTTAGGTTAGGTTAGGTTAGGTTAGGTTAGGTTAGGTTAGGTTAGGTTAGGTTAGGTTAGGTTAGGTTAGGTTAGGTTAGGTTAGGTTAGGTTAGGTTAGGTTAGGTTAGGTTAGGTTAGGTTAGGTTAGGTTAGGTTAGGTTAGGTTAGGTTAGGTTAGGTTAGGTTAGGTTAAGGTTAGGTTAGGTTAGTAGGTTAGGTAGGTTAGGTTAGGTTAGGTTAGGTTAGGTTAGGTTAGGTTAGGTAGGTAGGTAAGGTAAGGTAAGGTAAGGTATTGGAAGGTATGGTAAGGAAGGTTAGGATAGGTTAGGTTAGGTTAGTTAGGTTATAGGTTAATGGTAAGGTTAGGTTAGGTTAGGGGTTAGGTTAGTTAGGTTAGGTTAGGTTAGGTTAGGTTAGGTTAGGTTAGGTTAGGTTAGGTTAGGTTAGGTTAGGTTAGGTTAGGTAAGGTAAGGTAAGGTAAGGTATGGTAAGGTTAGGCAAAGTTAATGTGGGTACCACCATGAAGGCTGACATTGTTTGTGATGTTGTTGTTGTGTTGGTTGTGATACCGAAAAACAGAAAAATAAACAACATCCACGACCTGAGCTGGGAGTCGAAACCATGGCCTCGCACTTCGTAAATTTGCATCTCAGCCCACTACGGTACACAGGCAGTCATGAAAACTTAAAAAAACAAAGCTTAAAAAATAATTTTAAGACAAAAATTTTTAAAAAATATAAATTTGTTTTTAGTGAACATTTTTTTTCAAAATTAATTTTCAAAATTTAGAAAAGGATATAAAAAAAATAAAAATTTTAAAAATACATAAAACTACAAAACTAAATAATAAAATAAATAATAAAAATTTAAGAAAGGTTAAAAATTTCAATAAAAGTTCTAGAAAATGGCCAAAAATAGAGCAATATAATGTAAATACTAGATATAGATATAAAAAACTGTTAAAAGAAAGTTGAAAAAAATTTATTTAAAAAACCAAATAAAAATAAAAATAAAATTGAAAACGATTTTAACAACGAGTTTGATAGAAAGTTCGTATTTTTTGGAAACATTGCTTGGAAACAACTGTTAAAAGCTATTGAAAATACTTCGAAAAAAGAGCAAAGTTATCACCTAACATAGGTTTTGACTATTAAGCCGCCCGTGCGCCTGAAGGCATTGTTTAAATTATTAAATCGCATAAAATTAATTCATTTTAACCGCAGCCAAATGATAAAATTTGTTTCAAAAAATTGTTACTCGTTGAATAAGCAGCACAGCTTTTTCCTGTCATTAAAAAAAAAACGAGGAAAAAATGTATTCAAAATCCTCAAAATCCGTCGCACTGCGGCTCAAAAGGCCACAGCCAGAAAATAGTAAAATAAAAAATAGAAAATTGGAATAAAGGAAGTGCACAAAACGGGCGAGCGAACAAACAAACAGACACAAACAATTACGAATGAACAAATGCTAAACAGTCCGGAAAGGATAACGAAAACAACTGGCAAAACAGGCACTCACTTGCGCTCAAGTGCATTCAATAGTGCACCGAAAGGCCCCCTAAAAGCAACAAAAACAAAAAGAAATTAAAAACTAAAAAATACAATGAAAATTAGATGGAAAAACGAAAACATAGAGCAGCAGAAAACCAAACCAAAAATGAAGCTGCGACGACTGCAATTGCACACAAAAATGTGAACAAATTTCCAAAAAAAATAAGGCAACTCTAAGGTCTCCTCTACTGTTAGCGGTTTCCCTCAAAAGCGCCAAGGCCATTTAAATGCAAACTTTGCGCTTTTCACAATTTTCCTGCGAATAAATCGGCTGCCAACAACGCAGCGCAGGGCCGGGCAGCGAGCGAACTCATCAAGTGGACGTGATTAGGGCACTCCGAACAGTAGTTCGGTGCAATCGGTATACAGAAAAAGTACTCGAAGGCTCACTCTACTCCCAAGGATAAACTACTACACGCATTATGCATTTGAGCTACACAAACTACAGAAACAAACAAAATCCATCATGACTGGAAGGGGTCATGCGTGCGAAAGCGATTACAAGGACTGCAAGGTGTTTTTTTTTTCTTTCTTTCCAATTTTATCCTTTTCCGCTCAGAATTTTCGGCGTTTTTGACTTTTACCCAAATGGAGATGGAGATGCGATGGAAAAAGTATGAAGTGGGTGTGAAGTATGCGTGCTTTTTTTGTTGGCCTTTTCATTGACCCTCATACGTGACCTATCATCGGAAAATGGAAAGCCTTTAAATGAGATGAAATTCATTTTTAAAGTTTTTTATTTTTATTTTTAACAAGTGAGGCTTTGAAGTGGAAGCAAGAGTGGACTTTTATTTTGTGAATTTATTTTAGACTGCTCAATGAGTAGTTAAGTGCCAGTTTCGAAAAAAGTTGTTCTGATCGTTAGGTTTATCCACTACATTTAATTGGGACAGAGCTTTGGTATCTTTGAATATCATATTTTTAGAGCAATTTTGAAAAAAAAAAAAATTGTATCTCGGACACTATTAAACATAGAATGATGATTTAAAAACTCAAATATAGAAAATTCGTTGAAAGAAAAATTCAAAATTATGTATATTTCAGGCGGTATTGCCAAAACAATACATGCTCCTGTGGAAGGAAATTTTTCATGACGATTTTTGTTGTTGTTCTAAAAGTGATAACAAAGATAGAAGATAGATCTTACAAAAATTCATGAAAAGAGACATTTATGTAAAGATTGACTGTGTTAAGTTTCATTAAGTTTATCCAAATGCAACATCCTTAAAAATCACAAAATAAAAAAAGTATTGCATACTTCTTGGGAGAATTTGTGATTGATATGCATCAATATCATTTTGCTGTATCGCAGTATCAGGTGCATTTATATAACAAACAAAAGAGAAGATTCAAAAATTTCCCCATTTAACAGAAAAGTGTAAACAAAATTCAACTTGTCTCTAATTCGATTGAAAAATCGATCCAAAATAAAAATTCGAAAATATTACTTCGCTTGCAATGCGGTTCCTCATCAATCCGGGGGCTCTTTTACAAGCTGGGACCTTTTCTTAAACCCATGCCCCATGGCCGCCTTTCCTCTATTCTTCTCGACAAAGCTGAGCATTAGAATATTTGAGAAAATTTTCCTGAAAAGATCTAAGCCATTTGATTCTCGCACAAAATATACCTAAACCAAAATATTTACGAAAGGCCAAATGATTTCAAGGTGAAAAACCTACATCGAAGTGGGTTTTCATTGGTATTTTTTTTTTTTTTTTTTTTGTTCTTTGAGTGCGTATACCAAAAAACGTACAACGGAAAACGGATGGCCAAGCCATAGGAAACGAGAATAAACTCTTATATAACAATGACATCTTGAACGATAAAGGACATTCATGCGGTAAGGTTCATACTTCCATCACAAGAATATGACAAAAAAAAAAAAGAAAAAAATGACAGGAAACTTTGCGATACGAAGAAATAGCAACGGAAAATGTTTCCGAAAACAATTCTTTTTACTAGTTTTTCGTAAAAGGATTCTTAATGGTTTTGGAATGCTTTTGAAGGCTTAAAAGAAAGAGTAGTAGAGAGATGAAGGAGAGCATATGTTGCGTTGTCATTTCAACAGAATGGAAAAATTTCTTTGAAGGGGGGATGTGGATCGAGGCAATCCATTTCATAAGAAAGATAATTAATTGGTGCTCATTTGCAGAAAACGTCGTGTCCTTATTCCTCAAATGCATGCGAGTAATTAAAGAGTTTTCAAATAGACGTGAATTGATGATGCTTTCAAGTAGGTACCTAACTCAAAGTTATTTCAAGGACTCAGAAGAAAGGAACTTATCGCATTCGCATATCGCAAGTGAAATTGAAGCACTCAATAATCGGAAAGTGAATTTTTTTACGTTATTTCTAAAAGCGCTGGAATCTCTGGAAATTCGAGTCCGCAGTTGATTAAAATTGATTTGATATGCTTGTTGGTGTTGAATTTTCGTATGACTTTAAGAAACCAGGCACTGGGCATTATTTCGATCTACATTAACTTCATTTTTTCACTCCTTAATGGAAAGTGACAGTGCCAAAAAAATGACCCAATCGTCCTTTTCGCGTTCAACAATTTTATAACTTCGAGAAGATCCTTTGAAAAACTTCGAAATTAACTAACGAGCAAAGAAAACAAATGGCGGAAAAAGTTGAATTAAAGCGCTAAAAGGTTTTTTCTCGTTCGCTCTCGTTTTCTCTGTTTCCTTTCTTCCTCAGAAAAACTTGTGAATTTTTACTACATATTGTTTACTTCTGCTTTTATTACATATTCTCTTTCAGAAACTTTTTCACTTCATTTCGAGAGTTAAATAACTTTTATGGGGATTTTAAGACCACTTGCGATTTGGGGCTGTGCATAGTTTCATGGGTGGACATAGAGAGTTCGTTTGGAGGGCTCAAAAGTACTCCGAAATGAGTGAGAAAGCACAAAAGGACGCTAGAAAATAGTCACAGTAAACAATATTCTGCATGAGTGCATTAGGTCCTAAAAGTATACTTTCATATTTACATGTTTAAAAAAATATGTCTGATTCTTGACCTTCGAAGTTTCAACATCAAAAGCTCCTAAATGCTGGATTTTGTTGGGGCCGTATTTTAAGAAGAAATCCTTGGAACTCCTTAGGGTAATTTGGTATACACCTATAAGTCTTATTTTTTAAATTTCCAACTTGTGCATATATATGTTATAGGGCCAAAACTGGAGTAAAACTTGCAAAAAATTATTTATATTTTCATGGATTTTTCAAGGCAACAGAAATTATTTAAATTAACACCTAAAGGGTCGACATCTTTGCCGTAGTTAGCTGAGATGGCAATTTGAGAAGCAAGAGGCCATGGGTTCGACTCCCAGCTGAGGTCTTGGATGTTTGTGGCGTTTTTTCAGCTCCTGTTTTTCTTAGTTTTCCTATTATACGTGGTATCAAAACGGGACCATTTGGTGCCTGAGTGTGTCACCCTTGGTGGCAGGCACACTAACCTAACCTAACCTAAGCTAAACTAACACCTAAAGGTATGCATTGCAATATTTGAAAAGCCATTCATATAATTTTAAGCCTAAACAACCGGAGTCTTATTAAGACTATCACCTAACGCCTAATTCAAAATGTGTTTAAATGAGCTTCCTTGAAATAATAAACACATTTTTAAGTAAAGAAAATATTGTAAATATATAAATGCATACTTTTGGGTGCTAAATTTGAAAATTTTCTTTTATCGTAGATATTACAGTTTTTTTTTGCCCAAGGACTAGAGTGCTAATTCCAGTCGAAAAAAATTCTTGAATTAAAACAATGTCAGCCATTTTTACGAACCCCTTTTGACCGTTCCTTAAATCTTATTTAAATTCAATTTTCGACCCGTCATACAAAATTAAAGCTTCATGGGGAAAAAAGAAGAAAAAAAACGTTCAAAGTCCCGGCAGTAAATTGCATTGCGCTTACTGTGCATATGCTACCCAGCCCTTTACGTAGCAACGTATCCAACTTTAAATCACATAACCGTAATCCCAATACGCTTGGAACGCAATGCAAAGTTATGTTGTTCATGGCAAGAAGAATTTAGCTCAATGCTTTATGGGGTCAGACTCGTAAGGAAAAAAATGAGAAAAAAAGTGGAAAAAATATCAAAAACTCCAACAAAAAAGGTCTTTGAACGGTATGAATTTTTTATAATTGCGCAATACTAGTATAACAAAAAAGAAAAGAAAAAAGAATTTTATGCAATTTATTCCAAAAAGGGGAATGGAAGTTAAAGCACTTAAGCTTTTATTTGATGTAATATAAAAGAAAACGCATTAACATTGGATTATGGGAATTCCATTTTTAACGGGAAAACTTACCAAAAAAAAAGTATGAAACATTTTTGACAACAAGCTTAACGTTAAGCACGTTTGGGTTAATAAAATCTGTTTGAAATTCTTCTCATTGGAGCGCAGCCATTAACGGTTTTATTATAACTTAATTTTGATTATCGAAAACTCGCCTCAATTGAGGACATCTCCGCCTCTGTTGGGAATCTTACTCTTTTATTTTTTGATATCACTCCAACGCATTCCGGGTAAATATTAATTGAAAAAGTAATCATAGGACATAGGACTATTTGACTCGAAAATGTTTGTGAAAAATGATTATGATGTTATAGTACGCATTTAAAATTATTATGGTGTTATAGTGCAAACTGAAGTATTCAACGGGTAACGAGATAGAACCACAAGTACAAGCAAAAAATCGGGAAACTTAATTCTCGGCCGCACCATTCGGAATCAATTTAAAATCGACCTGTAGCCAATGTAGCGAAACAAAATGAAAGGATTTGCTACATTAGTCAAGTTCTTACAGGAACTGCAGTCAAAATTCGATTACATTCAATTACCTCGAAAATGTGTCACAGTACACCGAGAGAAAAAGGTAGTTAATTAATAAAAAAGGTTAAAATAACCGAGTTCACCGTTAATTCTTAGCTTATGTGTAGACGGTCGATTCAGTACAAATACAGTCAATGGGATATAACTACCTGATGGTTGATATAACTGTCTCGCGTTAAATCAACTGTCACCAGCGACTGGAAAAAACATCTTATCTTTGAATTTATTTTAACTTCTTATCAATATTTTTTTTTTTTATTAAATTTATAATTTATACATCTTATTATTTCTTTTAAATCTTTTTCTCTTCATCAAATCTTTTCTCGCCTCGCCGAGCCTTGAACCGCAACCACAACTTCGTAGGCGAACGTCTTAACCATTACGCTAAACGAACGAATTGAATATTGTTTAAACGCTCACTTGAGCTTATGGTTGCAAAATTTTGCTTGAAAATGAACCATTAAAAATTAAATAAATTAAAATCTAAAAATTGGAAAAATTTTGATTAAAAAACAACTACACTCATACAAAAAAAAAAAACTGTAATTAAAAAAAAACCAGAAAAATCTCCGCCCGCAGATTGAACCGAATCTCACGACTGTCAACTCACGCTTAAAAATGAGCTGTTGAAAACTCGAGACCGTGATCGAATGCGAAGTTATACGTCTAAGTGAACGAAAGCGAATTGACATAAAAAGTGACTACTTTTCAACTGTGATTTGACTTCCTTTTCAGTGCATTTAACGGGAATACAGTTATTTGACCATCTTACTTTAATGTTCTAAGGGTTGATTTAACAGTTCTTATTCTCGGTACCTATATAAAGGATTTAAAAACAATGCCAAATGCTCATGTGTTTTTTCTGTTCCTCCGGAAAGTTTAAAAAAAGGTCTATAAAATCATCCGTCTTCCTTTAATTAAAAGTAAATAAATCACGTCCATTTCATTCGACTTTTAATTAATACAATCCTCGCGAAGTTTCTCATTTCCGCGCAACAAAATCTTTTGAACGCAATTCATTAAATAGCCCAACCGGAAGCCTTGCCACTTTTAGAAAATTTGATCTAGTCGCAAAATTATCAACAACTGATGATTAGAACGGGACGAATTCCTCTCTTAATGAGCAAAGTTTGAAAATAGAATCGAAACTTGATGAGGAAAGCCTGTGTAACCCGCTTAAGGTTAACGATAGCTAGAGATAAATAAAAAAAAAAAGCCGCGATGAGAATGAAACTTAAGCCCGTTGGACGCCAACATGGCACTTCACCTTAAGGTAATTCTCCAACGTAAATGTACCCACCGCCTACTTTGACATTTCACTTTTATACCTACCAATTAACAAAATAAATAGAACTTATCAGACTTCCTTTCCGCTCTTGCCGATTGAACAAAATGATGAACAATTCGACTTTGGATGTAAAACCGCGGAAGCAGGTTAACGATAGCTAGTGAGATATGATAGCAAGAAAAACCACTTTTGCATTGCCTTACGGCCACGTTGACGCACAACATGGCGGCACGTTGTATACGAGGTGCGTTTAAGATCTTTATAGCTTCTTACCGTTTCTTTTCATTTTATCGTCCTTTTTACTACCTTCCTCCATTATCATGATATATTTTGTTGTTATGCAGCAAATACTATCGCTTTAAGTTGAACAACAAAATGATGCACACAATTTGCTGCTTTCACAATGTGAATAGTGCCCTCGTACGAAGGAGAAAATGACCGGGTTTAAAGAGCAAAAAGGAATTGAGAAAAATAAAAAAAAAAATTATAGGAAATATGAAAATATAATTTACTTCTTTCAAGAAAATTTCCAGAGAAATACTTGAGAGTCATAAAAATATATGTGTGTATACATACATATTCACGCTCCACGGTCAGAATGAAGAAGAGCAGAATGCGTGGAAAAATATTTTTACCGTGAAATGTCATTCTTATATCCCGCCAAAAAAAGTAAAGAATAAAAAAAAATCTTTCATAAAATGCGAATAAGAAAAACTGTGAGAATGGAAGAGATATTTCAGTAGAAAAATGGAAAAGAGCTTGGCTTAATAAATTGATGGAATGCCTCAAGCGAAATCATAAACTATGATTTTTTCCTCTCTCAAAGCCATAAAGCCAAATAAGATTTAGTAGTGAAAAATATTTTCAGTTAGCTTTTTTTTGTGGTCTTCATAGAAAAACGAATGGCGATGAGAGAATTTATCATAACAATAGAATAAATATCTTGTGAGATTTATCATTTGAGGAGAAAATGTTGCATTGCTGTCTCTCAACTATTAGAAATCATATGTGTATGTTTATGTACGGTTGCCAGATGTAAGATACATATGAATAATTGTTTCAACGCTGAATGTAATTTTCTTGTTGTACTTCACCATTAACTGAAGAGATATTTCGTATGCTTTTAGGTGAGACCGAAGTATTTTCTTATCCTGCTTTTCTACAAAATTTTCTTAACGTCTTTGAAATTATCTGATGAAAGGGAGAGGCGATGACTGGTTGGCCTCGCGATTGAATAACTGAAGCCAAAGGTGTTTGGAAAAAGTATTCCGGAATGAAATTACCACTGGGGGTTGATATTGTACTGTGAATAAGTCGTCTCTCAAATTTATATATCAGCCGAGCAGACATTCTCAGTCCTAACCAAGCCCCAAAATTACGAGAAATCGCAGCAAAAACCGAATTTTACTTGGCTTATTCTAGATTTTGCTTGAAAGGTTTTATTTTTACCAAATTTATTTCTTCTGATAGCTCTGTATAGGATTTGAATATGGGAACTCTGGATGTCTCTAGTCATGTAATTATCCGTCGACTCCGTTTGCCCATACAAATTGAGGAATTTCTATCTCTTTTCTACGCTTCTTATTATCCACATATATCGAGCTAATCTCGGACTTATAATTTTGAGTCTCATATGCTCTTAGGATTTCGGGTTCATTGCGGATTCATTTCGTACTGACATTTCTGACCCTTATATACATACATAGGTATTTAAAAAAATTCGGTATCATTTCGGACTCATATTTATGAGCTTCATATACTTTAAAGCTGTCGGATTCATTTCGGGCTTGAATCGGAATCGTTTCGGACTCGTTTCCGACACGTTTCGGAGCCTTTTTCTCAGCCTCATATATGTATGTATTTTAAAATGTAAGGACTCGATTCGGACTCAAAATTCTGAGAATCGAATTTTTAAATTTTTTCGGAGTCGAATCGGGATTCATTCCGGACTGACATGTCTGAGATTTATATATTATAAAATATTCCGAATCGTTTCGAATACAAATGTTTGAGCCTAAAATATTTTTTAAATTTTCGGAGTCATTTCAGAATAATTTCGAGTTCGCTTCGGATTCCTTTCGGACTCGCTTTGGGGTCACATTTTTCAGCCTCATCTACTGTTAAAATTCTCCTTATCTTTTCGCGCTCGTTTCGAATTTAGGTACATTTCTCAGTTCAAAAACTTTTTCAATTCTGCGAACTTTCAAGCTCGTTTCGGAATTATTTCGGACTCGAATTTCTAAGCCTCCTATATTTGAGAAATTTTTGGAGTCATGTAGGAGTTACTTCGGACTCGAATTTGTAAGCCTGCAAAATTTAAAAATTTTCGGAGCCATTTCGGAGTTATTTTGGACTCGAATATCTAAGTCTGATTAATTTAAAAAAATTCGGAGTCATTTCGGACTAATACATATGACCCATCTTTAAATGATCACTGGGTCAAAGTTCAAACTCCGAAAATGTTTGCGAGGTAAAAAAAAACACTTCGAAAATATATGCTGGACAATTATTACAGTGCTTAATTAGAACTTATGTATGTATGTTTCACTAAGACTGCAAGAACATTAATAAAGCGTGGCATTCGAAAGGAAAAAATTCTCGAATCCGGTTTTACTCCTTAAAATTTTTAGCTCTCAATTAGCAATCCAATCATATTTTTGAATATGTTATAATAATTTAATTTTCGTTGTTCAAAAGCTGCCATTCATTCAATCAAGCCTCGATGAAGCATAATCTGTTATCAAAGTAAACAGAACATCATCCACCTGTCGAAAGTATACCTAAACCAACATTTCGTTTTAGATAAACTTCATTAGATTGCATCTAAATATTCAAAATTGCTTCAAACAATGTCTAAATGCACGTTAATACACATTGTTTTTGCATCTGTCTGGCAAAATGAATGCCCTCGAACCAATGTTGTCACCTTTCAATAGACCTCCCTTCATCTCGCTTTCGTCTTCGATGAAAAGAAAAAAAATATATTTAAAAAAAAAAAAACGTGAAAGGAAGAAATAAACAAGCTAAATACATTCACACGTCTCTAGTTAAGCTCGGAACGTTGCCTTGGGAGTTTATTAAATTAAACGAATAAATTCTTTAAATGCGCGCACACCGACACTAACTGCCAACACAGACACCGACACCGACGCCAACACACACGTCTAATCAGACACTCCCAGCCCCGTGTGTGCTTATCTTCAATTGCAAGTTCGCCGTCGTCGTTGCCTTTAAGAGCGTAAAATGTATGAAGATTTGGAATTTTCTGTTTGGAAATCATTCAGACGGATTCATTGTGGGTTAGTAAAACTTCAGCACGCGACGTGGGCTTCAGAACCAACGCAGTACACACAGCTACATAATAGATTAGTGTACACACCATGGCTGCAGCCACACACGCACACTCTGACACCGTTACGAACATGTTCGTACCTGTACAGGTGAATAGAATACTAAAGGACAGCGTGGCATGTGCTCCACATTTGTCTGCTCGCTTCCATTCGAAGGTAATAAAAACGTGAAGCTTTTTTATTTATTTTTATTTTTGCTGTATTTTCTCTGCAGCAATTGAAAGTGGGTCTCAGTGTAATTTCGAAAATTGTTCGTGGAGCATATTAAGCATTTAGGAAATTTATGATTTAATGGCAGGCCGAGAAACTTCTGTACATATTTTTTTGGATTTTTTATATTCGTTAGACTAAAAATGTAGGCGCAACATTTTGTTTGCTCTCATTTTTTTTTTTCCACCCAAAAAAAACAAAAACAAAAAAAAAAATCCTCCATGGAGATGATGTGTGGATTCGAAGTAATTTCAATATACCTAAATCTTTTCATACGAGACCTCACTCTACACGCAACAATATACTTTGGTTGCTACAAATTTATGCATGTTCTTTTTGAACCAAAGGGGGGGAGGCACAACAAAAAAGGTCAATCAATTTTTGTTACGCCAAAAGGCGGAGAAAAAATAAAAAATCAAATCTCATAAATAATAAATTATATGCATAAGAATGAGAAATCTACACGGTTCATCAATAAATCATTGTATTTCGATAAGCGTAAAGGAGTATTTTTCAAATATTAAATTCATTTTTTCCCTTTTTTTCTTTTTGTGTTTTTTCAGGCGTTGCAACGATCTTTCATTTCAATCTAAGGAATTGTTATCTTATGGTAAGTATAAAATGAAATGCCATTATTTATTCTATTTTTAAGGATATGAAAAAATTCTTGATTCGACCTTAATCAAAACAAGGCATGTTTAGAGAGTGGAGCGAGTAGTTAATCGAATTCTCTCTAGTCATTGTTCGAACTACCGCTTAATTGGTTTATTTGGAATCCCCTGAGCGTTCGAAATGTCTTCAATTTTCTCCATTGTCTTTTGAAATTGACTCTCTGTGGTCTTTTTTTTTTTGGAAGGATAATGTTAAGAATTGTAATTTCAGAAGACATAGAGGTAGTAAGGGCTGCTGCTTAAATGTTTGGTTGCATCATCGAATTAATGCTTATATGCTTAAGTTCTTACACGAGTAACTTATCGAAGAGCTTTTATCAGGAAAGGATCAATTCCAAAAATAATTTTTAAATAACAAAAAATTAAATTTACATAAATGAAAAGACAATGAAAAATAATTAAATAATTTAATTAATTAAGAAATTAATAAATTAAAAATTTAATTAATTAACAAATTAATAAATTAATAAATTTATAAATTAATAAATTAATAAATTTAGAAATAAATTAATTAATTAACTAACAAATTAAAAAATTAATAAATTAATAAATTCAAATTAATTAATTTATTTAATTAATTAATTGATTAAGTTATAAATAAAAAATTGATTAATTAATAAATTGATTGAGTAAAAAATAAAAAAATTAGTTAATTAAATTGAAATAAATAAAAATCTAAAATAAATAAAAAGTAAATAAAAATAAATCAAAACAATAAAAGAACGTTTCAAAAACCTAATAAAAAACTTATAAAAAATCTTAAAAAACCAACATAAACCAAACATTATGTAACACAAATAAATTAAAGAAATAAAAATTTAAAAACTAAGAAAATTTTTGTAAAATTGAAAATTCAACAAAAAATACTTAAGACAAAAAAAGTCTTAAAAAATTAATAGACAATACAAATTTAAAAAAAGTTATTCAAGAAATTGGAAAATAATATTTAAAAAAACAAGTAAGAAAGCAAAATCGGCCAAGCACGACTTTGAAATACCCAGCGTCCCGACATTATTTGCGCGCTATGGTTTGCCTCTCCATTTGTGGGCGTGGCCACATAAATTTTTCCCTACACCTTTCATTCGCCTTGGTGAACCTATGTTGCGAATTTGGAGCGTCTACGCCTTTTACTTCACAAGTTACGAGAAATCCTTATTTGTGGGCGTGGCTCGAGGAGGACGGCGTCCATTTTTTCCAGGATATGTCCCTTTTCGTAGTTTACCAGTACACCAAATATCAATGGAATGTGTTGAGTGGTTCGCAAGTTACAAGCGTTTTACTGAAAACACATTAAATTCATTTGTGGGCGTGGCAGTGGGCGGATGTCTCCGATTTTTACTTAGGATCATACTTGGATTCCGATATACCTTTGTGCCAAATTTCGACTTGGTTGGTCCAGCCGTTTCGGAGGAGATCCGGACACAGACAGACGGACGGACAGACAGACAGACAGACGGACATGTCTAAATCGATTCAGTTTTTGATCCTGATCAAGAATATATATATTGTATATGTCTATATCTACGGAGCTTAGTTCTGGCTGTTACAAGATTCGCACAAAACTTATATACCCTGCTTACGCTGGGTATAATAAATGCAAGAAATCAAAAAACAAACACTGTTAAAAAAATTGAATAAAAATACTTATAAAAAAATAAAATTAAAAAAAGAAATGTTAAAAAATTAAATTAAGTATAGTAAAAAATCGAAGTATAAATATTGAAAAATAAAATAAATTAATAAAAGTAAATAAATAAGAAAAGAAAGAAAGAAATTAAAAAAAAAATATAGAAAAAGTAATTAAACATTTTTCGTTCTTTTATGCGACCAAGCCATGCATTCGCTATTGCATATACTACTTATCTTAGACACCAATTTTCGGTCTAATACTCTATAAGGCAAAGTTTCTATTGCTTTCCTAGTCTACCTCTACTCTTCCCTGCTTGAGGACGACGGCCACTTATTCCAGTAATTTCTACGAACATAGATTAACGTTAGTAAATTTAAATAACCGTAATTGTTATAAAACGAACTTCCTCTATAGCCCAAAAACATGCCACCAGTGCTCTATAAAACATGATGGAATATATGAAAAATATTGTGATTGCTTGAAAGGACTACGTACGAGTATGTGTGAAGTGAGTGTGTGCCAATGTTATTCATTGTAGAAGTATTCACTGTGTTCATACAAGCATATTTTAATATCAGCCATTGGCAATAATTTCCCATATGTATGCGTAAGCACAGACTGCTGGAAGCCATATCGGGCTTAAAGCATAACTCACGCGTAAGTAAGGAAAATCCGTAATAAAGAGAGAGAAGAATATTACGTCACGCGATCACATGTTCCAAGTGACACAGCGACATTCCCCGAACGGGAGCAGAGTATGGGTTCGGCGTCGTCAGTATCATAAAAATATAAAATTCAAAGAAGTCAGAGCACCTTCCATTGCATGGCAGTGGTAAGGCCACCCATTTGCCCAAATCGAGCTTCTAGCTACACACATACATATGTATGCATAAGAGAAATTTGTGTGCTTGTTGAAGGGAACAGCTCTAAAGGTTTTAATTTTGAAACTTTTGTCGTACGACGCGTTGTCTTTGCGCTGTAAGCCCTTGTTGTCTTTCAATGTTTTGGTTTCTCTGTCTTCCGTTTTTGTGGTTACTCCAATGTATTTTGCATATATTGTATTTTCCTGTTGAGTTTATTGGATAAACAAAATTTCGAAAATCGTTGCCTATCCCCGAAAGTATGCTATGAAATAATTTTATTTTTATTTTTATTTTATCTTTTTTTGTCCTTTTTTTGTGGATTATCTTATGACGGACAAGGACAAGCCTCAAATAGACGCGATGACGCAGCAAATTGAAACTGTAATTTGTATTTTTTCCCTTCAATATACATACATATGTACATTGTGTGCACACACAAAAAAAGCCACGGCAAAATAAACAACCAGCCCTGAACATGAATATCCTGCGAAACTGTTGCCTTAAAAGCGCACGCAATTTGAAAGATATTTTTGGCAATTTTACTTGAAATGAAAATAACGCGGGCGCCCCCCTAAAACACCCACCCACTACGAAATGAGAGAGAGAGTCAATAAAAGTTTTCGTAACGATAATGGAATGATAATAAAAGCTTTGATTATATTTGGTAAGCAGCAAAATTAAGTGCTTTTACCTCGAAAACTTATACACAATATGGCGTCAGTTGATTCCCCCTTGTGGGATTTAAGTTAGTCAAAATCTTTATCAAACAGATTTTTCATTAAGAGGCCATCATAACTGTTATCAAGAGAGAGAGAGAGAGAGAGAGAGAGAGAGAGAGAGAGAGAGAGAGAGAGAGAGAGAGAGAGAGAGAGAGAGAGAGAGAGAGAGAGAGAGAGAGAGAGAGAGAGAGAGAGAGAGAGAGAGAGAGAGAGAGAAGAGAGAGAAGAGAGTTTAAGTCTCTCCTAAAAGGAACTTAAATGGTTCTTCATTTAACAAAACCGCAGAACATTATAAGTTGCCAAAGAAAATGAACATGAACAGTCCTTTTCGTGGTTATGAAAAACACTTAAAAGATTTTCACTCATTCTTGATCCGCTTAGTGAATCTCAATCTTTTTAAATTCGAGTGTATTGGCTTTACCCACAAAAGACACTCAATCAATGAAGGCAATTCGCTCAACTAATGGCCATCGGATAAACTCAGCTTTCTGACATCGAAGGTCAACATTTCTCTTCATATACAATATATATATATATATAAATTTATGCATATATATATACAACATCGGGTCAAGGGTCACTCACGACCGACCCTCTTATTTAAGTTAGTTTTCGTATATTGCTCTTAATTCAAAAGTTGTGTAGTTTATTCTTAGAGTCTCGAAGCTTCGAATATTCGAAAATAAATTCAGAAATTCAAAAAAATTCTTGAATAAATAAAAAAAACTCCAGAGGTTTTACTTATTCTAAAAAAAGATCAGAGCATGAAACTTGTTGCTCAACCAACCGAGAAGGGTCAACCCCATGCTCATGCTGTTGCTGCTGCTAGCCTTTGAGATGGAATTCCCAATTATGGTTAGTTCAAAGGACTTTTTTTTTTTATAAGGAAAAATTTAATCATTTCCGAAGAGGATGGGATCACATAAATTGAAGAATATCTCCTTATATGGATGAACATTCTTTCTAAATTAAATCCTTTTTTTGTTTATGTTTAAATTTTCACCTTAACCACATTAAAGCGCTTAAAAATATCTCCTAAATGACTGCTAATTGATTCTATGTAAAAAAAAAAATCCTCTGGCTTTTAGATACTCTTTATGCGGATTTAAGCACTCCTTAATTGGAGAACTTATTCATCATTGAACAGGAGAACACACAAATTTTACAGCCTGCTTGGCTACATTTGTGCCTGCTTAGCAGCATGTTGCATGAAGCTGTCATTAATGAGAATTTCTCGTCATTTTTCTTGACACACATTTTCCATTAAGTTTTATTAGTACGTTTTCCCCAATTGGTAGTGCCTTAATCGCACTCTCTCTTACTCTCTCCTTGCTAATCTCGACAAGGGAACTTTTAACTGTGTTTCTAAGTTAATTAAAATCAATCATAAACGGTTTTTTAATTAATTTGAAGCTGACTTTCAAGTTGAAAGTTGAGTCGGGTCGTCTTTTGAGCTTCATTTTCATTCAGTTAAATAAATCTATGGGGGATTTTATTTCAAATAAATCCACCTCTGATAAATTGAATACTACTATGGTATATCTAGAGAGATGCAACGTACTAAATTCTCTCAAGGGTAAAGTACACAGAAATGCAATTTTCACATTCCTTCCATTCTTGCTGCTGCTGCTGCTTGTTACTTGTCTGTGCGTCCGCCCGTATGTCCGTCTGACAGTTTTTTAAACTCAGTTTTCAAGTTGGTAGATTGTGTGCTTCTTACCTCATATCATTTACCGTTTGCCATGAGTGCCTTTGTGCATTCTGCTGCATATAATCTTAAATCCGAATGCCATTTTTCTTTCTCTTTTTGTTTTCGTTTCTTTTTTTTTTGCTCTCTCGAATATCTTCCTTTTTTGCTTCCTAGACCACGTCAGTTGCTTAAAGAAGCCTTTGACATTTACCCGTGCAATTTATATACATTCATACGTATCGAATGTACGTATATACGTCTATATGTGTTGATGCAAACAGCAAATGAATGGGAGCAGGCAATAGCACAAAAGGGTCATTTCGAGTGGAGCAAAAAGGCAGCAAGTGCAGCAAATTGAGTGCTGTCAGTAAATTTTACAAGCCAAGCCGCTACCGCCTGCCTGCCTCCCTCCCTCTTTTCGAACGGAAATGTATTTCGTTTATTGTAACTAAAAGTGAAATTGAAATTGACAATTTCACTTCGAATTCCAAAGCATCGAGATTTTGATTTGGTTTTACTTTTCAATTTGAAAGCTAAGCCAACACCATTGAACATCGGCAAACCCGTGCTTGATTGATCTTAAGGGCCTAGCAGTGTACAAAAAAAAAAAAAAAAAAGAAAATGAATGATTTTAAATTGAAATTTGTTACGCGAACGCGTGGAGACGATGGTGCAAAAACATTGATGGCTTTTATGTTATTGGTAGCTGGCACATTCTTTGTCGAGAGTAGATTGCGGTTGTGCGTACGTGTGAAAAGTTAAAAATCACTCAAGATCGATTTCACTATTCAGCTGAGTTTTTATCTGATCGTGTGTCTGTCTCCCTGTATACAGTTTTCTTAGCGAACGAAATTTGGCATAAATATGTAATTGCAGAAATATGTATGAGCAAGGACATGATTAATAATGAACTTGATTTGAACTTGATACAAAAATTGTACTTGCACAAAACTGGTCTAAAATCTAAAAAAAATTTATTAGTTATAAAAGATTTAAATCTGGTATAAAATCTTGTCTAACGTTTAGTCTAACTCTGAAGCTAAATTTGAAAGTTCGTACGTTTCTGTAATTTCAGTGGAATTAAAAATAAAAATCTGGTCTAAAATTTCGAAAAAAAAACTGGGAATAAGGGACTCTCTCCAGCTCTGTCAGAAATGAAAACTTCATTTAAAAAATGCTTCAGAAATGAATCAGAAATTTTCTGAAGTGTTTTATGTATGAAGTTTTTCATTTCGGTTTCATTTCTGACAAAACTGGAGAGAGCCCCTAAATCTAAAAAGTTTCATTTGTTATAAAAAAAAAATTTTAAGTATAAATTGTGCTCTAAAATCCAGTCTTACACTATAGTAAAATCTGTAACTTCTGAGATTTTTTGAAATTTCAATTGAATTTAAAATTAAATGCTGGTCTAAAACTTGGTATAAAACTGGTCTAAACGTTTTCACTTGTTTGGGAATTTAAATTGGGAAAAACAATTATAAAATCTGGTCTAAAATATAGTCTCACACTAAAGTAAAATTCAAAACTTCCGAGATTTTTTGAAAATTTAATTGAATTTAAAATTAGAATCTGGTCTAAAATCTAAAACATTTTCACTTGTTTGGATATTTCAGTTGATAGTAACCTGTGTAAATTTTTGTGGAAAAATTGGCCGAATAGTTTCCTTTGTACTCGCAGTCTTCTGGCCTGTTCTACCAAAAGTTACTGAGACAAATATTGATTTCTGTGTGTCGGGTTTTATATTTTCGGACAATAACACCCTATTTTTTCTATAAATGTGTACTTTTGTGTGGGAAAAAAGCAGTTTGACTGAATTACTTTGTTGGCGGTAAATTGAGTTGATCACTCAACGCTAAATGCATATTGATTGAATGTAACTCGTTATGGAGTCGTCGCATTCTTCGTCGAATTCGAAACGAATTCGTTGCGAAGGACAAATTTTCTCGCACACTGTCACGAGTCGTATTCAATTTTCGTAATTAAATTATTCCTTTTATTTCAGTTTTTTTTCATTCTTCGGTCCCCGTCTTCTTCTGGTCTTTTTTTTTTTTTTTTTTTTTTTTTTTTTTGTGTGATAATGGATGCGTTCGGTACTTTATTTAAGCGCATCCGAATAAAATTGAGAATGATTATATCTCGCAAAGTCAACATTCGCTGTTTGCTTTTTCGTTGAATTGCCCAAACTTTTCCCCCAAAAAAACTTTCATTGTCGGTGGATGGGGTGGTGGTGGTGCTGCTGCTGCTGATGGTAACAGTACAGAAATTAAACATAATGTTTTTACAACATCAACGTTTTTCGCTGGAATCGCATAAAACCGTTTTTCTTCTTTTTCTTTTCCGAAAAAATTGTGAGAAAAAGTCGGGAGTGCATTCATTGAAGTTTCAATGGCTCGTAAAGAGAGATAAATTGTGCAATGCTAAGTTGAAAGAATAATAAACGATGAGCGCAAATATATTTTGAATTAACAGTAAAGAAAAAAAAAAAACGTAAAAAGCAATCAAAGAGAAATTGGAAAACAATGTTTTTCTTAACACAAGTGTAGAGAGCTCGTATGCTTCGTTTGTGCTTTTCATGAATTTTAAAAAATATTATTTACATTTTTTTATTAAATTTTTATTATGAAGAGTCATTCAATTTATGAAATTGGAGCACATTGGATCTAATAATGACCAAGTTTTCCCTTTCTCATTTGAAGATAAGAAATTCTTATTATATATTATTATTCTTATTAAGAATATATTTATAGTGCTGCGGACACGATTTTTAGGGTACATGCAATTTTCAAAATCGTAAATTTTTAGTGATTTCGGTTTCTGTGACATGACGGATTTAATAAGAAATTTCCAAAAATTTCAATCTCTGACCTGTTTCGGAACAAGCTTAATATATATATTTTTTTAAATTAAAACCTTCAATGGCCATGTTATGAGGACACTATTAAGAGTTTTACGCTTGCAAATAAAATACCCCGATGTCTTGGCTGGTTAAATCTAGGATCCCACTATGTGCAGAATGCGCCGATTTCTGCCAAAATTAATGTGGCTATAGTGTGAACGCATCGTGCACTTCAATTTTTGGACTGTGATCTTGAAAAGTGTATTTCTGGAGATATTAAATTTTTAAAAACATGCCGTATGAGTAATGTGTTTTGTATCATTTTCGCACATTTGTACTGGATATTACTACTAGAGCATCTATGTGCACTTGTAATTTTTTGAATATCTCACTGTTGCGCCATTTAATTTGAATGAAACTTTTTTGTAAATGAAAGCAAATACTTAGAGGTATATTTCAAAAAAATTTGTAGAGCGGCGTCAAACTGGGAATACACTGAAAAAAATATTCAAAATTTTCTTATTGATTTTGTGAAAAAAATTTTCTCAGTGTAAAAATTAAAAAAAAAATGTTCAGCTTCCTTGTTTTATTATCTAACAGAATCTGTTTAGATCATCTCTCTATCTCATTTGGTTGTTGAGATATAACATTTTGAAAAAAGGCTTAACAAAAAAGGATTTTCAAGGATATTTCAAGGACCGTTCAAAATAAAAATCTAAAAAGTAGTCTCCACAGTGTTTTTAGACGGCACCTATCGAAAAATCAACAAAATTTAAAAATTCCTTTCATGATGCCGCATGCTTTTGCTTAACCCGCCAGACCCTTTACAAAAACATTTTTTGGGGTGCTGCGACGACTATCTTAAAAAACGCAATAAAATAGAGTTTTGCGTCGAGATAATCTGTATTTAATTTCCGAAAGCTCAGCCAAATACAACATTTTTAATAAATACAGAATTAAAAACAAAATGCTGCATACTTATCGGTCGATCGATATCTACAGTCGAAACTCTCTAGAAAAAAATATTAAGGAACCGAAAATAATTCGTTATAGAGCGAATTCGTTATAAGAAGAAAAGAGGCAATAAAAATGTAGCTGAAAATTCTTGAGAAGATTTGCTGTAGAGAGTTTCGACTGTATCTGACTATTCCGTATAGCCATATCAGGTGCATTTATGTAACAAACATCAAATTAGATTGAAAAACTCCCCAATTTTATGAAATCAACGAAACAATAAAACCAATATGAGCAAAGCCAATCTTAACATTTAGCATTTATAAATTGAAGGTAAACATTTTTCTTACCAACGATTTGCGAGTAAGTTTAATAAAGTTGAACTTCAAATCGGCTTTTCTAACTTCAAAAAAATTCATATTGAATGTAAAAATCGTTCTGACTCTTAACTTTATGTGAGTTGAATAAAAATTTTACTCCATAAAGTATGTTTTAAAATTATAAATGCAAAAAATACGAGCCCAGATTATAATGAAGGGTAAGAACCTAAATGATTGAGGTTGAGATCCTTTTCTGGCATGCTTTGGAAGCAAGCAAAAAACATTCTTCTTAGAAATTTCTTTAACCAGTTGAGAATGTTCTTTAAGTTCAATTTCAATATGAAATTAATAAGAATTTTTCGTGTCAGACATACTGACAGCGAAGTATTTAATGCATGAGTACACCCACCGCCATCTGCTTCCATTTTAAAACGAAACGTGACCATGATTCAGTACAGTAAGTTGAGTTCCAAATAGACGATAAATGGGTCATTAAACAGCCAGTTACTTACTCAGTGAATATATACAAATATCTTTTAATTAAATTTAATATTTTAATAAAATTAAATTTTCTATGTGAAGAGTTAATCGAAACCTTCTTTGATTGAACAATCCGAAGGACAATGTCTTAAGTAAAATACACAGTTAAATTCCTTTAAATTATAGCTCCTAACTATGAAGCCTTCACTTTGATTCTAATTATAAAGTCAAATGTTTTTTGGCTCTGCCGTTTACAATGTCGCAAAGCTGAAAACATCTTCAAAAAGCCTTATGGCTCCGTAGGCAAATGCAGATGTAGGCTTGCGGCAACAGACATTCCCTTCATTTAATTTTGGAGAATAAATTACCCAAAAAAAAAAAGAACAACCCGTCTCAAACGAGGGAAAGTTGAATTTTTTCCAGCATTTCTATGTTAACGCTGCTTTTGCTTTTAAAGTATTTACTTGAACCGTAAAAAAAATTTGTTCTACAGAAAAAAGATTTGAAAAACAATTTCAAACTCTTCTGTTTTTGAGCGTTCTTTTTTGTACGTGTCTAACGTGTACTGTTGCTTAAATCGGGCGAAAAAAAATTCGTAAAGCTCTTTAAAAAGGCATGAGAATTTTTCCCTCCGTAACATGAATCTGTCACATTCAGGGGCTTTAATAGAAAATTTCTTTCTTTTTAATTGCTTCGTTTTATACCTTGACAAAAAAAAACCAAACCTGTCACGTTATCCCAAAACCTTTAGTGGAAAATTTCATTTAATTTTATAGCAACAAATTCGTTTTTTCCCCCGTCTTTTTAATTTAATGGAAAAGCTTGAAGGTCTTTTCGTTGACAGGCTTAGCAGAGGTACCAATGCATCGCTGTTCTTGGTGCCCCGCACTTTTATTTCAGAATAAAGATAAGGAAAAACGAGAAAATAAAATTTTGAAGCATACTTAAAGGCTATTTATGGGTACGGCTATAAAAATGATCATTGCTTAAGGTAAGCAGAGCTAAGACTCAAATTTAGAACATAATTAACTGTATTCTTGAGGATGTTTTGTGGCGGTAACCACCCTTTTAAGTATGCTTAAAAAATGTTCTTTTACTTTGAAATGTAGGATCCATAACTTACCATTAAAAATTTTAGTTTATTTTTACAAAAATATCTTCCGGCCTATTTTCTCACCTAAAAACAACAACTTAATCCTGTTGTTGCTTTACTCCAACATGTAGAATTTAATTTCATTGAAAGTCCCCACGTTTATTTTACCCTTTAGGGCTGCAATATGGCTTGATACACTCACGGTCATTTAATTATTTCATTGAAATTCGAACGAACCTTTCAATTTTAAGCTTAAAATGAAAATTGTTCATAAATTTTTTCGTCGTGTCTCTTCTCGCGATAACAAACGGAAAGTGTTACGTTTCGAGCGATAAAAAACGATTATCAACAAAGCATTTTTTTATTAAAACTGACAAATTAAACGAGCTTTCATTCAATTAAAAATATTTCATATCCAATGTTTTACATTCAAAAAAATATCATATTAAAAAATGCCTGATTTCCAATATCGCAGGAACTCCTGCGCCGCGGTTCTTTGAAATATTCAAAACATGCACGCTTTATGGAACCGAATACATACAAAAGGGCGCTGTTGGAAAGTATGCAAAGTTTGAAAATTTTTTCTACTTAAATCATTGCATATTCTTTAAAAACTCAAGCCATTCAATTCAACCAAAATAGATCATTAAATTCGGAGAATTTTCAAAGATTATCTAGAAAATATGCTACATATTTATTTCTCATCCTTTTATGCGGAATAAAACTTTTTTGTGACATCGAGAGAGAATGAGATATTCACGCTTCAACGCGCAAATAATACCACCCCGATTACAGGTTGGCATCTATGAAAAGACATTAAGCTGATAAAGACCCTTGAAAAAAGGATGTGAATCCGGTTCAAGGATATATAAACACAGCATTCGTGCTGCTTAGAATTAAAATTACCGTAGTCACGCACGCACAAAGGACCAGCAGAATATGTGAAGCATATGGATAGATTGATAGAAATACGATGGAAATGAATGTCAGTCAGTCAGTCTGCCTTTGATGTGTGTGTATGTGTGTGTTTTTGCAGCATGGGACGTGTGACGTATATGTTGTGTATATTTGAAAACTGTCAGCTTTTCTAAAGATCCATTTATAAAATCAGTTAGGCATAAATTGCAATGGCAACAATAATGTCAGCAGTAACACAAAACTAACTGTTTTCATGTCAAAATGGCCGAAATGCATAACATTTTGAACGTAGACAATTTCACATATTGTGATGTGCTCTCTCTCCCACCTACACACACACTCACACACACTGGGGCAGAACGCTACAGGTGAATAGATTCAAGCTTCGCAACAATGGCTGTATTCAAGGATATCTGAAGGCTAAATTATATCTATTGTGAACACAAAAGGCTCCCATATTGCTCGTATGCATATACGTACGTGGGCATCACATGTGAACGGGTTTAAGTAATTGCTGCATACACTCAGGCGTATTGCAGAGAAGCCATTTGGGTAGTATTCATCAATTCAAACAGTTTTAAGTGTCGTTTGTAATTAATTTGGGAAACTAAAATGATTGGGAATGGATATTGCTCAGTTCGATGAGGTATTTTACAAGGGCAGAGATAATAAATCAAAGCAAGGGTCTATAACATATATTAGGTAGTGTCCCAAAACAACAAATTTTTGTTTCAACGTACTTTCCTTGATAGCCCATGGGGAAAATTCCTTTTGAGAATTTTTTCCGATTTTTTAAAAAAGCTTAGAGGTAACGCTTCCCAGACTTTATCCAAAAAAACACTTGCTTTTCTAATCATCTTTTAGTCTTTAGCGAAGATTTGTCCATTAAGAACATTTTTCCAGAGATATTGAGGCACTAGCTGCAAGAAAAATATTCAAACTTTGTTTTCGTGTATATAAACTATTACTTTTAATAGTATTTTCGGTCATTTAGGTCGGTGATTTACACATTTTTTGGAAAATTTTTCAGAAGTCTCGAAAAGGAGGAAACTTCGAAAATTCTATATAAAAATGAGGAAAAGTAATGACGGAGCTTCAAAGACAGTGCAGTCCTCAATAATTTTCTGTAAGAAATTAGCATTTAACTCTTATGGTTTTAAAGACATTTCCCATTCTGTTCTAAAAAAAAAACACGAAAAAACGTTGCATATTTTAAGGCTCTACTTTGTCATTTTCCTTATATGTGGGTTAATTGTTACTTTGAACACTTATCCGATCCACTTCCATATACTTACGATTAACTTAAATTCCATTGCATCTCCAATTCAATTCTTTGAACAATTTTGCCACAGAAAATTGAAAAAAAAAATGTATATAAAAAAATATCATCCTTTTTCCCATTAAAATGCGATCCATTTGTCAGCACTTATCTTCTATTAAAAATAAATAAAATAAAAAATGCAATCAGACGTAGATATTCCCAGTCGGCACCCATTCAATTCAACCCGATAAATAAACAAAATTTAAAAAAAAAAAACCCTTCTGAGTCATGGAGCTCAAGGAGGACCGCCCATCAGCGACTCTCAGAGACGATCAATGCATGTAATTGTGGTTAGAAAATTTCATTGTTTTTTTTTTTTAACTCCGATTACCATTTACCCTTATCACCCCTTTTTGACGGGATTATCCTTTGCCATCAGTTGGATGGATGACTCATGTTCATAGTCGACGGACTGACTATTCGCCCCATTTTGCTTACTGGTGGTTTGACCTCGAACCACCCTCAAGCTCTTGTTTTTCATTGCAAAAGTATTTGTAATAAATTCAACCAACACTTCCTTTTCCGTTCGTTCATTGAACTTTCCACATTCCATCTCCTTCTATATCTCCTTATTGTCCTCTTCCTACGACCTACTACCACTACTGCTGCCCACACACACACATATATATATATAGATATATATAGACAGCTTGTATGAATGCTTGAGAGCATTGCAGCAGCATCTTAAAGTAAAGAACGTTTGCCAACTTAACCATTTCTATTGTCTTCCGAAGTACTTGTCTTGGCTCGTTTGCGTTAGAACCCACAAAGAAATAACAGACAGCTGACGTTGCACAGCCTCTCTCCCCCGCATGCACACGAGTCAGTGGGGCTGAGTCATTGAAATCGATTTATTTTTCTTATTTTTTTCTCTCATTCCATGCCATTCCATTCCGTTCCATTCCATTATGCATTAACGGCTTTCCTCTATTTTATTAACTAATTTACCTCATTTAAATTATTAAAACGAATCCCCTTCAATGTTAATTGATTCACTTGCTCGCCCCCTCGCTCCGTGCTAACTCCAATTCTGACGGTGCAATCCACCCAACCGCATTTAACCCGAATGTAACAAGCCTGAAAACTACGGATACGAAGCACATTTTCTTCTTAGCTAGAATCATTTAGCCTTCTAACGGAAATGAGGCGCCATTCTTTATGCCTTGTTGCAAGTGAAAGGAAACGGATGTACTTGTACCAAAATGGCGGATACTGTGCACTCCTAGCAAGATGGCCGGGCGACAGACGGATATTATTCATATACAAGAGTTTTCTGTGGAACATTTTAAGCGATGATGGGTCTTGGGGTCGACCGAAAATTACCACTCGCCGCCCCGCATGCGTTGATGCTGCAAACGCATAAACAACGGTATTTTTTTAAGCTTTGCAATTTCTCCTCACAGAAGTAAGAGTAACTTCTTAGCGAGGAATTAGATGGAAAAAGAAAGGGATTTGTTTTTACTTTCAAATTGAGATTCAGGAACTTTAGATTCAGTTCTTGATAGCTTAATTTAATCCAATTGAGGGTCAAAAAGATAAAAACTGAAATGAATGGGTAATTAAAGTGATGGCAGATCATAATTTTAAGAATTTCGAAACATATTTCGTTCATTAAGCGTTTCTTTAAATATTTTTCAAGAGTATAGCATTACATAGCATTGTGATTTGCATCTCAAAGCCAATTTTGAAAATGTTGTTGTGCTGTTTAGGTTAATGCATTACAGTTAACCCTTTCGCTACATCTTTTTTAATTTTCAAACAAAATAATAATTTTTTATGTTTTCTTTTTACTTCGGATCCTGTTTCTTATAAACAGAAATACATTTTCGTATCTTTTCATTTTTTGGTGGCATTTGGCCATGCTGAAATATGTACTCAGAAAAATCGTACAGCCCTACTGACATTATTTTCAGAGTTATCAATTACTTAAGAACCGTGACTTGACTTGACTAATTGTGTACAAATTGTGGAAGTAAAGTCATCAAAATTAAGTATTGCTTCCAAAGATCACCTTGCAATATAATCTCACTTCAAGCATACATAGCTATGTCTTACCTTCGACCTTTACTCTATGGCTTCTCATAATCGATCGACATCATTTTTGTCGCTCCTAATGAGTTTAAACAATAGAAATAGTCTGGCTAACAATTAAATAACAATAAACGATCAAAAAGTGCAAAAGTTTAGGTCAGAGAACTTAAAACGTGGATGTTGCCATATGGGATCAAATGCGCGAAAAGGTTAATGTCTCTATCTCCCATAGCCCTTGAATATCATTGAAAAATATAATTTTATAGCAATCTTTAAAGAGTCATATTTAAAACAATTATAGAGATAAAATTATGATTTAAAACACAAATATAGAAAACTTCTTGAATAAATATTTAAAATTATATTTCAGGCGGTACTGCAAAAACGAATACATGCTTCTGTGGAAGGACATTTTTCATGACGATTTTGTTGTTGTTGTTCTACAAGTAAAACCATGTTACATAAACGCATGAAAAGAGAATTTCATGTTAAGATTGGCTGTGTTTATTTTCATTATGTTCAACCAAATTCAACATCCTTAAAAATACAAAATAAAAAAAAATATTGCATACTTCTCGGGTACATTTGTGATTGATATGCATCAATATGATTTTTCCGTATGGCCGTATCAGGTGCATTATCGTAAAAACAAGCAAACAGTATTGAAAAATTCCCAAATTGCATGAAATCAACAAAGCAATAAAACCAATTTGAGCAAAGCCAATCTACCCATGTCTACCTGTAAACTCAAACACACCATACATTACTCATACGCCGTGCTGGGCCGATTAATTTCTATTTTTAATTTTATAATGAAATCTAAGAACTTTGAGGGTGAGGTCCTTTTCGGATATGTTCTTGACGCAAGTTAAAACGAGAATTAAGAATTTTTCTGCCAGAGAAGTAATTAGTGGAAGAATACTGGCGCCGCCATCTGTTTCAACTTCAGAAAGAAAACTTTTTCCACTTCAAGGATTTCTTCATCGCGAATTAGTCTTCCACGTGAATGTGCTTTTCAAATAATCGCAGAGGCATTTCTCATAAGACCCTTTTTTCGGGAAAAGTCATTAGAGAAGAAAATCGAGACCGAAGTAATGACCTTTCCTTTTGAAGGAACGTGCGATTGTAAAGGCCATTAAGCTTAAATACGAACCATAACAGGTGGTTATTAGAAAATAAGGGTTTATTCATACTATTTACAATTCAGGGTTTTTGTTATTATTTTAACCCTTTAGAGACAAATATGTAAGCCTCCAATTTAATTCGAATCAACGTAGTGTTAAGGCATTCTTGGAAGCCAAAATTTTCAATTACATTTTTTTTTTCATAAAGGAGGACGTGGCGAACAATTTGCACAGCTCTCTTCCTCTCTCATTTGCGCGCTCTCTCTCCCACCGAGTCCGATAATTATTCAATTTAATTCTTATGTAAATAATATTGAAATGATAACTGTTGAAACGTGTCCTTTTAATGCTCAGAGATACTTTTAAATGCTTTATTTTTTCTCATTTTTTATTACATTATTTTTGATTGAATTTATTCGAAATTATAGGCCATTATTATGAATTATTGAAATCCCATTCACGCGGTTCGTAGTGAAATTAATGGTTCAAAATGCAGCTCGATAATGATATCTTACTTTTTCCGAGTCATATAATTATTTGAATAATCGATTGCTTTAATGGAAGCCGCCATGCGTGCGTGCGCGCTTAATGCATTAAAAATTTAATGTTCGTTTTGATTTTTACCTTCGACGGGTGGTGGGGGGGTATTTTAACACCTAAAAGTCCTTGAATCGCTTTTGCAGTTTTTTCTCTTAAAAGGATTTTTATACCCAGCGTAAGCGGGGTATATTAGTTTTGTGCGAATCTTGTAACAGGGAGAATTAAGCTCCGGAGATATAGACAAATATATATAGAAATGATCAGGATCAAAAACTGAATCGATTTAGACATGTCCGTCTGTCCGTCCGTCCGTGGTCGTATCTCCTCCGAAACGGCTGAACCAATGAAGTCAAAATTTGGCACACATTTATATCGGGGTCCGAGTATGATCCTAAGTAAAAATGAGAGACATCCGTCCACTGCCACGCCCACAAATGAATTTATTGTGTTTTCAGTAAAATGCTTGTAACTTGCGAACCACTCAACACATTCCATTGATATTTGGTGTACTGGTAAACTACAAAAAGGGACATATCATGGAAAAAAATGGACGCCACCCTCCTCGAGCCACGCCCACAAATAAGCCCACAAATAAGGATTTCTCGTAACTTGTGAAGTAAAAGGGGTAGACGCTTCAAATTCGCAACATAGGTTGACCAAGGCGAATGAAAGGTGTAGGAAAATAATTTATGTGGCCCGCCCACTGCCACGCCCACAAATAGAGAAGCAAAACATAGTGCGCCAATAATGTCGGGACGCTGGGTATTTCAAAGTCGAGCTTGACCGACTTAAGCTTTCTTACTTGTTTTGTTTTGTTTTTGTCGATTCAATAAAAAGCTCTTTAAAAAAAATTAGCAGTTGAGAATTTACCGTGCTGCGGAAAATGATATGAATTTTCTATATTAAAAAGGGGTATGCTTGTATTAATTCGACCCATAGGGTCGTTGTTAGGGTTCAAACCTCTCTTAAATCTCAGTAATCTCAAAACATTTCGGAAAAGGTAGTCTTCATTTAAAATATTTATGCCTAAAAACCCCACTTTCGGTTCTAAAGCGTTATAGAATGACTTACGCAATTCTCTGTCTTTAAAGAATATTCAGTAGGCTGGGTCGTTTTTACGAAAGTTCTATGATCGCGTTGGAATAGTAAAATTATGTTTCCTTATGTATAAAAAATAATTTTGTGTAAAAAAAAATTCAAAATAAGCTGCATCTTCATACCGCGCAAGCGGATTGAAAGTTGGAAAAAGAAATTTATATGAGATTTTTCCGACTTCAATGATAAAATTTAGAATTTCTCAGCTTTAATCTCATTTTTTAAATACATTATGTTCCCAGATATTTTTGGTCATAAAACTATCTTTCAAAGGAAAGCAGCGGAACTACGATCGACCAAAATTTTACGGAGATATGGTCGAAGAAACTCAGACCTGAGGAAATTGCTCCAAGACATGCCAAAAATGTGTTCGAACCTTTCAATTTTGTAACCATTTGGAAGAAGGCATATTGCCATTTCAAAAAAATCTTCCTTGAAGAAAATCGGTTATTTCATAAGGTTGTTATAACAATTTATATATTTATCTATTTATCGGTTTCATTTCAGAACGTGCCCTGAAAAAAAAGTCCATGAAAGTTTAAAATCCTTCTACTTGAGCTCGAACAAGAAAAAACAACGCTCAATTACGATTATAGATTTTTTAAATCGGTTCACAGAAACCAAAGTTACACGGCTTTGAAATTGGACAATTTATTATTTTTTAAATCCTGTGTTAGTTAAAAAAAAATGCCGAAAAGTATACTACATTTTTTTTTGATTCGATAATGAGCTCATGTTTTGGGAAAAATATATAGCAAAGTCATACCCGACAAACTCTGTGTCGAGGGTATATGGCATTTTTTCGTCCGTACTCGAGATAGACTTAAAAAAAATTTATATAGAAATGGTTGTGATTTTCGCAACAGACCCTAGTACTGGAGGTACCCCTAAAAATGTTCCGATCGGGTCCATACTCGAACTTGTTCTTACTCATGTGCTTGTGAGTACGCATATCAAATTTCATCAAGATAGCTCAACTCCTTCGATAAAAAAAACTGTATACAAACAGACGGACAGACAGACGTACAGACAGACAGGCAGACATGGCTACACGGAATCTCCTGGTGACGCTTATCATTTCTATATATAGTTTGTATGGTCTATCTTAACTGGTTCTGGGTGTTACAAACAACCACACAAATGCAATATACCCTTGACACAGAGTGTATAAAAAACCACAAATTGAATATATGGAATTTTCTGGTGATACTAACCATTTCTATATAAATTTTTTTTAAGTCTATCTCGAGTACGGACGAAAAAATGCCATATACCCTCGACACAGAGTTTGTCGGGTATGACTTTGCTATATATTTTTCCCAAAACATGAGCTCATTATCGAATCAAAAAAAAATGTAGTATACTTTTCGGCATTTTTTTTTAACTAACACAGGATTTAAAAAATAATAAATTGTCCAATTTCAAAGCCGTGTAACTTTGGTTTCTGTGAACCGATTTAAAAAATCTATAATCGTAATTGAGCGTTGTTTTTTCTTGTTCGAGCTCAAGTAGAAGGATTTTAAACTTTCATGGACTTTTTTTTCAGGGCACGTTCTGAAATGAAACCGATAAATAGATAAATATATAAATTGTTATAACAACCTTATGAAATAACCGATTTTCTTCAAGGAAGATTTTTTTGAAATGGCAATATGCCTTCTTCCAAATGGTTACAAAATTGAAAGGTTCGAACACATTTTTGGCATGTCTTGGAGCAATTTCCTCAGGTCTGAGTTTCTTCGACCATATCTCCGTAAAATTTTGGTCGATCGTAGTTCCGCTGCTTTCCTTTGAAAGATAGTTTTATGACCAAAAATATCTGGGAACATAATGTATTTAAAAAATGAGATTAAAGCTGAGAAATTCTAAATTTTATCATTGAAGTCGGAAAAATCTCATATAAATTTCTTTTTCCAACTTTCAATCCGCTTGCGCGGTATGAAGATGCAGCTTATTTTGAATTTTTTTTTACACAAAATTATTTTTTATACATAAGGAAACATAATTTTACTATTCCAACGCGATCATACAACTTTTTTTTTTTTTCATATAAGAACGACCCACCCTAATATTCAGTTAAGATCTAACTCCAAGTGTGCACGACTGTGCTGACAGTTAACCCTTTATTGCATGGTATATTACACAAGAGGAATAAAATTTTTTGGTCCAGTAAATGGTTTAAAGTGAAAAGAAACAATCTTTCATTCCTTACCACCACCCAAAAACCCATCCAGCACAAATATTCATCCAAGGTTCTTCGAAATTCCACTCTATTAAACACTGCCCCCGTTCGCTGCAAGCACCGCTTTTCCATTTAACGAAATAAAATTTAAAAAAAAATGCACCTCGAAATTCCAAATTACTATCTGCCATAATGATTGCGCTCCTGATTTCTCTCTCGTTACCTGCATTGACGTGGATAATTAATGCTATAATAACGGCAATGCCTTTACAAAACTGAAGATAATGGCCGCAAATGGTATTGCCAACTTGCGGTATTACATTAAGCTACGCACCATTCGCTCCCACTTAATTTGAAAAGCCGTCAACGGCATACGTTCAAGGCTCACATTCAGCACATCGTGCCATCATACAGGATAACGATAATTTCAAATTGTTCGTGACGCTTGAGCCTCGAAAATTTTGTGAATGTCTCAACATTTTTTTTTTATGCATTATTTTTTTCGGAGCTCCTCTCTGAATTTTGTGTCGCAGATGGAGTTCCATCGTCGACGCTGTTAATTGCTGCGTGCTTAAAATTTCTACGCGAAACGCGGAGTAACTTAAATGCTTTTGTCAAATGGGCTTATTTATGAACAATAATGCCGGGCGCATTTAGTTACTGACGACGACGAGCATATGGCATGTTGTATATGCCGTTGTATGCCATACGAACGAACAGTGGACTTAATCAGCGCTGGGGAACGAAATTAAATTTAAATATTTAAGTGAATCATTTGCTTCACTCATGCCTGCCTGCAGATGCTCGCTCGCTTGCTTACTTTCACCTGTGACGATGATTGTGGAGCCCGAGCAGGGTGCGTTTATTTTAAGTGTTGATGGTACTGCTGGCGCTGGTGCGCTCGAAACATTTTGACGCCTGGAAATATGCAACTTAATTATTCACTTTTTGACATACGCCACACTGGCTGCATGTTTGTGCATGTGTGTGTTTGTTGCCTGTCCCTGCTGCAAGTTGCGCTGACTCATCTTCAGGATTTTTCATTCAAAAAAAAAAGAGAGAAATGATATATAAAAAAATAAAATAAAAATGAAAACAGAAACTTTGAGAGATCTTTACGGTCGTGAAGTGCTGAAAATTGCTTTCGATTAAAACTTTAATTGAAACGTCGGATAAATCACTCAAAGTGGGCGTATGCCTAGCAACTATGAATATCGTCGTTCATTCATCCTTTATCTTCAGTTTTTTGATTTTAATTTGCCACTTCAGTGACTTGTGTGTTGAGAAGTGATGAAAGCAATTTCCTTTCCATTTTGACGAAATTTAATATTCAAGCACTCATACACATACATACATATATGTTTATGCATATGCATATGTTAGGTATCTTTTGGGTTAAAGTGTTTACTTGAACGTTATGTGCCCTTTTTAAAGTGAGCTTTCCTATGACGGCGAGTTTGTCTGTTGAACAATTGCCGATGTTATCGTATCTACTCCTTTCCATACATATGTACTTATGTATATCACTACTAATAGTCAACCTTAACACAGGAAACCTTCGATAGAGCCCATCTCGATGGTGTAATGGAAATAATAGAAATGCAATTGAGTATTCTTCAATCGATGTAGAATTTATCTATCATCATACATACAATATGTAGATACCTACATACCTATGTATGAATGTAGTTTTAAGGCAAAGCTCACAAAAGCTTTATTGCTTGAATGAATCGATTTAAATTGTAATCTATTTGTAGCCTGATTGAGTTTTTATGTGATCTTAGGACTTAAATTCGATGAACCATAAGTATTTAACAAATCCATGCATTCAGGGAAGTGTGAAAGGCTTGCAAATTAGTATTTTGCACGTAGGAAGAGGGCAATTTTGCGTAACAAAAAGGATGCTAGGAAGTGTTCGTATAACAAAGGTCGATTTAATAGCAAGTCATTCTGAATCACTTTTGTTTATGATTAAGATTCAGTTTAAAGTTAAATACTATAAATATGAGTCTGAAATGATTCCGAAGTTTTTTGTTAAACATGACTCCAAATCAGTCCGAAATATTAAAATAAACATGATACCCAGAATACAAGTCCGAAATGGGTCCGAAAATTGAGAAAATATGAAAATTAGAAATATGAGTCCGAAGTTTTCATTAAAAATGACTCTGAATCAGTCCGAAATATTAAATTAACCATGAGACCCAGGATACAAGTCCGAAATCGGTCCGAAAAATTGAGAAAATTAGAAATATGAGTTCGAAATGATTCCGAAGTTTTTGTTAAACATGACTCCGAATCGTTCAAATTATTAAAATAAACATAAGACCCAGAATGCAAGTCCGAAATGGGTCCGAAAAATTTCGAATATATGAGGATAAGAAATATAGTCCGAAATTTCAAAAAAAATCTCGAGGGCAGTATAAGTCCGAAATTCATCCAAAAAACTTCGAGAGCATTTGACTTCCATAAAAATCCGCAACGAGTCCGAATTTGTTTCTTAATACTTATGAGACTTAAATACAAGACTCCGAATGAGTCCGAAATTTCAAAAAATTTACACACATAAGTCCGAAATGGTCCGAAATTTTTTCAAAAAATACGGCTTAAATACAAGACTCCGAATGAGTCCGAAATGTCTACAAAGTATGGGGCCCGCAAATATACATACATACATAAGTCAGAAATGAGACCGGAATTTCAAAAACGTTTGATGCACAGAAGTATATGTATGTAGGTCCGAAATTATTCTGATATTTTTATCAAAATATGGGACTGAGAAATATGAGTCCGAAATAATTGTGAATATTTTCCGAATTTGAATTATTTTCAAAACTCGACTGATTTTGAACTCGATAAATCGATCTTTAGTAGAAGAGGGGAGGGCATACACAATAATATCGGACTCCTAAATGAGCTTATTATAAGTTGTCATACTCTGAATTAGGACTCAATAAGCTCTCCAAATTTTTACTGCGAACAAACTTGATAGCATCAATCATTTTATACTACATCAAGACTTATTCAATGTAATTCAATTTATCAAAATTAACATGTTTATACATGCGATTTTGTGCCACCCTAAGAAGTTCAAAGGCTCAAAATACATCACTTGATCATTTTGACATGAAATAGAAACCTATCGAAAGGCAAAAGTCAACTTTTTGTTTAGCAAAATATACAATATTAAATTACTTAAATTTTAAAGAGGAATTGACAGCGACGTCTCAACTCGAAATTATTTACAAGGAAATACATCAAATAATTTGAGAATGTTTTATTGAATTTTCAGCTTGAGCTCCGCTCAATCGGAAAAGAGCAAATTAAATTATTTCCGCAAAAAAAAAAAACAGAAAAATATAGCAATTTTTCACTTAATCTCCATATTGATTCATTTTATTTTATTTTATTTTTATTGTGTATTTTTACAAAAGCAACTTTCATATAAATACGCTTAAAAATAAAACAATGAACGTTGCGTTCACCGCAGAATATGATTTACAAGCACTTAATGGGGATATTTCCCTTCTTCCTCTCTTTTATCTCGTTTCATGTTGATGTGTATATCACGTGTGTGTGCGGTCAACTTGTAGTTCATTGGTAACAATAATGGTGAGCACAACATTGACGGCAATTGCTGCTGGACAGACAACTAGTAGTAGCAGCTCTAATTATCATCACCATCATCAGTCATCGAATGCGACAGCCGCAGCATCGTCGACCGCAAACAGCAATTCCAATTACCAAAAAGCGCACAGCCAGCACCAGCAGCAGCAGATTCAGCAGCATCACCAGCCTCCATTGCAATATCATTCGTCATCGTCAACGTCGACTTCAACATCAACATCGACGCCTACACTGGTGACCGCAACGTCGCCAGGAGCGACAACGAATACGAATACGCGAAATAGTTATTATAACAACTACAATAACGCGCCGTACACTACGCTAAATAGCAACGAGGAATTACACACCGGTAATTCGTGTCCGACAAACGAATACACCGAACGCACGGACGACGTTGACCGCAATTTGTCGCATCAGTATCAACAGCAGCGGCCTACAAGCGCACAGCGATACGAACGCGCCAGTGGTGCAAATCAAGTTATTAAAGAGGAGCCAGCACAATTGTCATGCCATGTAACCGGAGAAAGTGAGATTCAAACCGCAAAAACGCAACGTAATGAGATCGTGACTTTGTCGCAATCGCTGCTTTCGAACAACACATCACCGCTCAACGATCAGATATCGCTTTTATTCCCCAAATGCCGTCCCAAACATATGACAACAAATGGAAATTTTTCGAATAATGATAACAGCAACAGCAGCAACAGTATCAGCATTAGCATCAACGATCCAACAGCTGCTGAGAATCTAAATAACGAATCGATTGAATCTAGTGATCAACATAATAACGTCGTCGTTGACAGTGTTAAAGTTTTTGGTGCAAATTCACCAACGCACGCGTATACTACACACAACAATTACAATAAATCAGAAGCAACAGCCCAAAGGAGCCCTCCAGTTAAGTTACAAACAGGTAATAGAAACTATTACCGGAGTGTAAATATTATCACACAATCACCGCCTCCGCCATCAACATCATCAGTCTCATCGGAATCACTATCTTCAGTCACGCCGCGTATATCGACGAATCCGTTTCTTTGTCCAACCGACGAAACCAACGAAACCAACAAGCCTAACGAGCAAGACGACGAAGAGCATCTGCCCGTGCCGACATATCGTACATTCTACTATCATACAACGTCAACAGCAAATAACGGAAGTAACATTCAGCAGCATCTGCAGCACCACAGGCACCACAACGCCGCAGCAGGACAACAGCATTTATCTTTAGACGAAGACGAAGATCTCAGCTACGAAATGCCACGAAAACGAAATAGTTACAACAGCGCCATTCACGCGACGCAGTCTTCAATGATGTCGGCCGACAATCATCGACATAACCAACTGAGACAGCAACAGCAACAGTTTCACCAATACAATGGCGATATTGCTCAGTCCAGTATTCAGTCAAACCAGAATCCGATTCAGACTCCTACTCTGGCCCCGAATCCCAATCCGAATCCATTCATGCGGGACAATTATTGGGAATCGACGACGACGCGGCATGGTCACCATCAAACGCCATTGAATACAGTGCTGGACTCACCGGAAACTGAGCTTCCGACGGCCATAGCTTATGGTGCAACGTCAACGGCAAAGCCTACATCCTTAAGGCGTAACTATCATCAGCAAGTTTTTAATAGCAACAGCATTCAACAGCAGCAGCAACAGGCGGCACGCCCGTCGCGTTCGAGTCCGGTTAACGAATCGATACCAAATAACGCAACACACACTACGGAGCATCCCTACGCCACCACCAACTCTGACCACCAGTCGCAAAAGAATTCCGGTCCAGATGCACAAGTAATGCCTCAAGTAATGGGCCGATTTATTCAGGGAGCAAGGGCAAACGGTAATGCCGCTACAACTATGTGCGTTATCGGTGGTGGCAACATGAAGGAGCGTGTTCGAGAACAAGATGTGCGTGACAAACGTGATGTTGGCCAGTTTCAGCAACCGAATCGTCAGCAAAAGCAACAACAACAACAGCAGCAGCAGCAGCAGCTTAGGCAACAGCATCAGACAGAAGGTCGCTTCTCAATGATTAGCAATGGTGAGGTTGTTGTCTTCGATGACATCAACGAAAGCTGGCAGAGTAAGTACGATAAAATGCCAAAGTCGTTCGCAGCAGCGAGCTTGTGTGGGTAGTATAATTTCCCCATGTCGTGAGAGGATTTGGGTTTCATCTTTATCACAGACAGTCACGTTCCGTTGTTGGGTTAGTTGAGCTTGCTATGCATATGCTTGTGCACCACAGAGAGCGTGTAAGGGTCATATATACATCCATCTATCTGTTTGCTCAGCGTTATGCCTTCATTTCCATTGGTAGTTACACTGATGGGGGTTGGCACGAAAACCTGCGATTCATTTGAAATATGTTTTACTGATGATTTCCTCGAATTCCGAACCGCAGTTGGTAACTGTTTTTGACACACGTTCTTCGTGGTCTCGAATGGAATGGAATGTATGGAAAGTGTGGAAGTTGAACAAAGGTTTCCTTGGGGAGTCCATTGTTATATGCAACAACAGAGTTAAAGAATTTGCTAACTTTTATTTTTCTTTTAAATATTTATATAAATTAGATATGCTCTGGAGGTTACATATGAGTCGATCAATGGACGCTGAAGAAACGGGGTGTAAGACCCACAACTTTCGGGAGATTTTCTTTAAGGCAGAAATGTTAACAGTTTTTGGGAAAAATTTTAAGAATTTTTAATGTTTCACTGTTGCCTTCAAATTATTTTCAGGTGCTGCACAAAAGATCTTTCAAGTCGTAGTACTTCTATAGCCTTAAAATAATATAATCTTCACTGGGCTTGGGCTTCCTCTATGCGGTCTTGAACTGTGGCTTTGTTTTGGGACTATCTCTTAGCATTTTCCATAATACTCCAAAGAAGCAGCGAAAAAATATTTCTCCCGCATCCGAAATTCCTCTCTAAGGGCTCTATAGCTCCATATATGTTCGAAACTTAGTATAGCTTAGATCAGACCTGTTAAATAATGATTTATTAGTTAATGATTGATAAATCAAATTAAAATTATAGCTCATGATTATATTGTAAATAAGGCTCATAATAAAAAAATTATTATTGCCAAGCAATAGTACAAAAGACTAAATTACTTCAAAATAATGAAATTAATTAATAAAAAAAAAAATTACTCAAAAACAGTCCTAAATTCAGATTATTTCGAATTACTATTATTATTGTTATTCATTTAAATCAAGTTAAGCCCGATAAATACATTCATTTTTAATCAAAATTAAGTAAAACCAATAAAAAGCAATTCAAAAAATCGAATTTTAATCAGGCTTATTTCAAATAATTTATTTTAAAAATTTAATAACAAAAAATGCCCTTAAATTGAAATTATTTTGAATTATTTTTTTAATTTAGAATCGATTTCAATCAAAATAACAATTGATTTAAATTCAAAATTATCTAAAATAAATAAAATTCAAAAAAATTTCAGTTTAATCGGGATTATTTCAGATCAATCCTTATTATATTAAATTTCTTTTTAAAAAATTTAAAAAAAAAATCCCGATTAAATTAAAATGATTTTGAATTATCTGGTTTAGATTTGATTTTAATTTAAATTATGATAAATAAATAATTTTGATTAAAAATAATCTAAACTTGATTGCGATTATTTTTTTATAATATTTAAAATAATAGTTTTTTTTTATCCCTATTATTTTAAGATTGACAGTTGTAATGGCTGATAATTAAACTTTTCAAATTAAATTAATAACGATTAAGGGCTAAAACAATCAATTAATCGAATTGTTATATAATCTTAATTTAGATTTAACAGTTCTGAGATGGCTAGGATAGTAGCATATGTATAAGTTTTCTTTAAAAATATATTTTTCCGAAACTAAAAACAATTTTTATGACTCAACAGACTTAAAAGTAACGACTGACACAAATGCTGCAGCAATTAGTCCAATGACACAAAACGGTGTTATGACAACATCGTCATCCAAGGCCGTACAACAGAACACAATGACAGTGGTAATGGATGTAAATGGCGATGGTAATGCAAAAAGCAATTTAAGAACCGAAGAAGCCACAAATGTTTTTGCCGAACCGAAAAAGAACAAAGAGAAAAGTAACTTTAGCACAGCCATCGACGGACGTCATGGTATAATTGGTGAGTGGGCAAATTGAAAATTCATGCGAAATTCGTCTTGTAATGGCAATTTTATATTTCCTTTAGAATATGAAGGCTCTCCACGTCGTATTGGACATTCAGGACCCAGCACTCTCGAGGACGAACGTATACCAATACACAATATGCAAACTTCGAATGCAACAAGAAGCACGATGAACAACTACACCAACAACATTTCGAATTCGTTCAATTCGAATTCGCCACAACAGCAGTATCCAGCAAGACCAGGATTTCCACAAGTAAGCGAAAAAGTTTGCATAACTTTTAAATATACCTATGCGTGTAAATATACATATGTATTTATATAAATATGTGTCTGTAGGTAGGAAAGTAATACAAATTTCGAATTTCTATTTATAGCGCATCATGTCACCGCCACGTGACAACGTGAACAACGCACCGGCGGCTGTATTACCCAACCATGGTAACAATATAAAATCGCACACGCAGCATTACCCAACGGACTCGCATGTAGCAATAATGCCGCAGCAAGTGGTGGTCCCATTGCAGCAATCGCCAACGACGGACACAAACGCTGAAGATACTAGCAACGATGTATCTGAAATTGGCACAATCTCAGATATAACTGCACCCGAGGTCATGTCAGCGGCCGCAACTTTGGCAACAATTAATCAGGATTCAATTCAAACAACCGGCACAACACCCACGGGTCAATTGTCAACACTCACAACCACGACACCGAACACAACGCAAGGCACCAGTGCCTTGACTTTACCAACAAAATCATCGACATTCGATTATCTCTACGAATTCTCGGAGACACGTAAAGTACTTGAAGAATTTTTCAAATGTCCATCAAGCGATGAGAAGGTCATCGAAGACAGCAGCGATATAGACAGTGTGGTGAGTAACGCATCGCAATAGACAATCATTTAAAACTCAATCGAATAATATTATTGCATTTTTATAACCTTCGCCTCACAAACACAGGATATTCAATATGAGTTTCATAGTAATTTTGATCGCGACGACGATGATGACCCCATCGGGGCCGAAGAGGAAGACGATGATGAGGAAGATGAACATCCTGAAGTAGAAAATGATGCTAACGACGGCTTGCAAATACAAACTCAACAGCAAAGTCATTTTTATCATCTACAACAACAGCAACAACAACAACAACAAACGCTGCAAAAACATCAACCAGCATTGCAAAATCTTCCACGATATCAATACACACAGCAGCAGCAGCAGCAGCAACAAGAACAAAACCAATACGGCAATCAGCACCGTCGTTTCACCGGAAGTCCTTTAATGCGTGATTTTGATTCAGCCAGCCGCAGCAGTGGTGAACAGAATGAACAACAAGATGGCATCAATCATAATCAACAACAAGATGGACGCAATAATTATCGCTATTCACCGGAGACAACAGACTACGATTCGAATTGTGGTGATGTGGACAGTGAGTATTACAATGGCAACATTGCTTGCAAAATTCTTCTGCTCTCACTCTCTAATTGTAACTCTATCTCACTTCTACATACATACAAATAAACCAAAAAAAAAAAATATGTATATTTCAGGCCTGTCAGGTGAAATGAATGGTGTCTCGACGTCATGTTCGAACTATGCAAAATTCCATGCTTCAAGTATGCCAGTATTAGAGGATGGACTTTCTTCGGGACATACATCCGATACCGAAAACAACAATAATAATAACAACAACAATAATAATAATACAAATAATTTTAATATTGTACAACAACAAACAAATTCTGGTATTCATCATACAAGTGTTGGTGGCGTTAGCGGTGGTATTTCAGTACTAATGGATATGAAACGCGTACCCACAAACAGTAGCATAAGCACCATGAATAATATTAACCCCTCAACAGCAGTGGCAGCAGATGTTTTAGTTACGGGCGAAAGGTATAATTCTGTCTCACCGAATGGTGGACATCAACGGAAACTTGAAAGTCCGATTAGCAGTACTGGTATGGGTATACTAGACGATCCGATTCGTGATTACGGAAGACAAACGGGACGAGATGGTCACATGCGGAATACTCACGACCGAGAATTGTTAGGTCAGAGCCCAACCAACATTGGAAGCAGCAATAAAGTATTTAAAAATATCGATCCCGATCTGGATGCTCTCTACTCGATAAGTGAGTGTAGAAAATCTATCATTATTTATTTGTTTTGAAGTATTTCACCATGAGTTAAAAGGATTCTTAAATAATCGTTAAGTAATCAGGACCATTTCCGATTAGTAAAACAATAGAAATTAATTTAAAAATTTTCAGAAAATCATTGCGATTAAATTTTGATTATTTTATATTAGTTTTTATTAATTTTATTCAATTTTCACTCATGTCAATTTAAATTAAAAATGATTACTTAATCCTTAATCATTAATGATTTCTTTTCAAATTTTTCAGATTAATGGAAAAATCTAAAGTAATCTAAAAACTGTCAGAACATAATCGGGATTGAATTCTGATTACTTATTTTTGTAATTTAATTTTTAATTATTTCAATACAAATTTAAAATACTTTTTTAATGAATACTTAATCATTTTTAATTTGTTCTCAGATTAATTGAAAAATTTAAATTAGTTTAAGATCTATTAGAAAATAATCGCGATAGAATTTTGATAACATTTTGATTTAATTTTTATTCATTCCATTCAATTTTAACTTAATTCAAATTTATTTATTTTATTTTAATTCAATTTTAATTAAAAATTTAATATATTAAATTTTTAATTAATTTGAAATGGTTTAGATTATTTTACGATTATTTTAGATTCCTAATCATTGACTATTAGATTCATAAATGAAAACAAGTTATTAATAATCGTTATTTGAATGCAAAAGGAAAAAGTTGCACTAATTTATTTATGATTGATTAAATAATCATGATTACACAAACCTGATAATAGTAATCTAACCAAATAAATTAAAAATTTTCAATTTTCGCAGATGTCTTTCATCGAACTGATTTGGTTCAAATGACACCGCCACCGCCAGCACCGGCGCCACATCGTAAGCCCAATACCGGTATAACCGAAACCGATCTAAATCAGGGAGTGACTTTTACTGAAATTCGTTCAGGAACAGCAACAACATCTCCCACGCCAACAACATCAATAGCATCGGCGATAAGCTCAACACTTAATCGCAATAGGAATAATATAGCACAAAGCAATTGTCTGCCATCATTGCAGCAAGGAAATCAATTGCATAGCAATACAAATCGATCGTATCAAACGCAACAGCAGCAGCCACCACCAATACCCGAACGCGCGGCATTACAGCAACGTTCGCCGTCACCGGGTCACAATTCACCGGTTTGGCTACCAAGGCATCTAGACAATAGCGCCAATAAGAGTCTTCTCGAGACATCATCCGGCAATCATTCAAAGAATCAAAGTGCCGATGAGGATGACATTGATACCGATCTTGAAACTGATCGTCTACTCGGGCATCAGCGACTCGACGATCAAGGCTATTATGATGACAATAAAGCTTGGGAACGTAATAAGTCGCGATCATTGCTTTCGAAAATCTCACCAAAACAACAACAATTACCGAGCACAAAGACACGTAACGGCTATAATGCTCTACTCTCATCCACGCCAGAAATCCCACCGCCGATACCACCGAAAAACTCATCATCATCATCGAACAAATTACTTGACCTCAGCGGTTCGCTGTCATCGCCGGATCATAGTGATAAATCACCAATGAAATCGCGTGATGTCCAGGAGTGTGTTGTCGCAATGAATAGCAGCAGCCCCGGCGGGTCGAATAATTCGGGACGTATTAGCGGTAATATGAAAAAGGACGTCGAGGGAATGACGAGCACCAATAATGGCATAGCCACCAATAACGGGCATACGAATGGTGGTGGGGTGGTGGAGGTGGTGGTAGTAGTAATAGCAATAATAGCAGCAGTACCAGCGGTAACGAAAGTGTCGGTAACGTGGGATCAAATCACGCCAATGGCGAGAAAAAAGTCAAAAAGAGTAAGAATAAAGAAGGTAAATTCTTTGGGTTTATCTTCGGGCAAGTAGTGTCGTTTCATCGATTTTAGTAGACGTTGTTGTTGTTCAATAAATATTAGAATAGCAAAAATGTAAATGGGCAAAAATCAGAATGGGTTTGAGTGCTAAAGATGAGTGTTATTGGGCAGCGAGCGGAATCGTATAAACGAGCAAAAGATAAATTCAAATTTTGTTCTGGGCGGGAGTAAAAATACTGGGAAAAAAACCATTAATCTTCAATAATGGGGACATTCGATTGCTTTGAATACCTCTGTGATCAAATGAATTAATTTATCAGATAATCGCTTATTAGTTAAAAAAAAAAAAGTACTAAATGGTTCGATCAACAACCATCATACGTACATATATCCTTCAAACCTTTAAGCACATGTTATTCTCAGTTACGCATTTCCATTTAATACTCATTTTTAGTACTCTTAATGTAGCCCAATTAATGTAGAAACTATCGAATTGGATTGACAAATGTTTTTTCGATATACATAATAGTATTGTAATTATCGCTTCTTTTGATTTTTTCAAAATTCACTTTTCAACACAACCCATTTACGAGTGTTATTTTCAAAAAAAAATAAAAATTTGTACAACATCGGCGTTTCAAAGATTTTGCTGTTTTTTCTCTCGCCAGAACTTAATCGATCGCTAATATCGAATCTTATTTTTGCATGCGTTCCGTTCCGTTTCATTTCGAATTTTGTGTGTGTGTAATACTGCTTTCAAAACGTCGTCTACTACAAATTCGTTTCTTCGTTCTGTCGTACTTCATACTTTGTAAGATATCAAACTAATTTTTCATACATACCAATATCTTTCTGTAGTTTCGAATGCTAATATCTAAAAAATTTCATTCAATTTCATGCAAAATTAATTTTCGATCGAATGTTCCGATTCAGGTGGAGCAGTGCTCATCGAAGGTGTTCTCTTTCGGGCAAAGTATTTGGGATCGACCCAACTCGTCTGCGAGGGACAACCAACAAAATCAACACGTATGATGCAGGCCGAAGAGGCTGTTTCCAGGATAAAGGTGCATTTTCAATTATGAAAATTTATTTTAAAGAAAATTAGTACAAATAAGTGTTGTACCTAAAATTAGTACGACAAATACAATTTGTACTAAAAAATTTTGTACTAAATTTTTTGTGCTAAATTTTTTGTACTAAATTTTTTTGTACTAAAATTTCTCGTACTAAAGTTTTTTGTGATGAATATTTTTTTTCGTACATTTTGATCGTTTTATTTTGAATTGGCTATAAAATGCAATCATTAGAGTCGATCATTTCAAACAAATTGAGTTTCAGCTAGATTGCTATTCGAGTAGAGATATGTATGTACATATGTATTAGGAAAATTGGCTTATGATGTAAGATAATTTTCAGTAGGAAAACAGAGACTATTTAAATTCAGCACCTAAAATTATGTTTTGGAATATTTAAAGTATCGTTAAGAAAATAAGAAAAACCCCAAAAGCCTTAACAGAAGAAGTGTATTATAAAGGAATAGTTTTCAATAACGAACACTTTCTCAACATTGAAAATAATCTTAATATAATATTATATGTATATGGCAAAAAGATCAAAAAGATCTGTTAATGATCGCGGTGTTAAATATATTTCATATTATTGAAAATTATTCGAGCTTAACCGCATTGCACCTCCCGCCTGTGGGCGGACATGGCCATGTTTCGTCACTTCGCCACTTGTGACTCATCAGCGCCTTTGGGGTGCTAAGGAGTTTCAAATTTCTTGCACCTTATAAGTGAAGAATTTCAAAACCTCCTAAGAAATATACACACTAATTGTAAAAAATTAGTGGTATTGAGGAATTATTAACCTTCGGTTAACCAATCTTCCTCTAGTTTTGACTTAAGCAAAGATTTGCTTAAGTCTACTCCCGTGCTCAGGGTTTTTTTTATATGTATATGGCAAAAAGATCAAAAAGATCTGTTAATGATCGCGGTGTTAAATATATTTCATATTATTGAAAATTATTCGAGCTTAACCGCATTGCATTTATATGCATAATTTTGGTTATTGAATTTAAATATTTCTTTTTGTTCTGTTGATTAAATTATTCAAATTATGGATACCAAGTGTTGAATGGCGACAAGAAATTATTTCTCAAGCAGTAATGCCATTTTTTATGGCGTAGTCTTTTCTTAATAAATATTTAGGCACATCATCCTCATACATGAAAAAGTTCCAAAAATTTTCAACCCGACATTACCTTTTTTGGGGTCAATTTTTATTAATGTAATTTTGATATATTAAAAACCTCTATGAGTTGGTATTGCGCCTTAAAGCTCACTACAGATAAATGAAAATAAATAAAAAAAATTTTAATTTCACGAATTCATTGCACATTAAGTTAGTACCATGCTTTTCTCAATAATCAATGACTATGCTCTATATACTTTCATGAAATTTAATTAATTGATAACTCGGCAACCGCATACTACTCTACTACTCCTAATAAAAAATACGACCACTAGGCATTGGTAAGTAAATAAAAAAAAAAACTCCACCCAGCTATAGTAATTCACTTCATAAATGCTTTTAAAGCTTTAGTTTTGACAAAATTGCCTTCTGATGCCTATTAATAATATTCAATTCAGAATGTTACTATTCAATTCGAAGATGCTCTAATTGAAACTTTAACACTTTTCAGGCCCCGGATAGCGATGTCCAACCGAGCACTGAAGTGGATCTATTTATATCGACTGAAAAAATCATGGTACTTAATACTGACCTCAAAGAGATCATGATGGATCATGCATTGCGCACAATTTCCTATATCGCCGATATTGGTGATCTAGTTGTATTGATGGCACGCCGCCGATTCGTTCCTCAGGACATCGATGATGCACCCAAACCGAATAGGACACCAAAAATGATTTGCCATGTCTTCGAAAGCGATGAGGCGCAATTTATAGCACAATCGATTGGACAAGCCTTTCAGGTCGCCTATATGGAATTTCTTAAGGCGAATGGCATCGAAGATCATAGTTTCGTTAAAGAAATGGACTATCAAGAAGTGCTAAATAGCCAAGAGATATTCGGCGATGAATTGGAAATTTTCGCGAAAAAGGAATTGCAAAAGGAGGTCGTTGTACCGAAGGCAAAAGGTGAAATTCTTGGTGTCGTCATTGTCGAAAGCGGTTGGGGTTCAATGCTACCGACAGTGGTAATTGCAAATCTTATGTCTTCGGGAGCAGCGGCACGTTGTGGTCAACTGAATATTGGCGATCAACTGATAGCGATAAATGGTCTCAGTCTAGTTGGATTGCCACTTTCGACATGTCAGAATTATATAAAAAATACGAAAAATCAAACTGTCGTCAAATTCACTGTTGTACCGTGCCCGCCTGTGGTCGAGGTTAAAATCAAAAGACCCAATACGAAATATCAACTGGGCTTTAGCGTACAAAACGGAGTGGTAAGTCGATTGGGTATTTGGTTATAGTCGTTGGGCTCGTAGAGAGGATCGGTGGGCAAAAAAGGGTCTTACGCCTGCTTTAAGCTTAGCTTCTCAAGAATTCAGGGACCTCTTAGAAGGTCCGGGCTCGGGGAAAATCATCACGTTTTCCTTCGCTCTCGCTTTCTATCTCTACAAACTGCATACGGTCAAACCTCTCTACACATCTACCTACACTTACACATCTATGGAATCCGTACAAAACTTTTTCTATAACAAGTTGGCTGATAAGTCCCCGGTCTAACAAAGAAAAACACATTTTTTTGTCAAAATTCGTTTTTATTATTCAACATAGTTCCCTTCAAGAGCGATACAACGAATATAACGACCTTCCAATTTTTTGATACCATTTTGGTAGTACTCCTTCGGTTTTGCCTCAAAATAGGCCTCAGTTTCGGCGATCACCTCTTCATTGCAGCCAAATTTTTTCCCTGCGAGCATCCTTTTGAGGTCTGAGAACAAGAAAAAGTCGCTGGGGGCCAGATCTGGAGAATACGGTGGGTGGGGAAGCAATTCGAAGCCTAATTCATGAATTTTTGCCATCGTTCTCAATGACTTGTGGCACGGTGCGTTGTCTTGGTGGAACAACACTTTTTTCTTCTTCATATGGGGCCGTTTTGCCGCGATTTCGACCTTCAAACGCTCCAATAACGACATATATATAGTCACTGTTGATGGGTTTCCCTTCTCAAGATAATCGATAAAAATTATTCCAGCGGACTTTTGAGTCTTTCCACGCTTCGGAGACGGTTCACCGATCGCTGTCCACTCAGCCGACTGTCGATTGGACTCAGGAGTGTAGTGATAGAGCCATGTTTCATCCATTGTCACATATCGACGCAAAAACTCGGGTGTATTGCGAGTTAACAGCTGCAAACACCGCTCAGAATCATCAACACGATGTTGTTTTTGGTCAAATGTGAGCTCGCGCGGCACCCATTTTGCACAGAGCTTTTTCATATCCAAATATTGATGAATGATATGACCAACACGTTCCTTTGATATCTTTAAGGCCTCTGCTATCTCGATCAACTTCATTTTACGGTCATTCAAAATCATTTTGTGAATTTTTTTGATGTTTTCGTCGGTAACCACCTCTTTCGGGCGTCCACTGCGTTCACCGTCCTCCGTGCTCATTTCACCACGCTTGAATTTTGCATACCAATCAATTATTGTTGATTTTCCTGGGGCAGAGTCCGGAAACTCATTATCAAGCCAAGTTTTTGCTTCCACTGTATTTTTTCCCTTCAGAAAACAGTATTTTATCAAAACACGAAATTCCTTTTTTTCCATTTTTTTCACAATAACAAAAGTTGCTTCACAAAAGACGCTCTGTCTCACAAACTAATTAAGTTACAGACGTCAAATTTTGACACGAATCATTTGAAGGTTGCCACTATATAAAAATAATATGCATTTAATACTAGCGACGCCATCTATGTGTCAGACCGGGGACTTATCAGCCAACCTGTTATGTGTCAGACCGGGGACTTATCAGCCAACCTGTTATTCTTGTATTCTTTGTGTATTTTACTCGGAAATCTTGAGAATCCTTATAGAAAGTTATTAATTCAATTTTCTCAATTAATTTTTTGCGCAGATCTGCAGCCTTTTGCGCGGTGGAATTGCAGAACGCGGTGGCGTTCGTGTTGGTCATAGAATTATTGAGATAAATAATCAAAGTGTCGTTGCCGTGCCTCATGAGAAAATTGTAAATCTTCTAGCGACATCAGTTGGCGAGGTAAGCGTTATAAAAAAAAAAAAAAAAATGAATCCCTTCATGAGTTCTTAAACATTGAAATAATTCTTCAAAAATCTTTCTTCCAGATTTTAATGAAAACAATGCCAACATCGATGTTCCGTTTGTTAACTGGACAAGAAACTCCAATTTATATTTAAGCAAATTCATTAAAAATAGCTTCGACGGCATTGACGGCAAGCGCGAAAGGATATACAACCCGAAGTGCATAGATTTAAAGAATAACATGCTTGAAGCTAACAAGAGCATTGAAACCATATTAAAGCAAAAAACCAAATTGAATATTAAGGTAAATCTCTTAAAATGTATTTCATAAACGCTGGAAATCCTATTCCATAAAAAAGAAACCATAATAATTACGTAAAAACTTAAGGCAATTCTGTTCGCGATGTAAATGGGTTCTCGTATTTAGCATGCTTATTTCTAATTTTGTACTCTACAAATACGTTACGCTATTTAGTAAAAAGCAAAAACCAAAAGGAAGTCTTTCAAAGCATTCAATTTTCAAGAAAACTAATCAATTATAAAACAAAAATACACAAAAATTTAAATAAAAAAGCTTTCTTAGGGCCGTTTTCTCATCCAACTTTTAAGATCCATCTGCCAGTTGAATTTCATTTTCTTTGACTTATTAATCAAATTTGTATGAAATTATCATCAGGATCATTTAACTTACAGATAAGAAATGATAAGAAAACGGCCCTTTTTCTCATTTATGTAACATTTATGATAAAAAAAATGAAAATATACCTATTTGCCTAAGATGAGGGCGGCGATGATGTGTGATTAAATTGAATTTGCAATTCGTCCTTTAAAACGCAAGCTTATTAAAATTCATAGCCCAAATTGTAGATTTAAAAAAAAAAAGAAAGAAAAGGAAATTTCAAAAAAAAAAAATGACTATAAAGCTTATACTAATGTTTACAGCTTTTATTATAAGCTTGCATAGTTTTAATAAATGACATTACAGAAAAGATATATTTATGAAATTATGCTTGTTTGTTAAATGCTTATTCATATACATATACACACGATTAGGAAATTAAAAGCAAATAGTTACTTAATGTATGAAACTCTCAATGTAGAAGGTGTCTGTGGGGTAAAAAGATTCGAGAGAAAAACAAAAACTATTATGTATTGAAACCCGTAGATGTATGTATAAATTGTAAAAAAATGCAGGTCGGACACAGTTTAAATTATTTTATTTAACTTAATTTATTTTATTTTTTATCTATGATTATTTGCTTCAAGCTTCCAATATTCTTTCTTCGAATTTGGAGAAGACTTTCTTTATTAAAATATCGCCAAAGTTTTTTCAATTTAATCGCAATCAATCGCGGCATTCACGGGTTCAATTTATTTAGTCCATTTTATATGAACGCACAGGATGTCGACGGAGAGCTGTATAAAGGTGCTTTCCTATTTGAAAAGTAAAGCGCTTTCAACAATTATTTTGCTTTCACTTGCCAAGTGTGGTTGATCGATAAGCAAGAAAACTTACTTCTTCAGGAAGTAAAGGCGCTTTACTTGCCAATTGGCGAAGCACTTTAACAATAATTAATCTTATATCGTCTTATGCTTGGCAATGCTTTGCTATCCTCTAGCTGATTGAAGCTTTACATCTATCGGATGACAAATAATATTTATTTATTTAGACTGTTATGTGTGAGATTTTTTTAAAAATAAATAAGTATAGCATCAGAAAACCTTTGAGAAATCTTTAGTTAAAGGGATCTAAGTCGTCTGGAAGCTCTGAAGAGTAGGATACGACAACTTTTCGAATGAATGAGTTTTAATAATCTTTAAGGTCTTGAAAATAGCTTTTTGAATGGTTTTTTAGTCAATTTTTACTTATATTTATATTTATTTATTAATAATAAATTTTATTTTTATTTTTATTCATTTATATTTTTATTTTTATTAATTATATTTTTATTTATTTAAATTCTATAAAAAATTCTTTGCATCCCCACGTTTCAGTGAAATTCCTTCAGATTTTAATAAAAATAAAAAAATACTTTCCCATTCTCCATAATCTCTCGCTCGCAAAACATAAAATACAAAGTAAGGAACAATAAAAGCAAAACAAAAAAAAAACTTAAATTAAATTATAATAAAAACGTTAAAGTTGAAAATGGACACGTGTGTGCGACCGACCATTCACACAAATGAAATAAAACAAATAAAAAATAAAGGAAAAAAAAACAAAATAATTTATAGTTGGAAGCTGGAAAGAAAATTCCTAAAAATAAAACTAAGCTAATGAAATATTGGTCTTTGCCCTCTACTGTTGTGTCTTAAGAAAAAAATGTTAAAGTCCAATATTGAAATAAAAGAAACAAAAGATTTTAAAACAGAGAAAATAAAACCAAGTTGAAAACCAAAGCGTAAATGAAAATGAATTGTTGATGCACATAAATTTCAAAAACGCTTTTCACGCCCCCACTGAATGCTGACATAAATTTGCGATTACTCTTACTCCGTTTATAAATCGAAATATATACATATATATATATATTTATATAGCTCTATACCGAATATGGTTCAAAATTTCAAAAACCATTTTTTCCTTTCTTTTCAAATTTCAATTTTTCGAAACTCTTTATAAGCAATTTCATGAATTAAAATTTAAGTCTAGGAATTCAAAAACTGTTTCTGAGATTTTCACATGACAGTACCTACTTGTATATAAATCCACTTCAAATAAGAAGTTGTCGCTCATATAAAAAAAAAACAAAAAAAAAAACAAAAAAAACACAAAAAAAAGGAAAAATACAAGAGGATTTAATTGAAATTGTTTCAAATTCTTTTGAAAGTTGCATATTAAAAACTAATAAAAAATAATAAAAATAATTAAAAATAGATTTAAGTACCTTATGTAAAAAAAGTGCATATAAAAAAAATTTTCAAATTCTCTCTGTTTAAAATTCAAGGAAGGGGAAATTCCTTTAAAGATTGTACGGCAGATTATTAAAGTAATGCAACAGCAACAATGTTAACGTATATAACCACAGCTTAGTATACATATACACACCCTACTTATATATGTACATAATTATATAAAATTGTATTGAATAAAACATTATGATGCGTATATTAAATATAATTCCAAAAGCAGTAACTTCTCCTTTTTCTAATTTATTTTATTTATTATTTATTTATTTATTTATTTATTATTATTATTTATTTATTATATTATTATTTATTTATTATTTATTTATTTATTTATTTATTATTTATTTATTATTTTTATTTATTTATTTATTTATTTATTTATTTATTATTATTTATTATTATTTATTATTTATTTATTTTATTTATTTATTATTTATTTATTATTTATTTATTATATTTATTATATTATTTATTATTTATTATTTATTTTTATTATTTTATTTTTATTATTTATTTATTATTTATTTATTATTTATTTATTATTTATTTATTATTTATTTATTATTTATTTATTATTTATTTATTATTTATTTATTATTTATTTATTTATTTATTATTTATTATTTATTTATTTATTTTATTTATTATTTATTTTATTATTATTTATTTATTATTTATTTATTATTATTTTTATTTATTTATTTTTATTCATTATTTATTTATTTTTATTTATGATTTATATTTATTATTTATTTCAGTTATTTGTTCGAGAGTTATATGTCTGATGATTTCAACGATTATTTATAAACGATAGTCTTATTTCCGGATAATAATGTGTACTAGTTATTGGATTGTATTCTAGATTAATTATTGTCAGGTATTTAATTTCAAAAGGTCATTATTGAACTTTTTAAACTGAATATTTATTTAATAATGAATCAGCGATTTATGAATAATTACAATTTCGGGAATATGTCGACGTATATCATAATGAAATGATCGTCAGTAACAATTAAATTTCTTAAAAGGTACCTTTGCTTGAATATTTGGAACTGAAGAAATTATAATGACAGTTCGATTTCAAATCAAAAAGGAATCGTTATACGATATACAGTATAATCTTCCCGGATAATTGAATTCGAATACATGGAAAATATTAATTTGTATAATAGCTTAATAATGATTCAGGTAACATATTTGGATTACTTGAAAACGATATACTTAAGATATCAAATTTTGGATAAAAGGATATCCGATTTATACGGATAATACAGATAATCGCATTCCCGGATAATCATAGTTCGAATAATCGGATATCCTGATAATCAGATTTACGGATAATCGCATTTCAGGATAATCATAGTTCGGATAATGGGATATGAAAATCAGATATACATATATTCGGATATACAGGTAATTGGATTTAAAGATAATCGGGAATACGGATAGTCTTAGTGCGGATAATCGGATATCCAGATAATTTAAAGTGTGGAAAATCGTGTATCCGGATAATCGGATCCGGATAATCGGATATCTGGATAATCGGATATCTGGATAATCGGATATCTGGATAATCGGATATCTGGATAATCGGATATCTGGATAATCGGATATTTGGATAATCGGATATCTGGATAATTGGATACCCGGATAATCGATGTTCAGATAATCGAAATTCCACCGTACAATGTATAAATATTCCAACCCAATATTTAAAGACGGTTTCGGCAATACGCTAAGGTCCATGTGTGAGTTCAATACGTCAACGACTCCCATTCATCACAAACACTTCGACAGTCTCCCGACTTCTTTGAGGCTTATCTGAAAAAAATAAAATCAAGTTCATGGTAGAGTTGCAAAAATGCAAATATGCATGATTTGCAATAGTGCAGGAATTCTTGAAGATTTTCAGAACATACAATCATATTAAACCAGTTCCAATAACCTACGCTTTCGATTGTAACTGGCTCCATATGTTTGCATGCTTTGAATATTTTGATATTATGCATTTACCTTTTTTCCGCATAAAAATGCATCGTACAATTTCCGCAAGAGGGTATTCCAAGAAAAGTGTAATAAAATATGAAATAAAATAAGTAGCTACCGCTGTTGAAAAGACATTGGTCAACTGAATTAAATAACAGAAAAAAAGCCATTTAAAAGCATACAACAATTTAATTTCACATCTTCCAACTTACAATCATCAATCGATTGATATGAACGGGAGCTCTAAAATGACCCATGAGGACACGTATAACGACCACATGCCACAAATAGCTTTGATACGAAATTCTCGCCATTATACGAAAAACATTTAAATTTAGAAAATCCTTTCCGATCCCTAGAATTTTGACATACAAAACAAAAAAGAGGGGACCATTATTTCAGATGGGCATAAAAATGTATAAATTACTATACGAACATCCGATTTGAAAGCAGAGACCCAAAATAATCAATGACAGAATGAATGAGAAAATGTTCTTAAATAGCCCAGCGTACAGTGCCTCCGTAATTGATGGTTTCTCTGAATCGTTGGCTATAAACCAGTAGCCCGAAATTATAAGCCCAAAACCTAATGGAAATGTAAGCCACCAAAGAAGGTTTAATTTAAGATTGCTGAGATTTTGTTTTTTGTTCCGCAGCTCCAGGAATATATCGGCGAACCAGCAACCCAAGAGACTAGCACCCATATTTGTGTAAAATGGCAAATAGGACCCATAGAGTGTAGGCGTGTTCCGATAGTACAAATAGCGGTAGGATCTAAAAAAAAAAAAAAAAAATTAATTGATATTAAATTCTTCTCTCCCATGTGAGACGCTATAAACGCGTTTTTACTCTGGATCCGTTATGAAAAACGCATCTAATTTTTGCAAATATGTCACCAACGCCGGGATTACGATGCTCAACGCCAGAAGAATACTAAAAACGATTTTCTTGATTCTTGGGTATCTGAAATATATTTACATTTAGGAATATAAAAAACTCGTATCGTCCCGGGGACAAGGTTTACACACTCACTTTGTTACAATAGTGGTAACCAGAACGAAAATGCCGAAAAGTTGGAAGTCCGTAGCTAGATACCAGGTGTGGTGAAGACACTTTGGAATGAAATAGAAAATAACTGCAGTTCTTGAAAGTACTTGATAAATGAACGACATTCCTATATTTGGTTTCGCTAGTTTGAAAACAGGTCAATTTCAAATCGATCTTGAAAAGTTTGGCCGAGAATTAAGTTACGGACTTACTTATGGCAATATCTCGTAAACCGTTTAAAATTTTATTTTCCTATCTGCAACAAATTTTTAGCCTTATACATGGAAAAAGTCATGACTGCCCCAAGAAACTCCATCTAGTAGCTAAAAATAGGAAAAATCTTTAAAAAAATATTTAATTTTTCACTTCTTTTGACTATTTCTGGCCCATATCGTCAAACTTCTAAGAATTTTATAAAAAGTATAATATAGCTGGGCAATCTCTTCGAGCGCATAAACTGTATCCGAGCGCTCCTTTATATCGTTTTGATACTCCAAAGTTAGAAATTTTTACTCGAAATCAGAAGATTTTTTCACATTTTACGTATTGAAGCGTGTAGATCAAACTACGCACAAAAGCCGGGGAGAAATTCGGAACGGTGCAGGGCCGGACAGAGGGTGGAAAGGGGTTTGTAAAATGGCCTTACTTTCGTATGAATTACCCTCCTGGTCTGCAATTTATCTGTGCTTTTAAAGTCGATTCCAAAACTTCGTTTTCCTCTTAAATAAGCAGTCCCGAAATGGGTCTGAATATCACAAAAAAAAAAAAAAAAATCATCCCTTACATTTTCACGCATATCCTCCAAATTATTTAAAAGAAAGAAGCTCTTCCACCAATAATCACGGCAAAATTTCTGCTCGGCTGCGGTAATATGCCTCCAGAAAGGACCATCTTGAACGTTGCTCATGAAGGATGTTGAGAACAAAAGCAAAAGTCCAATACTAGGTGATAGTCTAAAACGAAAGCCTCTTAATTATTCCCATACACATCGCTAATTTCAATTATTGGAATTCACCTCAAAAATCGTAGAAAAACCATTTGACTGAACATCTTCAGACACCGAAGGACACTGGACTCGGGTGTTATAATTTGGCGTTCTTTGAAATTGACATAGAGTAAAAAACCGCTCATTACGAAGAATGCCTGAATTATGACAGTACCATTTGAGAATATCGAAACCTCTGGACGATAGTAGAATTGCTCGAAAAATTCGGGATTCTGTATATGCATGACCATGAAAATGACAAGGACATGTGCCATAATAACAAGGAACATTGCGATGGAACGTATGCCATCTAAAAATTTCAATTGCTCCTCGGTTTTTGTTCTAGGCGGTCGACAAAGGCGATAGTAATTACGGCAAATCGAAAAGGCAGTAAGGATTGCGTGAGCTGAAATTAAGTATCTTGATGAGAATGAATACTAAGAATTTTTAAACGAATTTATAATTCTATTACGAGTATGAGATAGACGAAGCTTGTAATACTCATCATTTTGAAGAGATAAAATCTGTCGCCTTTTCAGAATAAAATCGAAGACACTCGAGAGAAATACACAAAACATAATTGCATTAGTTGTTGTCACGAATAATGTATGCCAGATATCTGAAAATAATTAATGTTTCAGAGTGTTAAAATCAAAATTCCTTTAAAAAATGATAAACAGGTCTTTCATGGGTAAATTACAGATCCCTAGAAGAAACCAAAATGATCACTTCTGGTATGGAAAATTGCAAGTCCCTTAACTTTGTAGACCAGTGTAATAAAATATTTTAGGCCCTTTTAAGGCTTCTTTAAACAGATTTTTTCTATGGATTAAATGAACCCAAGTTAACAAAAAACATCACTTATAGCACAGTCAATTTCAAATCCTTTTGTAGACCAATGTAATAAAATATTTTAAATCGTTTAAGACCTACCCCACTTGAACTCATCATCATTTCCGTCACAATACTCAACAAAAATCCGCAGACTCAAATTATAGCTGTTAATGAAATCTCGATTGAGACAATTCATTAATAAAATAAAATATTTCTTTCGATAAAGCCATGTTCTGTCCCCATCGAAATCGTAGACATTGGTGTAATAGGTTTTTAGCTAAAAATTGCCTTGATTAATTTTCAAATTAGTCTTCAATGAAAACGATCTTACCTCTTCATCTAGAATGTTACCCATGATATTCTCCGATGTATCACTCACATTCGGTGTTCTCGTGCATCGTTCAAGACATACCCCAAAGAAGAGATGATCATGCCGATAGCGCCGTCTCTGATCGGCTGAAATTTCTTCAATTTCATGCCAAAGCGGTACAGAATCATTGGGCACGATTTCCGCAAAGACTATACAATAAGTTCCATTTTCGGAGCCATATCGAAGGCATTTGTCGTAATCGTCAAAATCATACATTTGAGGTACATTTTTATAGAGGGACACTAGAAAAAAGAGAATGGATATAATCCAAAAATTTTCACTCTAATAAAAAGATCTTAAAGCCGTTATCATGGCTATTAACGAAGATCGGGGGGTTTCTTTTTTAACTTACGATTAAAATTACAATAACAACGTCCGATGAAACTAAAATTAAATAGAACAGAATAAAATTGATACTCATAACGTTTACGGTCCGATCAAAATGAATTTAAAGTCTGACGATACAATGTAAACTGAAAGACCAAATAAATGTGGCTCCGATATCAAAGCAAATATAGCGTGATCGGGAAAACAATTGAGCTACTTCAAAAAACCGCCTCAATTCATCTTGGCTGGGCTTATTGATTTGCGACTTATAAAAATCAGAGTCATTTCCCGTATGGAAGGTTTAAAACAAATAGTTTTAATGGAAATCAGAGAAAGTGAGAACTTTAAACTTTTGGGTCTTAACCTTTTTACTGGACGGCCTCTGTGCCATAGTTGGCCCTGGTTTCGACTCCCAGCTCAGGTCGTGGATGTGGTTTAGTTTTCCTGTTTTTCTCTTTGGTTTAGGTACCATTTTTCGTGGTTTCACAAAGGGTCCATGGGGCCTAATTGTGTCAACCTTCTTTGTGGCAGTCACATTAACCTAACCTAACCTTTTTGTTAAGAAGGACTATTATAGGTTTTCTTCTTTTTTTTTGGCTTTGGCCCGGAAAGCATTTTGAAGTTTGATATTCAAAAGGATTTCGGTCGGTGATTTTCTGAATGCTAAAAAGTTTTTAAATACCGTGGACCATAGATTCGGAAACACTGATTTAAACCATATAATTTCAAACGAAGCATTTCAGAATTCATTTCAAGTTCTAAATTTTCGGTTTCAGAAATCGTGATGATTTGAGATCAATATTTGTTCATCATTTTAACACGGAATAGACAACTCGTCAAAATTATCTTTAAGATGATACAGTAAAAATTAAATGGACCCTAAGCCCAGTCTTGGCATAAAGGTTATTTCATTTTCAAAATTTCCAGGTTTGAATTGCAAGTTAAGGCTGGTCTCCAGTTCCCCAAGGAATGAAAATCTCCATATAAAAAAAAGCCAAAGAAATGCTTAAGAAATATTTCTTCAAGAAATTTTCTGCATGCAGTCCCCAGTTCGGCAAAAAAGTAGTACATATTTTAATACGTTTTTTTGACATAAAATGTGTACGGTAACCCAGGCTATCAGCAGAAATAATTGCAAATGAATTGTTTCTTGGAGAAATTTTGACAAGTGAGGTAGGTCAGTTGTGATTGTATAGAAATAGTGCATCCATTTTTCGGGTTTTTTCAAAAAACATGGAGAAAAACCCCAAAAAAACCAAAACGCTTAATAAATTTCTCAAACGAGAATAAACGCGAATTAATATCGCTTGTTAAAGAGAGTAGAAGAATTTGCGCGCTTTTTATTCTGATCGTTTATAATCGCGCCTTTTTAATTTCTGTGTTTCGTTTCACTTTTTGGACGCATGTGACATATGACAGATTGCCTCTGTTGCACTAAAAAGTTCTGTAGTACTACCTTTTTTCCTCGGAGAAAAAAATAGAAAATTTCTGCTGACATTCCTTACCGAACTGGAGACCAGCCTTTAATCAGAAATCTGTTATTGAAACATTTCTTTGAATTCTATAGCTAAAGGCCTATACTGAGATATGCAGTAAGTAAAGTGCCCATAAGAAACAAATGCACAAGAAAAAAAAAAAAACGAAAAGTATTGAATACGCAGGGTTGCATGAGACTTTTCGCCTTTACTTCGCAAGAGAAATGAACATGGTTTCTAATGCAAAGTGAAAGCGAGTCCAGCTGATTGTTGAATTGATTTCTGAAAACAAACATGGAAGCCGACTTCGAAAGTATAAAATTGTTGGCATACTTCGAAGAATTTAAGAAGCGTAAATAGAGTTGTCTCTCTCACACTTTGCGAAGTTAAAGCGAACAGGATTCTAATGGCCAAGGTACAATAGTCCGAGACTCACGCGTGCAACACTCTCTGCCTCGCTCTCCTTCTATATCATTGTATCTCTTTCTTCCACTCTCTCCCGCACGCTCGTATTCCATCGGACTATTGTACCTAGACCTTAATGTGCAAGAATTTACTGCACATCTCAGTTCAAGCTCTAAGCAATTGTAAAAAGCTTACTTCGAAGTAGCTTTCGAGTTCTGTTACATGAGCTTTATAGAGGCGCTTTACTTACTGCATATCTGAGTATGGCGCATTACAAGAAAAATATATTCCCTTGGATTATGCTACAAATAATTTTACGTACAGTAAAGCAATATTCATTTCTCTCATTCCACTTTTTCGGATCGAAAGCATTAGAAGCCATTAGTTGCCATTAGGAGCCACAAAAGCCATTGCGTATTATGGCAAGGAACAACAAAAAATAAAATCGGAACAATACGAATGAAAGTGTAATGGCAACGACAAAATGAAATCAAGCAATTACAACGTTTTGTTCAGAGCGAACACAAAATACAGACAATTTTTCTAAAAATAGAAACATATCGAGAAAAAGTTGTATGCAAAGGAGTTCGTTTGTTCGCGGCGTTCGAATTTACAATTAAATTGAAAAGAAATCCAAATGGCGGTGTTCAATCCTTCAAAATTTCAACGAAAGTAACTTAAAGAATTCTACGTTCATTAAATTGGTCTTATTTTTGTACTATCGCCGGAGATTCGAAGGAAATCAAAATGCTTTTGAAATGCACAAAAACAAGTTCTGGTTCCAGTCCATCAACAACATTTATACATCGTGGAACAGGTTTGTACACAATTTTCGAGATTATAATTTCTTAATTTTTTTTCTTTTATTTTGATTGGAGTTTAACGGAGAAACGGAAAGAGAAAGCCTAAAAGATATATTTCACAGAGTATATTCGAGACGTTTTTTGGGATGTAATTCATTTTTGATTTGACTTCTTATTGGATATATAGGGGTCTTTTGTTGTTCGCAAAAGATGAAGGCTGTTTTGATTTGATCAACTGAAATGCGCCTGTTTTGTGAATAGAATTTCGTACAGAATTCCTCTACACAATGTCCGGTTTTCGTAAATTATTAATCTTCAAGCAATTGTAGTTCTTAGAACCATCCTTTTTGTGGATGCCAACAGGTAGCCATAATGAAATGTCTATAACAAAAGAATATGCTTTCAACAATCGCCATGACAACGTTCAAAATCTCCTCCCAAGTGATTAAAAAACATTTTCCCCCGGACGTCTTAATCCTGTTTAAGTACTTTAATTGCACATAATTACTTTTTGAGCCGAGAGTCCAACTCAAGAGCTACTAGTAGACGCGCAAATACAAGACTTCTCTTAGGCACGCGTAGGCGTAATTGTTTCTAGAAAGCGTTTCATTGTCACGCGTACCGAATTAATTCAGTTTGAAATGTTGCTGCAGCAATTAATTCGAATTCTCATTTAATAAGTAATGCTTAAGTTGCTGGATTTCGATCGCGTGTAAATGCTTCTCGATAATTAAAATCAATTTGTCTGTCGATTTTGGACAACGTTCTATTTTTCCGACTCAAAAGTCGCTAATCTTCGAATTAAGCCGAATTGTTGAACGTTTTGTTTTTCATTATTATTGATGTGCTTTTTCTTTTTGTATTTTCTAATCAACTTTAAAATTCAGCTTCCTATAATATTGTACTCTTCAAGTCAAAAATTCGATAAGGAATATTTGAAAAACAGTCTTAAGCATTCGGTTGTTTGTTGTTTGAAAATTCCCATTGACATAATGTGTATGCACTTAGCCTTACGTTAGCGTTATCAAGTCGATCTTCCTCATAGTCAGCCGATTTAAAGCATGAATACCTATCACGTTTTCGGTGACTATGACTATCAGAGCTAAAAGCCGGATCAAAATCTATGGCCTTAGAGAGACACTTGCTCACCGACCACGAACGACCTGCACCACGTCCGCCATAATTTTTTTGATATTTTTATTTATTTATGTTAATTTATATTATAATTAACCGCAATCAAAGGTCGATAGTGATGAGTATGTTAGATAGGCATTTTCTAGAATCTACAGTAGTTATTAAACTCTCTGATATATAATTGTGTTGATTTTGCTCTTAACTTCGTGAAGATTTCCTTAAATAATGAAAAACCCCGGTGGCAATTATTTCACGGGAACTGTAAAGAGTAATTTTTTTTCTTTTAACCCCAAGCTTATGTAAACAAATGTATTCCAGGAATTTAACGGAAACTGTTGCAATATACATAGTTTAGTCGAGACTTCTTACTTTTGATAACCTTTTGATTTTTTCGGCTATGTCTGTAGGTATCATTCATTATCATATATCTTATTTTCTTATATTATAGCTAAAGTACTTGTAGGTCTCTTTTGAACTTAAAACGTTACTATCGATTGTTCTTCACACGTACCTGTGGCGCTTATTTAATCATAATTATGATTAAATAAGTGTGAGTTGTTATTGTTTGCCATATAAAATTTTGTCATTCATCTGTCGATTCGAATAAGTCAAAGCACACATGATGAGGGAATTAATTTTCTAAGAAAAAAAAAAAAACCAAGGAATTGCGTAAATACTTATGGACTGTTCAATAAGTCAAGTGAAGCTAATACAACATGGGCCCAATGAATGCCACTGAAGGGCTTATGAATGATATTTGAATGATTCGATCCAGTTCCGAGCGGTTTCCATTGAAAAGAGGAAGCAAAATTTTATACAGATAATTCTTATGTACTTTCAAAGGCCCTTTTCTCTCTCTCTCTATCTCTCTCTGTCCATCTCTTCTAAAATATAAATAAAGAATCAAACAATATATGTATTTTCGATTGGAGTAAAGTATTTTAGCTACTTCACTTGCGTGTCTCGATGCACTTTAGAACAATGGCCGATCGTCGTTGTAAACAAATTATCAATTGCAGCAATTCAGTTGCACGATAAGTTACGAAAGTTATTACATATTTACGTGTTCTCTCGCCGAACACACACTTCTATTGATCATTGTCGATTTGCAACATTCTGCATAATTTGTACGAGGTCAATTCAAATGATACCCACACTTACGTGTATACCGACGTATGTAACTAGTGCGCTATCCGAGCAATTTCTTTTATAAGTTTGCTCACTCAAAGAAATTTTAACTTGTCGCCAATGAGAGATAAACATAATACGAGTAGACTTAAAATAAAATATAAAAAAAAATTATTAAAAAAAAAAATAATAATAAAATAAATACTCATAGAATAGAATAAAGGCGGGCAATATAACAACTACCTTCTGGAATTCTTAGTGTGTTCGTTTGTTTCTTTCGATAACAAATTAATTGATATTTTATTTGCCGGCATTACGTTGCAGTTTTTCCCCTAGAAGCATCTACATTGCATCTTGTGTATATATGGATGTACGTACGTATCGATTGCTATGTACTTTGTGCTCTGTTAATAGCGAGAGTGAATTTCATGGAATTGACGTAGAACCATTTCTAATGAAGCGCTATATAACCCTCCATATAACCGAACATTGCAATTGTTGTGACTCAATTGTTTGTTTTCTCAATTGAACTTGTTCTGCGTGGAGGAAGAAGGGATATACCATGTTTGTGCGTTCATTTGATTATTCGAAAATTGTCAATGTGGATAAGAAATTTTGTTATTATTAATTTTATTTAATTTCAATCACTCTTTAGTTGCTATATGGAAGGAAAATACACTGAGGCTCATAGACCTTACCCTTACAAGAGACTCAGAAGCGGATAAACTATTCCCTTCAACCATTTCAAAATTAACTATCTTCTACGTTTTGTCGAGAATTAATCTCAGATCTAGTCGGCTTAGCAAATTAAAATCGGATCTAGTTGGCCAACTTTCCTTTCGGCATAGTCTGGCACCCGCCTTCGCCCCTGATTGCACGAATTGAACAAATCGCTGACGACACAAGACTAAAGCATAGGTGGAAACGATGGAAAATCCATACAAATGTCGTAAGCTTCACGCACGACACTCTGCAGGACAGGTCATTCACGAAGTCATGCATCCCAAGTATAGAGGAAGTCCTTCATTGCTGGCCTTGCGTAATGCAGTCCTGAATATATTCTTAAATTTTTTTTTTTTAATTTTAAAGCCTGCTTCATTAAATGTAAATACAGAGTACACTCGCCTTGCGGACACTCCTTCTCAAATAGTTCCCTCTTACGAAGACACCTCTGTTATACCGTCGGCAGACGTATATAGTTAATCGCGATTAAATTTTTTTAATCCACTTTACCAAACAACCCTGACAGACGACAAATGGTGGATTAAAAAATGTATGATCAAGCAACCAGCTTTTTTTATGTGTCAACAATTTTGATTCCACTCAATTAAATTTATTATTTAAATTCTATTTGACAGCTATCACCAAGGTTTCTTTGTCAAAAAGAACGATTATGAATATAATCGCGCTTCTAAAAGTTCGATTAAAATGGAATTGATCCTACTTTTATCTATACATAATTCATCTTTAATCTGCAAAACGGAGATAATCGCGATTATGCTATACGTCTGTCTAGGCTATTAGGCCTACAAATTTTTTGGTCCCGAAGGTGTCCGCCTGCTTCATTAAATGTAAATATATGACAGCGATATTTGAGGTTTTACTAATACCGATGTCGTCGAAGACTTCATGAACGATTCTGTCTTGAACGAGCGAATTCCGAAAGTTTCCCTGAAGTTTTTTGGAGTTTTAAACTTTCAAATGATAGTCTTTATGAAGGATTAAACCTTGTTTATGAATGCTGCCGGGCATTCTTTCCAATCATTGCCGGGTATAGAAGAGAATTATCTTAATGTCTGAATGTAAAATTATAATTTTGTGTGTTTTTTAATGATAGATATATTATGTGTTTTGTGTTATTGCACTGGCGCACAAACGATACTCATTCCGAAGTGTTAATTAAAAATTTTTATTTTTTTAATTATATTAATTGTCTACCATATTTGCTTGCATTACGGAAATGCTTGCATATAGGTACATATATATTTTTTTGTTTTTTTTATTTTCTTTTCTTCTTTTGTTTCAGTACTCTTCAATTTTCTGGAGTATATCGATTTGCTCCAAACAGTAGAGAAACTCTATAGATATAACGAAAGGACAACAAGTCTCTTTATGGAATATTTTTTGTTTTTCTAGGGTTTTTTTTTGCAGTTCATTTAGGGACCCTCTTTTCTGACTTGGGAAGGGATCAAGTTATTGAAGTAGAAGACAAATCGTTCCGTTCTGTAGATTCTGTAGGATATTAAAATCGACCCTTAGGGTCGTAGTCTTCAACTCGGTTTAAGAACTTCGAAGTTTTAAATACTTTCAGATATATTCTTTCAGTCTTCATACCAGTTTAACTCAATCAAATACCTTTGTTTTATTTGAATTTTTCAAAAATTTTCATATAAAATTAATAAACCTGGTTTGAACTCTCCCGAAGCCTATGATTTGAAAGTTTAAACCTTGAAAAAGTTAAAATCACCTTATTACCTGAAGAAGATGAGGATGGTAAATGAAGATTTCTTTAGGCTTTGTAAGTCACATCAGCGTACAGAGGAGCATGTCCTGTGCACATATCCCGCTGTGGCCATGCGTAGACTCACTTGCCTAAGGGCAAGGATATTAGGTCCTCAAGCTATTAGTAACTATAGTCCATTGGAATTTCTGAAATTCATAAGTAGTTTCACAACCTACTATAAGGGAACAAGAGCTACACAAGAGACCTTTTGGGTCGTGGTGCTCTTATAGACTCCATATTAACAATAATTATAATAGTCTGAATTGTAGTTTTTATCTCCTTTTTATTTTGAAATTTTTTGTTTTCCATCATCAAACGAATCAAATACAAAAATAATTGGCTTTGATTCCATTGCGAGAGTCTTTAACCCATTATAGACCACGTCCAGACCGGGGTCGAATTTTTTTTTTAAATTTTGAATCACATGGGTTGTATTTTATGATTCGATAGTATGTAGGTAGGTTGAAGTATCTGCCACTTAGGCCGTTAATCGGCCCATTGTGATACCAAGGAGGTTTTCTTGTGTTTGTGTGAGTGTATGTCTTATTATGTAGAGTGCCCCTAACATGCGATTTCTTGAAAAACCAGTACTAGGCTTAAAACATTACACTCCGTTTCGCCTGTGCCGGGAATTCGAACCTCAGACCCTGGGATCAAGAGGATAGCACGCATCCCCTTCCTTATCCCAGAGCAACTGACTCGATAGTAAATTTAAAAAAAAATTTTTATTTTGTTAACCCCATTCAGAGATATGCCCTATACGAAAAATCGTACGTTGAACGTCCATTTCACAGTAAAATATAATAAATTTCGATAACTATGATACACAATTTATTAGTTAATTTTTTGTTAAATCTTGTCTCAGTCTTTGTTAACAAAAATTACTGTTGCTTTTTCAGAAACAAATACAAATTTCTCCCACTTTTCTAATATAGTAAAGCAGTAAAGGGTTAATAAATTAATTTACTTCGAAAAAAAATTCTCCACATATTTGATACATCATGCAATAAAGGGTTAAACGCCATATTTTAGCATTTTATTAAGTAATTTCACTGTAATAGTAATTGACGAAGCTTAAAATTGTGTAGCCTATATAGTACAGCGGGCGCAAATGGGTTAAAAAATAAATAGTTACGGAAATCCTTCCCTGCTTCGACTCCGTCTTTAAAAGACATTGTATTATTTTTAATAAAAAGTTCTAACTCCTACTATGTTATCGGACATATGTACTTATAAAAAACGTTTTATGGTTTCCTAAAAATATCTATTTAAAGATAGTCATCAAATACCGCTGCTCGTCATTCGGATTATAACGTGACATGTTTGAAAAAAAAAAAAATAAATAAAAAAATTAAAATTTGTATGACAAAATCAGGTGAACGAATGACAGGCGATTATGGTTGGACGTCGCTGTGAATGAATTCCAATCAGACGTAGGCATTTCATAATTCAAATGTACGTCAATCAGTGGGATTATTTTTACAACCGTCTTTCAAACGTGTGATGATGATTTATTGACAGTAATTTTGAATTTTATCATTTTCATATTCTTATTAAAATAGTTGTGAAATTAATAAATCAAAGCACAAGTACTTCAGGCGAGTTTTTTCGGAATTAGAATTAAAAAAAAATATTTTTTTATGATATAAAAGAATTTGGCCACAAAAAAATCAATGAAAAACTTTGACCTACCTTATTTTTCACAAACAATATGTAAATGATATATTTTAATTATCTGAAAGTGCGTCACTCGCCAGTCAATGTTCTTTAAAGCTGTTCTTAATTTTTCTTTCTTCTTCTTCTTCATTCGTATAAAAATAAGTTCGAATCGATCGAACAAATTCAAAGTTATTAACATTTAAAAATATTCATGACGAGCTCGTTAGCATAAATAACGTTCAAAAAACAGCTTTCAATAAGATTTTGAAGCAAATCAAGTACGAAAAAAAAAATCTCTAGACAAAAAATTATTATTTTTTTTTAGAACTGGTCCATTTGTTGTGAAAGCATTCGATTGTGTGTAGCACAAATTTTGTTGATGTTACTTTTGAATTGTCCAAAAATTGCGTTTTACGGATTTTGTTTAGAAAAAATCGAAAAGCGTGTCTTTCGTTTTGCTAGACTAAATTTAGCTTTAAATAGGAAATTAATGACGTTTTTTATGGCAAGCGAAAAGAAACAGTGGATTAAAATCCGATTTCATTCCTTTAAACTATAATCAAAATGTAAATATTGCAGAATAGAATTAATGCGAGTGGAGATCAAATCGGAGATTGTTTTTGAATAAATATAATATATACCTACATATATTTATATTATTTTTATCAAAGCAGTAAGGATTAGTTAGTCTTGACTGAACGTACATAACTTAAGTTAACTTTTCTTTGGAAATTATTCTCTAGATTCCTTACGGGGAACAGAAGAGGCCCAACCAGCTGACTGATTAAGTAAAGAGGTTGTCTCATTGAGCAAAAATTTTTTTGCATTTTTTGTTGAATATTTTTATAGCTTGGATATTTGAGAACATCGTGCTAAAAGGATTTTTTGAAATTCGAAATAGTTTAGAGGATATAGCCTTCTTTGTCGAGCAATATCTGCGCTAAAACGAGTAATTTTAGCGTTGCTTCAAACTTTAAACGCATTTATCTCGAAACGACTTTTTTTTGAACTGGCTGCCACGATTTCGCCAGTTCAACTGAACCGATTTTAATGAAACAAAGTGGATTCAACGCAAAATTGTCACCATTATTGCGTGAACCTCAATCATAATTAAAAATTTTTTTTTACTATTTTGTTTTTTACACTGAACTACAAAAAATATACCCGAAATCGATTTTTCATTTTTCAATGGCCGCCATTTTGTAAAAAAAAATCCAAAAATATTTTGGAGGTTCACGCCATAGAGACATCTATATTGATTATAACCCTGTTTTTTCCATTTCGGTCAACTTGGAGACCTGGAATCGTGACACTACACCTTATTTTGAGCATCCACTTTGGCGGCCGAGAACTTTTTTGAACCACCCTTACAAAAAAATAAATTGCTTCTTTATTAGCTTTCATTCATTCCTAATACAATAAAAAAAACTAATTTGAAAAAGCTCTTTTCTTTTTCTGTCAGAATTTTTTTTAAAAAGGTCCAAAAACAGCCTCGCGAAGGAGACAACCCCCTTAAGTCAAAAGTTGTGAAGGTCCCCTTTGGGCCTTCAGTTTTAGTTTCAAGTTGAGAAAATATTTTCTAGGAGGAAAATTAAAATTGTGACAGAGCTTACTAATGTGTACCCTTTCGGGAATCGCTCGTTCAAGACAGAATCGTTCATGAAGGCTTCGACGATATCGTTATTACTAAAAACTCAAATATCAGTGTAGTCTCTTTTAAGCGGACACCTACGGGACCGAACAATTTGTAGGCCTAACAGAGGTGTCTTCTTAAGAGGGAACTATTTGAGAATCATGAACACTTAAGCATATCCAAAACGTGTCCGTTCAAGAGGGGTGTCCGCTTAAGTGGAGTGTCCGCAAGGCGGGGGTACACTGTATTTACATTTAATGAAGCAGGCTTTAAAATTAAAAACAAGTAAGAAAGCTAAAGTCGGTCAAGCCCGACTTTGAAATACCCAGCGTCCCGACATTATGAGCGCACTATGTTTTGCTTCTCTATTTGTGGGCGTGGCAGTGGGCGGGCTACATAAATTTTTGTTCCTACACCTTTCATTTGCCTTGGTCAACCTATGCTGCGAATTAGAAGCTTCTACGCCTTTTACTTCACAAGTTACGATAAGCCCTTAGTTTTGGGCTTATTTGTGGGCGTGGCTCGAGGAAAGCGGCGTCCATTTTTTGCCAGGATATGTCTCTTTTCGTTGTTTACAAGTACACGAAATATCAATGGAATTTGTTGAGTGGTTCGCAAGTTACAAGCATTTTACTGAAAACACATTATATTCATTTGTGGGCGTGGCAGTGGGCGGATGTCTCCCATTTTGACTTAGGATCATACTCGGATCCCGATATACCTGTGTGCCGAATTTCGACTTGATTGGTCCAGCCGTTTCGGAGGAGATCCGACCACGGACGGACGGACAGACGGACAGACGGACGGACGGACAGACGGACATGTCTAAATCGATTCAGTTTTTGATCCTGATCATTTCTATATATATTTGTCTATATCTCCGGAGCTTAATTCTCCCTGTTACAAGATTTGCACAAAACTAATATACCCCGCTTACGCTGGGTATAAAAAAAATTGTAAGAATATATTCAGGCTTGCATTGCGCAAGGCCAGCAATGGAGGACTTTTTCCATACTTGGGATGCATGACTTCGTGAATGACCTCTTTTTCATTCATAAAAATATGAAAAATCCGAACGGATTCGATCCGTCGGAATACATAGTAGGCACAAGGGCAATTCTATAGGAAACTGTCCCACCCGCGACACTCGAGACAGCCATTCTGAGCAGAAATTGTGTAATATCAATGCATAATTGTTAAACGTTTTAAAAATTTTAGATCCTTCAGAATCAAGTTATTTTTTTCAATTATTATGAGCTATAACCAAAAGAACAAATAAATCAATAAAATATAAAAAGTGAAAAAAATTAATAAAATAAAATATAATAAAATAAGTTAAATAAATAATTTTAAAAAATCAACAAATAAAATAAAAAACTACTAAAATAACTTAAAAAACAAAAAAGTAAATAAATAAAATAAATAAAAAAAAGACATAAATAAAAAAAAGTTAAATATTATTTTGGGCTTTTGGTCCCTCATTTTTCACTTATAGCAAAAATTTATTTTTCATAAATTGCCGAGAAGTGTGGAAAGCCGATACGACCGGTTTCGATCCCAGCTTACAGGTTCATCGTCAGGTATCTTTAACCAACACCTTAGCCACTCTGACCACCTCAGCGATGTGAGGTAGGTCGGCGAAATTGTGCATATATATATATATGCACCATTGGCGTGCCCAATATAAGTGAAAAATGAGGGACCAAAAGCCCAAAATAATAATTAATGAAATATGAAGATGGTCAAAAATAACAATTAAAAAAAAATAAAAGAAAATAAATAAATAAAAACAAAATAATTGTAAAAAATCAACAAACAAACAAAAAAAAAAACAACTAAAATAACTTTAAAAAAAAAATAAAATAAATAAGTTAAATAAAAAAAATAAATAAGTTAAATAAAATAAATAAATTAAATAAAATAAATAAGTTAAATAAAATAAATAAAATAAATAAAATAAATAAAACAAATAAAATAAATAAAATAAAATAAAATAAAATAAAATAAATAAATAAAATAAAATCAGTAAAATAAAAGCAGGAAAATAAAAGCAGAAAAATAATACCTATAAATAAAAAAAAAACAAAAAAAAAACAAAACAAAAAAAATAAAAAATATAAAAAACTAAAAAAAAAAATAAATAAATAAATAAAATTAAATTAGGTATATATAACAAATAAATAAATCATCATCGTTTCAACAAAATACAAAAGGCGAACCCCTTCTGTGGTATATATGCACATGGAGAAATCTTTTATTTGAAAAAGAAGAGAACTTGATTGGAGAAGAATGTTTCCTTTTAATTTTTTTGCCTGTCAGTTTATGCATAAATACATTGCTCCAAGTCCAAAAGTTCGCTTCTCGGACTTCTGCAGTAGGATTTTCAAGATGTATTATAAAAGATTATAATTTATTATAATTTATAAGTTTCAATAAATTTTTTGGCATGCTAAAAATGTTGACAAATATATGAAATTGCTAAAATATGAATTAAGAAGTCATAATTTTATTTTCGGAACGATTTAACGCATGAAAACGTGCCTCAGTTTCAAAATCTTCTTTTTTTTGCAGTGGGCGGCCAAAGGTTTTTGACTGCAAAAAACAATGGAAAAAACTATTCGGAAAATTAAAAAACCATATTTTATTTCAGAAAAAGAAAATTATTCAAAAGCTTTTTTGTTCATTGCGCGCTTCGTAATCTTTTTATTGAAGAAATTAAATTTTAGATTTTATTTTTCGATTTCTTATCGAATTTTCAGCTATTGAAAAGGGTATTTAAATTCGGACTATTGTTGGCTTGAAATCGAGGTCAAAATTGTTTGTTTTTTTCTTTATTTTTATTATTGTTTTGTTGTTGATTATAGGAATTCGCAAAAGTTAACTTAAATATTTGCTTCAATGAGATATAAATAAATGCAAATATGCTTATATGTAATACATATTATGCATGTATAAATATGTACAAACTTTTGGACTTTCTTCGCAACGCTGTTTTTTTCTTATTTATTGATCGTCTGAATACTTCCGATACTTTATTGTTAAACAATGCCTTTTTTCCCATGCTTTTCTGAAATATTTAAGAAAATTGTTTATTTGATTTTTTTATTTGGATTTTTTTTCCTTTTGAGTTTACTTTTCTTTTGAAAATTTTATGACTCAGAACGATAGAAATTTGCTAAAAAAAAAAAACATTTTGAACCGAAAAAGACTGCCCCTATCTTTTAAACATTGGCAATCGGTTGAGTTTTCCTTTAATCTTGAGAAGATCGGTTGAGAAGGCCTAATATTATATAAAACGTTCAATTGAATGCTTTACGATTTTTAAACATCAAATAAACAATTTTTTTCCGCTTCTCACGGTCAACTGAAGGGATTTTTGTTAGTTGCCTTAACGTGGAATAATTTCTAATTGAATAGTTTGACTTCAACTTTTGATGAAAATATTGAGCAGTAAAGTTTATATAACTAGGGTCCGAATACTTTTCTGCCTCAGGAAGAACAAGGGACGGTTTCAAAGTCTAACAATATCAGTTTTGTGATCACATTGAACTTGGATCGCTGCCTATAAAGTATGCCACTTTCTAGCAAATTGTATATTTTCTGATGGTTTTTTAAATCCCTCTTTCCGGACACAATATATTCTAAAATTATTTCAAAGTCTTTAAGTTTCCAGTTGAATCCTTCGAAATTTATATTTTGTTTGAAAGCTGTGAATATGCGTTTTGTTGCTTTTTGTTCGATAACTAAAGGTTCGTTAACTAATAACACAATTTGAAGTAAAAATAAAGATCAAATTGGATTTTTTCTTACAAGGGAAGGTCACCTTTAGAGGACTGTCCCTGTGACAGTTGAAATGTCAAAAGAATATCACAGCTAACTTCACTGAAAACGTCAACAGTAAGTTAAAAAGCTTCCAGCTGAGCACACGTGTTTTTGTTTAAAAGCGAGCGTTTCAAAAAAAAAGTGAAAATAATTTGCGTTTTATAACATCTTTGCGCCTGCTACGAATAGTGACAAAATCGACTTGTTAAACTTAAGAAGTATATTTCTTGTTAGTTTGGGCATTGAACTTGATGGTTCAAAATCATTTGGGAATTTGAGTAGTAGATATTGGAATAAGTTTTGGTGGCTCACTTGAAATCGTATGATTCACCTTGAGTGGACCGTGGACCACTGCTTGCATTTAGCATGTTTATGGATATAAATAGACTTTGGAACAGTGTTAACTAGCTTTATGAGCTTTACTAAATTTGTTGGTGATTTTTAAATAGCATTTGGGCATGTCGTCGAGTAGTGCAACAGTAATACTGATTCAGTATCAAAAGCTTTTTTACACGCAAACATTGTGACTCGGATAATGACACTGAATCTGATGCTGCGATGTGGACTTTCGATCGTTTTTTTTTTTTAATTTTTCTTCGGATGGTCCACTCAAGGTTGGATTTTTCCCACACAAAAATTCTACCCTTTTTTCAAAATCAAATATTTTTTTTATAAACAACATTTTGAAGATCTGCTGCCATAGAAAGTTGCCTTACTATATCGATTAACTAATGGTATATAAAAACCACGGTTAACCTTCTTCAACAAATTTTTCTTTAAGCTTTTGCTTAGGGGGTCCATAATAGCTGACATTACCTTATTTAAATGATCTTAAACTTTCTCTGAATTCATTAATTATTTTTAGTCAAGGTCGAAAAGAAAGACCCTTCCATGAATTATGTTTATTCAGCTTAATTGAAAGAAAGAAGAAACAATGTTTCGGATTGTTATCGTGACATATGTTAGTTAATATGTACGCAGTACATGTTTGTTGATTTTTCTCTTTTCTTCTCTTTTATCAATTATAAAAACGAAATTGAAACCAATTGGCATGAAATATGAAAATACGTATGAAATGCGAACAGCCTACGGGATCAATTTCTGACAAAAGTTCAGATGGATTTTTCTTTATTTTTTGATTTTTGGTTTTGTTTCTCGGATTGTGTTTTGGTTTATATTTTCATTTCGTAGACATAAATAAATAATAAAATTAATGCAAACAAAATAATTGTCTCTTATTTAGAAAATTTGGGTACCGGTCGCGACCAGTAGTGCCATTTAATCCTCACAAAACATTAAAAAAATCACATTCAATTTAATAATTCAGAAAAAAATTTATATTTTTTTATTTATTTATTATTTATTTTATATATCTTTTGTGTGCTTATTTGCGACAAGTCCAATTTAATTTGTGTCCAAATTTATGAATGATGTATTTTTTGGTTTTTTCAAAAACTTTCAAAACGCATACAGGTTGACGTCAATTGACTAATCACAATCTAAATTAAATTCTTTGATTTAAGGCGTTATTCCTGAGCAGCAATTCTTGAAAATATCAATGATATAAACTGCGCGTGTGATTGTAACTGGTTCCATACATTTTCGTTTGTTGAATGTTTGCAGAAATATTTGTGCTATTGGAAAGCAGGCATTAGTCGTCCTACTCTGAATGGAATGTTTCATCTTTTATGTTTCCCCACCTGAAAACTTTTCTCCGATTCTCCTTCTAGACCTTCAGACTAAAATACTGATAATTGCTTTTAATTCCTAGAATCTATTGAGTACATATTTGCCTTGTCGGTGAATGGAAACTGCCAAATGTCCTTTCTAAATTGAAGTTGCCTTGATTATAAATAGATATTCAACTTGCATTTGTGTCGTCCTTCTATTGATTTCTAATCAAAGGGCGTTGCTTCTCATTTGTGGGGCTGCTTTTCTGTCTGTCAATGCAAATTATTAGAAAGTCGTTATCTATCGCAAGTGACAGCGGGGGGAGGGGATTAATTTTTTGGTTTGTCTATTCCAAATTAATCAAGTGTAAACAAACCGGGACAAAGCAACGAAATGTAGTTGCAGTTTATTGTTTCTTATTCACATGAAATTTTCAACAAAGCGGCGTTGCCAGATGACTGTTCTTGAAAAGTGGGATATTTGGTTCAAAATTTGCCCAAAAAGTAAGGGAAACATATCAATTTATCAATAAATCAATTTATCAATTTTCAATATATCAATATATTAGGTGTAGTAAAAAGAAATCCATTATTTTTGCATTAAATTGAGGGCTTTATTTAAGATAGTTAGAATGACCCGATTTAGGTCAAATATGCGCCGTTTTGCTCGATAACTTGTTGTCATTTTAAAGGTAATTTCATTATGCCTCTCTCATAGAAGCCCTCGTTCCTATTAGCAAAAAATTGAGACAGTCGAATTTCAGAAGCCTCTCTTGAAGCGCATGTTTCACCAGCAAAATTGTTCGCCATGGACAGGAACAGATGGTAATCACTTGGTGCCAGGTCCGGACTATAAGGTGGATGCAGAAGAACCTCCCAACCAAACTCCCGGAGCTTCTGGCGAGTCACTATCGATGTGTGTGGCCTGGCGTTGTCCTGATGGAACACAATTCCTCTCCTATTGGCCAAAGCTGGCCGCTTATGGGCGATTGCTTCCTTCAGACGGTCCAATTGTTGACAGTAGAGTTCCGAGTTAAGAGCTTTGCCGTATGGGAGCAGCTCATAGTAGATAATTCCCTGCCAATCCCAACCAAACACACAGCAAAACCTTCCTGGCCGTCAATCCTGGCTTGGCCACCGTTTCCGCCGGTTCACCGTGTTTCGACCACGACCGTTTTCGCTTGACGTTGTCGTAAGTGACCCACTTTTCATCACCAGTCACCAACCGCTTCAGAAATGGGTCGATTTTGTTGCGGTTCAGCAGCGATTCGCAGATGGAAATTCGGTCTATGAGGTTTTTTTGCGTTAACTCGTGTGGCACCCATACATCGAGCTTCTTTGTGTATCCAGCCTTATTCAAATGGTTCCAAACGGTTTTTTGTGCAATCTTTAGCTCTTTTGCAATCGAAACAGTGCTAACATGACGGTCGGACTCGATAATTTCCATGATTTTATCGACATTTTCGACAATTGGCCTTCCAGTGCGTGGTGCATCCTTGACATCGAAGTTACCGGAACGGAATCGACGAAACCAAAATTGCGCATGATTGGCTGTTACAGTATCAGGTCCATAAACGCTATTCACATTTTCAGCCGCCTGGCTTGCGTTTTCTCCCTTATCGAAGAAAAACTGTAAAATGTAGCGAATTTTCTCTTTGCTGATGTCCATCTTTGACAAGCTCTCAAACAAAACTGAAGCAATCAATCAAAAAAGTGTCAAAAAAGCTTTTTTAGTACGAACTGTCATCTTTCTAATGCCCCCTAGCGGAACACGATCGGACTTATACAACGCGAGATGCAGATAAATAACGCCATCTATTGGAAAAATAATGGATTTCTTTTTACTACACCTAATATAAATGTATCAATACATCAGTATACATTCGAATCTGGACATTACGAATCCCTGCAATTATGCACAGCTCGAAATAGTGAACGCTTTTTTGTTGCAGCGACTTTTCTAAATAATCAGGCCTGTAGAGGGGGCGGTCGAAAAGGGGGATTTCTCGGGCCCGGGCTTTCTATAGGGGTCCACAATTGGCATGGGACCTTTTTTTTGGTCGCGCATTTTTGTAAGGGGACCCCGGAAAAAAGCCCGGGCCCCAAATTTCTCTATACGGGCCTGTAAATAATGAACAAAACATTCAATCTCGCTAATACGAACAGTCTGGATACAATGAACATGACGCACAAAAATTAATTCACTATCCAGATTTGACTGTATCAATATATCAAAATATAACAAAATAACAATAGGAACAATATAACAATATATCAATATATAAAAGATGTTGAAAAAACGCTCCCTAAAAATAGGTGATTTTGTTGGGGGTAACAATTAAGGTATGAAATTTCTAAGAAAAACAAATAACTAAAAAAAGGTTTGTGGGACGTCTGAAACGCTGTTCCTTAGCCGATTTTGTTCTAATAAAATAGGGTATGTGTATATCGTATAAGAATCCATCACATGAGCTGTCGAATATTCAATTCAAAGACTTTCACTCGCAATTCGTTGTCACGAGATGAGCAATCAAATAAAGGAGTGTAAGAGCAAAAGAATAGGAAGCAAGAAACGACGGCATATGTTTTTATTACACTCCAATCGGAAATGATTGTGGGAAGAAACAAAAAACACGTTGTCTGCTTCGCATTTTACCTTGAACCAACATTTATTTCTATATTTTATATCGAGGGTAAATTGAGTTTGTGCTTCCGTGTGTAGCCTCAAGAAATGATCGGCGTAACCAGAACTTTCAGCAAAGCGACTATTTTTCTCTTTTTATACGCGACACACTCTGTGTCGAAGGTATATTGCGTTTGTGTGTAACACCCAGAACCAGTCGAGATAGACCATATAAAATATATTTAGAAATGATCAGCGTCGCCAGGAGCTTCGATTTAGCCATGTCCGTCTGTCTGTCCGTCTATCCGTCTGTCTGTCTGTCCGTCTGTTTGTAAACAGTTTTCTTATCGAAGGAGTTTAGCTATCTTGATGAAATTTGATATGCGTACTCACAGGCACATGAGTAAGAACAAGTTCGAGAATGGACCCGATCGGACCATTTTTAGGGGTACCTCTAGTACTAGGGTCTGTTACGAAAATCACAAAAACTGCTCTATAACCGGAGTTTTTCAAGATAATTTGATGAAATTTAATATTTGATCATATTTAAAGGCCAGTAATACGATTTCCAAAAATTTTAAAAGTGGGTGTGGCAGAAGGGCGGTTTTCGAAAATTGTCTCCTGCACCCGAAACTCAAATTGGTCTTGAACGAAATTTGGCACTTATGTTTCCTTTGTAGCCATAACCATATTTCCAAAAAATTTCCTTGATCGGTCCATTATTAAGGGTACCTCCAGTACTAGGGTCTAGTGGGCGCGGCAAAAGGACAGTTTTCATAAAGAAATTTAACAAAAGTCGGTATATGGGGCCCCTTATGGCCTTAACACCTCTTGATATTAAAAATTATTTGAACATGTGTGTCTGTGTCGGGTATTCTATTGTCAGGCTCGTCTGACTATAACACCCTTACTTGTTTTTTTTTTTTTGTGAAATCCTCCTCAAAAATTCTTTGTCTACAGTCTAATGTCCCTACAAAATAAAATACCAATATATAAATACAAAGTGTCGGGTATTATATTGTTAGGTCTGTAACCCTCTAACGTATTATTTTTCTCATATTTTTATAACGTTCATGATTACTCTTTTTTGTAAACAAAAGATAAATCCAATTGTTTGGCCAATTAGACATTAAACAGGTGTGAGTTCAATAAATTCAAAGCATCGTAACTGGCAGGGAATCTCTCTTATTAATTTTTTTTTTAAGACCACGTATTTTTCGCTTACGCCTTCGGTAAATAGAGAAGAAAAGAATTTGTTTTCATACCTACTTTTATTGCTTTTTCTACATACATTTTATTTTACCAAAAACGCAAAACGCGAATTTGATTGTCACTGCTTTGATGATATCTGTTCGTTTATTTTAGTTTATTTCAGTTTATTTGATTTTATTTTGTAAATTCTTTCATTTTTTTAATTGGTGTTTGATGTTTTTGTGATCATAAAAATTTATTCTAGTTCTTTTTTTTTTTTTCTTTAATTAAAGTCCGTACATAATGAATAAAACGTCAAATTTGTAACAATATACAGTGGAACCTCTCATTAGTGAACTCGCATTTTATACTCAACTGCTGCAGGGTATATTACAAATGTGTGGAAGAACTAGAAGCTAGAAATAAGCTTTGCAGAATCAGATTCGAAAACCGAGTCGATTAAGACCTTATCCATCTGTGGTCGGATATGTTGGCAAGGCGTATGGGCAAAATATACATACGTGTTCCGAAAACTGCCACGGCCAAAATTGTAGATTTTTTGTAGCTTCCGTACGGAAGGGCGTAGAAGCTGAACTATTACGCCAATCTCGGGGTAGTTGGGTATACCAAAGGGTTTTTAAATATTTGTTTTAAGCTATAATCTAGCTCCGCTTAATTGCGGTAAATAGCCAAGCTTTGTTTCACCATCAGTGAAAGAGTTCACAGCTCTTTCATCTCGTGTTTATCTTTCATTTTTAGAGGCTTAATTCTTCATTTATAAAATGATGAGACCCTAATTTGTCCAAAATTTATAATAAGGTTGAAATATTTTTTTTATATTCACCTCATATCTCTACCCTTCAGTAGTGGGCATTGGCATATATCCATAAGTGTTGCCGTCACATTCTCCATTCTCCACATACTAATCACTAAAACGGCGCAACTCAAAATTTTGCATTTCTCGGGCCAATAACTCTCGATGTCTGTACAAACAATTTCTTTTCTAAATTTATGTTTTTCTTAAATAACTGCAGGATCGATAAATATAAATGTTAATTTTCCACGTGTTCCTCCTGCTGCAGTAAAATGTTGGCAAACATGAAAAAAGTGATTAAAAATTTTCTGAGTTCTGAAAAACCCTTAAAAATTATAAATTGAGTTTTCCTTGGGGAAGAAATGCCATTTAGTTTGTCAGTCAATACAGCTTCGGATATGTTAATATCGCCTACCAAGTCTTACATATTTTCTTTTATTTTGTGTATGGCAGTTTTCTCTTAGTATGGCACCCGTCGCTGATCTAATGAAGGAATAGGCAGAATATACGTCACCATATAAAAATTAATGTTGTCTTACATTTAGGTACCTCTTATCCTTACATCACTTGTATGGACAGTGGCACATATGCCGCTTTTCAATTTTCCGTATACAGTAGACTCATGACTATTCATGTTATCGAGGCTAAATTTTTGAATGTTTAATCCTTTTTCTTACGTTCTTCTACTGAATTTTAACGGCCTTCTCGCGAATATTTGTTTCATTTTCATTTTCACTTTATTTTAACAATAGTACATTAAGAAGCAGTTCTTTTTTTGTACATAAGCAACTAAGAATAATTTTCAACATAACATTTCAATTTAATTTAATTTATAAATTAGAATACTAATTTTACAGTATGGAAGGGAAAGGAAGGAAGAAAAAGTGTTAAGCTAGAATATCAACCTAATCTGTTGTACAAGTCTCAATCCATATTTTCACACCACCTAGGGGAAGGGTTCACTTATGACTCGACTGCGATTGCGAGAGATTTTCCAATTTGAAAAATATCCTCAAAAATAAAAATATATTCCCCCAGACATGTGTTAATTTTTTTTTCGATTTCAATTATTACCACAAATTATTTCTTTGACCTTTATACCCATTTCCGTTCCCTTTCCAAGTTGCCTAGTAGGTACCCTGTTATTTTTGATGCGTAAAATCAATTATTTAGAAATACGGTGATAACGTCATCAGATTTTTTCTTTTTAACATTTACCTTAAATTCGATCCAAAGCTCATTTCTTGTTTTCGTAATCCTTGAGGAATGTTCTGGTCATCCGTAATATGAACTTAATTATATAGACGTGCTTACATTTCTTGCTAATTGTTCTCATTCAGAAAAATACACGAAAGACCTTTTTTTTTTGCTTTTTCGGCCTTGCCTGAAAGTGTCAGATCTCTGGTTGAGTTATTTAAGGAGAGCCAGTGAAGCGATATTTTAATAAAAGGGCTTGAAGTAAAGAGTCGAAGAGTCATTTGGTGGCCTTTTTCGACTGTCGTGCCCCTTTTGGATTTTCCTTCTTTATTGAACAATTTCAAATGATGCTTCATTTTCAATAGCGCAAAAATTTAACACAGGCGAAGGTTTGGAATCAGTTACAATCAAATCTGCATTTGATTGAAATTCGTTGCATATGTTGGATGTGTTGAATATTCGGAGAAGCTCCCGTCTAATAGAAAAGTAGGCATTAATAGACAAACTGTGTTCGCACTTCAATTTGCTGTAAACAAACGTATGTATCTATGTATTAAATTATGTATATACGTATGTCCAATTAATTCCTGTCGATATCTGCTGCGTGTTAACAAATAAATATTATAAGTTTTTTCTAGTGATATCCGCGCCGCTCTCAACTCTTAAATGCCATAAAGTCGCATTTGTTCTGAAGTCTTTAAATTGTTATGCACGGTTTTTTAACACTTTTATTGATAAATTCTCAACACGTGCATTCTTTTTTTTTTTTTTTTTGTATCTAGATCAAGTTCCAAACAAGTTCGAAAACATTCGGCAAGTAGAATTCTTCGAAAAGTTTATTCTTCGGTCTTTAATTGACAATTTTTTCGTGCATTTGAAATTTCATAGCTTTTATTTTTATTATTTTTATTACTTATATGTTTATATAACGATGTTTGGGAAATGGAGTTGTTTGGTTTTGTGGAAGAATCGGAGATTGATTAAAGTGGAGAGCTTGAATGTAAGCAATTGATAAAAGGAGAATAAATTTTATGAAATTTGTCAGGTTAGCTGAACTTTAATTTGTGTTTGTTCGTCCGAGTGTAAGATAAAGGAAAGTATTCGAAGTTGACTACATAAAGTGACTATTGACAGTGATCAATGTAAAATGAAGGATATCAGTTTCGCTGGCAGATCTATTTCTGCCATTTCAGAGTATTAGCCAAGTCGATAGTGGAAGAGGAACTCCCCTTGAGCCCAGGTTTCTGGAAGGGGCTTGAATCGAGGAAGTGCAAAATCAGTGATGACCTTTTTTGTGGACTTACTTGATTTCTTGGAAGGGGTTCTTGTAGAAAGGGGTTCTTTTTGAGAGGGCTTATTGTAGAAAGGGGTTTTTGCTGAAAGGGATTCTTGTAGAAAGGGGTTCTTTTTGAAAGGGTTTATTGTAGAAAGGGGTTCTTGTGGAAAGGGGTTTTTGTAGAAAGGAGTTCTTGTAGAAAGGGATTCTTTTAGAATGGGGTTTTTGTAAAAATGGGTTCTTGTAGAAAGAGACCCCTATATACCTATATCCTTAATTCCTGTCTTTTTCTTCTTTTTTGGGTCAGCGTTTGGTCTGTGAAGAAAACGTCCAGAGCCCCCAATTTCTCTTCGCCGGCCAGCCAATAGTTATTTTTAGTATTAAATCGATCAGTTAAGGTGCCTTTCTACCTCTGAGCAGAAGTCGGCATATGAGGGTCTGAAAGTCTCCGTCATAATTTTTGTCTTAATAGTCGTGGTCTTGAGGTGCATTTCACTATGCAAATATGCAAAGAAATATAGCAATTCAATTATGTGTTTCAGCTATTGTATTGTCAGTTTCGCCTGACTATAACACCCTTAATTGTTTTCATTTGTACCTATGCATTAATTTATTTTTAAATCAAACTAAACAGTTAATTTTCCATGAACTATCTGCAGTGTTACATTTCAAGTGCGAGTTTATTTATCTAGCTTAAAAAATGGAAATAAAGAAGTTTCAATTTTTGCTTAGCAGCACTCCGAACCCTTGAATAAATAATTAGGTACCTACATACATACATGAATGAATGGAAATGAAAGTAAGTGTATATACATTTATTTCTTTTCCATGAAAATTGAGATTTTCTGAGCTTCACGCTTTAAAGGAGGATCCTGTTCGAACCAGTTACCTGTGCAATCGCTTAACTGCAGTGGCTACAGAAATAGATTTGCGGCCACGTTATCTGAGCAAACAACAAGTGCAGTCTTTCTGAAAAACAAATGATATTTCAAAGGAAAAAAAATTTAAAAAAAACAAAAGTTAAAAAAATAAAAAATGGAAATTAACAAAAATAGAAAGAACATTTAACGAAGCGAAATAATGAGTTAATTGCCGAACGTTGCTCTATCTTCAACTTTATCTTTTTCATCTCATGCCAAATGTGAGATAAGCAAAAACGCTCTGTTTACACATCACTTTTGTGGAATCGCATCGCGTCGCATTGGATGGATTTGTGTTTCTTCCCGATTCACACAAAAGAATGACAAATATAAAAAGAAGAGGTTAAATTTTGGAATAATATAAAACGAATATACCATGAGAAATGCTGAAACATTATTTTACTCAACTAAATACGGACTAAAGTCTCGCTTTATAGCCCAAGAAGAAGCATGAGAAATCCCATTTGAATCACGCGTTCAGCAGCTGATTTCAAGTAAAAATTTTTCTTTTCTTTAACCCAATGCGTGTGAGTTTGTTTGTTTGTTTGTTTGTTTGAATGTGTGCCTGTGTGCACTTGTCTCACAATTAATGGAGAGCAGAGGAACAATTGAATATTTTCTGTCATCAATCAATAAGAACATTCAGAGTACAATGTTCATTTTATTTTATAATTCGTTATCAATAAAGAGAAGGTTCGCTGTTCTGTTTAATTTTACTATTGGAGTTTTGTAAATATCAGAAATATCGCTTTACTTTTCAATCGAGAATAATGCCTGGTTTTCAATAGTGCAGGAATTCGAAATATGTATGTATGTCTCTTTATGCCTGCTTTTCGATAACGCTGGAACTCTTTCGATAATTCAACACACACAGCCATATGAAACCAGTTCCATCCCGGCAGTGATTCCAAACACTCTCTAACTACTCTTCGACCAGGGTTACTCGCTTTTAATTTTCCAATCAATGCTTTAAAGTTTAAACTGCCTCTAATAACCACTCCCACATTTAACTGCCCCACGAGTAGACCTACTTTGGTCAATAAGAGATCAATTGTCCCATATGTACCAGTTAGCCTTAGAGTGCTCAACTACTGCACCTCCTATGGTCAACTAGGGGTCTCATTGTCCCATATGTACCAGTTGGTCTAATTTTTATCTACACTTCTTCTAGACCACTTGGTGCTACTCAAGGTCTAGTCAATTCTAATACATAAAATTATGACTAGTCATATTTCTAGTAACCTCAGAGTACTAATTTTTGGGTAAATTTACCTCTTCATTACTGCAGGGAATCAACGGCGGCTTTGATTGAAACTGTTTTCATACACTTCGCTCTGTTGAATATTCGCGAAGAGGTTCCTGTGATATTGGAAACCAGGCATAAACTCTCATTTAATTGATCGATAAATATTTCTAGGATGTCTCGAGTGTACTGGTGAAATGAATGTTCGCAAAGACAACTTACAATTCGATTGAACTGAAAGAAAATCGATCTTAAAAGTCCTGTTTACACTGTGTGATATCACAGTTGAGAGATTTGATTGTGTGTTTGTTGTCGATGCGGGCTACTCTCGACATCGCTTATCAATGGCATGAGAGCTCGAATGGCTGGTGAATGTTCGCTCAAGTAAGATTGTAAGATCAAAAACTTTTGCTCCTCACAATCAGCTGAGAAATCATGCGGTGTAAACAGGATTTAATTTTTATACCAACTATTTTTTATACCAAAACTTTGAACTTCTTTTTTTAACTTCAACTTTTTTTTCTTTCTTTTAGGTAAACAAAAAATTTATTAATCCTCACCAATGAAAAGTGACATGTAAGCGTATTACTTTGAAATTTATATATTTGTATAAGTGTGATTCTGAAGGCAGTAGACATTTTTCTTTACTCTCAAAGCAGCACTCGTGAGACCATTTACGATGTGAGACTGCTACCGAAGTGTCTTAGTTAGTGTATTACCTTGGAGATATTCTCAAAAAGGTTCTTGATCGATTTTCTGTCTCTTTAAATCACCTTTTGAGAGAAGGTGAAGCTAAGAGATAACTCTTGCATCTTCTTGAAAATTTTTGAGTACCCACAGTATTCCTTGGATATAACGCGCCTCGAGTATAAAAATTCCCCGGTTTTTAGCCTCCAAACTTATGCCGTTGTCATCCTTTAATTAAATGAATTCTTTCAATATAGTTAAGCATTCATAATTTATAAGAACGGGTTAACTTGCATTTTGATGTTGCTTATATCGGGCAAAAAAAATAAAAATAAAAGCTTTCAGTACCGAAAACTTAACCCCACTCATTCCAAAAATATAGCCATAGCCCTTTTTCCTTTAGTCGACTGAGGATAGAGTGAACTAATTTTTGAAAGGCCAGCTTACATAACCTATGTAGGTTGTTCACTCGATCGAACGTTAATTTTTGTTTGCATTATTTGGTTCAAATATGAATATACAAAAATGTACATGTACCGCTCCCAAAAAATTATTTTTTTGTCAAAAAGCTCAGTTGTTTGAAAAAAATCAATAGAAACCTTTGTTTCTCACGTCCCCCTAGTGATTTTTGAACGGCCTTCTCGCGAAAAGTTACAATAGCAGCCTCAGTGCCACCAAGGTGATTATTCTATCCGGGTTTCACAATATCATATTCGACTCTAGATTGCAATGTTGTGCACTCTCTTGACACATAAAATTTTTTCCCCTTGCCTAATTTTTTCTATATTTAGAGCAAAAAGCTTGAAGCATTCAAGATACTTAGACGCGCAAAAAATTTTTTTATTCCAAAAGAAATAGACTGTATTTAATATTTTCCCTAGCTTGGCCTTCATCGGATTCAAGGAATTATTTTTAGATCTTTTAGAGCGGTTCGTCAAAACTAAGTCATTATTTTTCTTTATTAATTTTGAGTGCGCTACGAAATTTTTCAATGGGACGGTAAAGCGTAAAAAAGTTTCGAAATGAAACGAAATGAAACGAAATGAAATTATGTTCCCTTCATGGGCGAGAGAAGCGTATGTGTATGAATTTAAAAAAAAAAAAAAACGTCATTCACTGTTAAAATCGCTGCGTGCTAATCGATTTATCACGTCCCGCGTGCGATAGACATCAATTAACAGTGCGAGTCCATTCGAGCGAGTCACCAATCAGTAGGCCAGTATCGACAATCAATTTTCAATATGGGATTTAAAGAAAAGACACTCTCAATGCAAAATATTAATGCAAATAAATGAAAATTTCTACAAAAAATTCCTTCGGATGAATATGCAAAAAATGAAATAAAAAACTTAAATACATAATAACATTTAATTGTAACAGAATATCATGTAAAAAGGCATTTTCTTTGTAGCTCTCTGAGTTGTAAAAACAAACTTAACGCTCGTCTATTCGAATCTATTGCTAAATTAAAAAAACAAATAAACATGAGACGATGAAATAATACGCTAGACGTCTCGACGATATGAAAAAAAAAAAAAAATTAAAAATTCTCGTCTAAACGCAAAGCGAAATGGGTTTGTTCTTATAAAGACCAATAAACAAATGAAAGCTATATCGGAAAATTGCTCGTGTCTACGTCGCATATTAGACACAAGAAATATCGATTAACGGGAACAACAAGACAAACATCTATCTAATTTCCTGTGTGCAATTCGATTCTGAAAAAAATATGTCCAAGAAGCGATTTATCAAAAGTCGGATAGAATTGAACTTTTTAAAGGAATTAAACCTCCCTTCTCAAAGTAATCAGCCACAATGGTGGCCGCTATGAATCAATACTGAGTACAGTGTACTCTCTCCTTGCGGACACTCCTCTTTAGCGGACACCTCTCTTAAACGGACACATTTATCGGTCCCGTAGGTGTTCGTTTTAGACAGAGAGTACACTGTACTTGAAATAATCGATAAATACTAAGAACAAGAAAATATAGGAATATAAAAAATAAGTCTAAAATACATAAAATATATAGAACATATAAAATATATAAAATATAAAAAAAAAATAAATAAAATATATAAAATACATAAAATAAGTAAAAAAAAAAATATATATAAAATATAATGCATAAAAAATATATAAAAAATAAAAATACGAATAATACTTATAAAAAAACTAAAAATGTATTCACAATAAAAAATATTAAAAATATGTAAGATATTTAAGAAGAAGCCTTGAGAAGATTCGCTATAGAGAGGATTTCGTTGTAGCGAGTTTCAACTGTAAAAAAAATATTTAAAAAACTTAAAAAATGGTTTAAGTATATAAAAATATAAAAATATCAAAAATATAAGAAAATATAAAAAACATTAAAAAAAAAAATAAAAAACATAAAAAATATAGGAAATATAAAAGAATAAAAATATCTACAAAAATAAAAAACTAAACAATTATTATAAGAAGTATTATAATTATAAAAAGTATTAAAATTATAAGAAATAATAAAGTTATAAATTTAAATTTAAGCTCCATTGAGAGCCCATATGTATTCAAAATGTATAAATTCTCTCGAAAAGTAACCGATACCGAAAAATATCGACTCCAGAATATTCGATTTTTAAAATCATTCGATACTCCTATCACTCGTTGTTAGAAATTTCAACAAGTAACGCTTTCGAAGTGAGAACATGAGACATTACTCATCTCAAATTTGTTTTTATAAAGAGGTCGGATGGATGAAGAGCAACTGAAGTTAAACAAAGTTCCCCTACCTGCACAAATAATTTTATTTTTTTTTAAATCAACAAATCAAATTTTTTAAACTCGTAATTTAGATTCAAAAAAGAAAGTCTCCATAAAAAATCATACACATATTTAAAGAACAACAATCTTATTCGAGAAGCTTTTTTCGTATCAGATTAGCGGTTAATCGTTAGTGAAATTTAAAAAAAAAGTTATTTTATTTAAAAAAATCGTTTTGTGTGTGCCTGGTACCTACAGTTCTTGCGCGTGCATGCACGAGAGAAATGTTTAGAATCACACAACATAGGTTGATCAGTCTCAGAAGGATATTTCATTAAACTCATTTGGGTTCATCAATATTTGGGCGGATGACTGTTGAATTGCAATGGAGTAGAAATTTTATAAAATCAGGCCAAAGTCTGCGAGAAATTAAAATGGAACCACCAATTGATTTCCAAATATTTTTGCCAATCCCAATCAGTCGTTTTTTTTTTTTTTGATGCAGTCGGCTATCAGACTTGACCGACAATAACACCCTGAGAGGGGTTTTTTCTTCTTTGTTTTTTTTTTTAACTCAGTGGGTCGGAAAGTGCATTGAACTGATTCTGTTGTCTACAGTAAATTTGTTTTGCATTTCTTCGTTAATGTAATTTAATCGGTTTATACAAAAATTAGAGTTAAATGCTCTGCGCGCGAATTGTTCTCGAAATTCGCAATGTGCTAAAATTCGCAGTCAATTGAAAAAGCATATATCTTCAAGTAAATTTCAAATTTCCCTCGTATACTCATACTCCTGTATAATATTTCATATTCTTAAAAAATCATAGAAATCTGTTTTTTCAGATTCTTCTCCCTCATTTTTTTTTTTGCACAATTTCTATCTGTTATGAGTAATATCTCCAGCTAGTTTAATTGGGTTTACACAAGATATTCTGTTCGGGGCGTTGACAATGCGTTAATTTTTTGTATTTTTTTCTCGATTTTTTTTTAAGCTTTTTTACACTCCGAGCCTTTTTATGTATAATTTATAACATTTTTTGAAACTGATTACAGACTGTTGTTTATTATTTGTTGGTGCTTATTAACAATTATTATGAATGTATTATATTATACCCTACGAAGATAACAACAACAACCGCAACTGAAACAAGAAAAACAGAAAGGGTCGATGAAAACAAAATAATCGTTCATACAATATCCGAATGACAAACAGTATCACTGAAAATAGACATATATTTTTTCAATAAAAAATAACGAGGGTCATTTGAAAAGATAAGGGATTTAAATAAAATTTTATAACATTTTTTGGTTTAAAAAACTTATTATATTTTTTTAAATGAAAAAATTTTCATATAAGTATATTTTATATTTTTAATATTTTGTAGTGCTAAATGTTTTTATTTTGTATTTTTAAAATTTGTTTGTTTAATTTAAATACATTTTTTTTATTTATATTTAAAAAAATTTTTATATTACTATGTATATTTTTTTATATTACCTATTATATTTTTTATTATATATACAGCCCGATTCTGAATATTTCCGGGGAACGAATTCCCGGGGAATTCGATTTTCTCGAGACACAAATTCCCATTTTTAAAAAAATAGATAGGGTACCCAGCAGGCATTTTTGCTGCAAAAAAGCTCAATATGAGCTATTTATGATTTGAAAATTTTTTGTTTTAAGTCCAAAATAGCGCTATGTTAGATAAATATGAGGTATATATGAGTAATTTGGAGCACCTTTCGAAGTTCAGTATGAGCTAAATATGAGATAAATTTATAGCTCATAGATATATCACATTTACTTCATATCCCAGGGTCCGAGGTTCGATTCCCGGCACAGGCGAAACGGAGTGTAATGTTCCAAGCCTAGCACTGGTTTTTCAAAAATCGCATGTTAGGGGCACACTACATAATAAGACATACACTCACACAAACACAAGAAAACCTCCTTGGTATCACAATGGGCCGATTAACGGCCTAAGTGGCAGCCACTTCAACCTACCTACCTACCTACTTCATATTTAGCTCATTTTCTTTGACAGGTCCAGTAAGAAAGAAAAGAAATGTTCATATTTGATTTAAAGACTTGAGAATATAAGGCCGTCAATAGTGTAGCGGTAGCGTGCTTGGTTTGTAATCTGATGGCTGTGGGTTCGATTCCCCATGCAGGCAAACTAAAAATAAAATTTTTTTTTTACGCATTGAATTATTTCCAAAAAAAAAGGCGTTTATTTGCCCCAATTTTGAGACCCTATATCGATGGGGTCTGGTGGGAATCCATTCGCCACGTTAGCTTAACTACAGGGAAGAAGCAGAGAGCAGTAAGTCTTACGGATTATTTAGTGCTTCTTATATTTATCAAATGCCTTTTCCGAGATTTGAGCATCTTACCTCTGAAACATGGAGCCAACACTCTACCCTCTACCTCCTCTGCCAATGATACTGCTTTGTATGTTTTGTTAAAAAGTGTATATCAATTTAAAAGGTTAATATGTAAGCGCACTGTGACAAATTTTTGAATATGCTCTACTAGAAGGCTTTGGACCTTTTATCAGTTCACAACGAGTTTGATTTTCGGTTTTCAATTTCAATCTCATATTTAGCTCTTCTTAAGCTCATTTAGAGCTACAATAGGAATTTTCAATTTTGTGAGCTCATTTTGCCTGCTGGGTAAGGAAAATCATGGGTTTGCTTCCCCCAAATATTTAAAAAAAAGAAGTTTACTCTCGAAATAAGTAAATTCCCCGGGAGTATTCAGAATCGGGCTGATATTTTATTTCTTTTTTAATTTACTTATTTATTTTTTATTTATTTATTTTGTTTATTAATTTTTTTTTTTTTTTTTTTTTTTTGGTTATCTATTAAAAATTTTAACTTTAGTGTTAATAATAGTGTTAGTGTTCAAATAAAAATGTTAAAAATTTTTTTTACAAAAAACAAAAAATTTGTATGAAAATTGAGACATTTTAACGATATTCTATCGTTAAAAAAATAATTGAAACAAGAACAGTCCTCAAGTCTTCTTTTATGCCCCTCAATAGTTTCATAGCTTTTCAAAAAGATTTCAGTACTCCGAAATGATACCTCATCGAATCTAATAATGTTGTTTGTTTTGACAATCGATTCATTCTAAACAGGCGATTGATTCTTTAACGAGAATCAATTTTGAAATAACTTGAATTTCATCTAAAATAATAAACACAATTTGACGGCTATGTGTACATTTTTCAAACACTTTAGGGTTAGTTTTTCAAATAGATTTTGAATTTTTAAAGCAGTGCTGCCATCTTCAACTTGAAGTTTTTGGAATTTCTTTTGGAAAAAAAACAGCTTCAAATGATCACTATTTCTTTTTTGCATACAATTTTTTTTTATAAAAAAGGAAGTTAAGAGGATTTTTTGAGAATTCCCGGGGGAAAAAGCTGTCCCAATAAGTTGACCAGACCGCTTCAAAGAAAATGAGTGATCAATTATTAAAGAAAAACATAAAAAAAATTCTCATCGATCCTGCTAAACTTTAAAATCCACCCTCGAGTCGGAAAAAGTGAACTAATCGGTAGTAGTCGGGGAAAAAATGCATTTTAGTGTGTGCTGCTTATCTTTTGGGCTACTCTACTACTCGGTGGGCCACTTTGCTTGGAACGTAATTAATATTCTGTTAAAGTGAACTAGTTCAAGGTTATGGCCTGCTGCTGTTGCACTCGGTTTATTGTACTCTTACCGAAAGTGTTTTTCTCATTCGGAATTGAAAAGTTGACGTATTCTTCAATACGAAATCGAGTCGTTGCTTCCTTTAATGACCTCTAACCCCGCACAACAATCGTCGCCTTTAATCACTTATACGATGTTTCATTTGTTCGGGATTTTTCCATATAAGAAGGCACGCGATTTTTGACACAAATTATAATTTACTTCATAGAGGTTTTGTTTTGTTTTATTTTTTTTAATTTTATTTAATTTTAATTTTTTTTTTTTTTTCTTTAGTTTTTCTCAAATGCGTCATCAACGAAGCTGTGTGGGTCTAAAAATAATAAGAAAAATAAACAAATTTCGATTTGTCGTGATCTCTCAATTAATGCCCATCTATCAGTCCTGTCGTTTGGGTAGCATTTGGGCATTTTGATTTCCGTCAGTGACGTAGAATAATATTCTGGAATTACTTCTGTGCTCAAATTACCATTTTCCCTAATTAATTTTTAATTTAAAATCCTATTCTATTTTGTTCTGGGAAGACTTATTTGCATTGAAATCCACGCATCAAATAATATTAAAAACAAAAATCAAAATGAATGAAAAATTTAAGCTTTTGTAAAAATAAAAGTATCGCGCGTAATACGTACGTCAATTGTGCCTTTTTTCGTAGAAGAATTATTTATTTTTGTTGTTGTTTTGCGATAATAATTTTGTTTTGACCATCGTCCATTGATTTGGTGACTGACAAACAGGTTAACCAAAAATAGAATTGGTATAGGTCAGCGGTGTTTTTATTATGGTTTTTGAAAGTTTGGCCAGATGCTTCTAGAACATTTTACCGGATGCAGGGAATCCCCATGCCACAAAAATGGGAAAAGCGTAGAGCTTTCTGAACTTCTCAAAAGGGGAGTTTCAAAAAAAAAAATTTTTCCCAATAACAATAATTATCAGAGCAGGACTCATATAAAATTTTAACCCATTTACGCCCGCTCTACCTAAACAAGTTCGCACGAATGAACAAAATAAAAATGTTAATGTCAGGTTACCCTTTTCCAGAAGCTCTATAACGAATTTCAAGGGACCGAAAAAAAATCTTATAAGAAACAAATGCTTAATCTTGCGTATTTAAATTTCCCGGCCTAACCCGGTGTCCGGAACTAACAAAAAATCCGTTATTAAGAAAATTGGTTGTAAGGAAAAAGAAGACAATAAAAATGTGGCGAAAAAGCCTTGAGAAGATTCGCTATAGAAAGAAATTCGTTATAGAGGAGTTCTTTGTAGAGAGTTTCGACTAGATTTATACAATATTTACAGGATTCTACAATATGTCATGGGTGTAAATGGGATTAGAGAATGCATAGGATGTAAAGATCCCAGTGCTAGGATATTGTCTTGAGTTTTCACTGAAACTCCCAAAAAAAAAAACGCCCACTTGTTCAATCTTGAGTATTGGTCGGACATATGCAGCTCGGATATAAGAGTTTCCCCTTTAAAAGTATCGAAATTGTGCCGTTACCATCCTTCAATCTACTGGATTTATTAGGATAAAACCTTTCCTCGCTTATAACGAAAATTTTTTTTTGCATTTTTGATGGTGCTTATACCCAGGGAATATTATATATATTTTTTCAGGGAATAATATTTTCAGAGTAAAGATAAATTCAACGATCTGTTGGTATCTATCGATATTTTTTCGCGGTGGCCACGGCTGCCACACTTTTTCACTGCAAAAAATCAAAAAATCTCTTTTCCCATTCGACTTAAATTTTTGTTTAAAATTCCCACAAAAGGACAATATTCTTAAGTTATCTCGACACTGAAAGATACCTCATTTTTTGGAGAAGACCAAAGCTACAGGAATATGACCGTTCGGGGATTATATGTAGAGACTCCGACGCAGTACCTGTATAAAGTCATCATTTTTCTGTGTGGCTCCATCTATAGCAGAGGTGGGTCTTAATTTGCCTATTGGAAATTCCCTTCGAAATGTTGTCACTCAAGATTGGTATGATACCGATTAATCTATATGTATATCAAAAGTGGCCGATCTTTTTGCAAGGAATGGCGCAATGACACGTTTTCATAACAAATCTCCCCACCAATTGAACTAAACTGTATCAAATCCTGAGTGGCTCGTATTTCCCTAGAAGTGATATATGGATATTATATATTCGGCGGCCGCATAAAAAGCTTATCGCGGGTGCGTAGTTGGCCACTACTGACCTATATGAAACACAAATCTAAAATTCACAGAAAAATAATAAAAAAAATTTATGAGACCCAGAACCGACGGCAAACGAGCAACGGAGCAAACGGGCAAACCCGTTTCGTTTGGAGTTAATAATTCCAGACGCGATAAAAAAAAGTACAAAATGTACTCGTAACATTGAAAAGAATCTGACATAACTATTGTTAGACAACCAAGCTCATCGGTTAACAAAGCAGCAATTAAAATTTGTCTATTAACTGTGTTTTAATATCCTCGTAAAATTTTAAATCTTCTAATATTTCGCTTATACTAGATTGTTATATGAACCGTCTATGAAGGTACATGTTTAGTTGTAGAGTATTTCGCATTCACCGAAGCGAAGCGTCCAAGTCTTTCGACCTACGCTAACTAAACAAATGTGAATTTCAAATTCTACAATAAAATTGAATCGAATATCGCAGAATATAGTAAAATGTGACTAATCAGCCGAATCGAGTCGACGGGATCTCCGAATTCTGCCGGCGATCGCATGCGACTGAAAGCTCTAAACTCGACTAAATACAAACCTCGTTCAGCACACCTACCCTACAAAGTAGAAATCCACCAACAATGCGAAATCGCAAAATACGAAAAAAAAAGAAGATAAAATTCATACAATCACAGCACGGCAATTTAAGGTGGAAGAAAAAAGAAAGACGGACCGACCGAACGATCGAACAAGTGCGGCCCCACCAATCACAGATTAACATCTCTGGTTTTCGGTTTATTGGAGCTACCAATACACAGCCAACTTAATGATCATACGATAAGCATATGATCGTGTCGCGTGCTTTTATTCTAAGAGAAAAAACAACCTTCTCTTTTCGATCTGATCACTCTCTCTCTCTCTCTCTCTCTCTCTCTATAAAAGAAAAAACTCTCTTCATTCTCTTCCAAAATTACTGAAGCGTAATTTTCAGTTGTTTTATTTTATTTTACTATTTTGTTTTTATTTTCAATTTCTTCAAATTAGCGCCATTTTTTTGCACCGCATTGGTGTTAACGTCCATTTTTCGTCTCTTCATCTTTATATTTTGTTTTAGTTTTTTCCAAATTTTTAAATATTTTTTTTTTATTTACTTATATTTTATTTATTTTTTTAATATTTTTCTAGCTCTATTTTATTTTATTTATATTTTTATTTTGTTTATTTTTTATTTTATATATTTTATAAATTTTATTTTATTATTTTTTTTATTTTTATACATATTTTATTTATTTAATTTTATTTCTTTTTTATTTTTTTTATTTCTAATTTATTTTTTTTTTAGTTTTTTTTTTTAAATATTTTGACTTAATTTTGCTCCATTCCTGCACGCGAAAATAATTATCTCCCTGAGATAAATGAACGTTATAGATTTTAAATGACCTTCAAGCGAGCTACCTTTAAAGATAAATAACTCTTCTTTAACGCTTCTAGGAATCTGGAACTCGGGCCTAAATTAACGCTAATCTAAGCAAAAATGTCCAAAGATATCCATACATATATCACGCACGATATCAGAGCATAACAAAGCCCATACCCGGGAGATAAAAAAATATAAAAAAATTTCTTTTCTTTATATTATCGAAAGAAGAATCAGTGTTTTCTAAGTTGAATATATGAACATCTAGGGTACGGCTCTTCAGTTTGGTCTTCATGTTGGTCGTCAAGTTATCTTGTCTTCAATAATTATTATTATTTTTTTTTTTCGTTCGTCTTATCCGATCTTGTCAAAGTCTACGTCAACGTCATCATGCCGTGTCTTGCCATTATTATCATTATCTCTCGGAATCGCGGCTGTGGCTCTCTTTATTCGGAATCGACTTCAGTTTGACCGGCCTTCTTTTTCATTAATTTTTTCTCGTCATGATCAGCACTTGTGTGTTCTCTTCGAAATGCTCTTCTGCCGGTTGTTATTGTTATTTATTTTCTTTTTTCCTTTTTTTTTTTGTTCGTTTTTACAACTTTTCAGTACAATTCAACGCTGCTGTGGGTTATGTATGAACATTTTTGGATTTAGTTCTCGATCGGAACGTGTAAGTGTAGGGTTGCGAAAAAGCGTAACGCATCGAATTCGCAAACATCGGATCGGATTGAGTGCGCCTCGAGAAGTGTTAAAGTACATATATGTATGCATATTTAATTTGAGCACGGCTTAAAACTCTCGTCACAAATATATTAAAAAAAATAATAAAAAATAAGTAAATATTTAAAAAAAAATTCTACATATACATCCAGCCGCACTGTGTCGAAATAATTGTATCCGCCCGATCGCGATCGCGATCTCGATCTCAATTTGAATATTAGGCTTCATGCGTAAAAATTTTATCTTATCAAATTCAGTACAGAACGCGTACTGTACGCGGATCGGTTCTTCAGACTCGAATCGAATTTTTGACTCAACTAATCGAGAGAACTATCTTAATGAATTTTTCTCTGTGACGGGCAATAAAGAAGAAGAAAAAAAAAACACAATAGGTACTCCCTAGTTTATTTGTTTTTAAAGTTTCTCGGTTAAGCTCCGTCGCCAAAAAAATTCAAACAAAAAGCGAAATTCTATATTTATTTTTTCAGTAAATGCGAGCAAAGCAAACTTGCCGGTAATAAAAGCGCGACATTGAAAACGAATTTTCTTTTTCAATTTAAATAAATATTGCAATGTTTTCTTTAATCTTTCGCGCGAATGAAAGCTAAACGTAAAGTTTCTTAGGAAAATCGGGAAATGATATCTGGTGACATTTGGAAATGCTAAAAATTGCGGCATAAAGTAAATTTAATTGACATTAACAGAGCGAAGTGATTGGTCGTGTGTGTGGTTATTTTTGTTTGTTTTTTTTTGTGCTCAAATTTTAAAGTGACAAGTTTGGTTGCCAAGAAATTGAAATCGAGAAATAAATTTATAAAAAGTAAATGAAAAATATATAAAAAAAAAAAAAATAATTAAAAAAATATTTATATAAAAAATAAATTAATTAATTAAAAAATAAGATCTCCAAATTGTAACAGAAACAAAATCAGACACAACAGAAGCAAATTGAGTTCATTCGAGGCTCACTGAAATTTAAATAAAATCGCCAAATCGACCTTTAAAATAAAAAAAAGGATATCAAATAAGAGCAAAATTTCTTCTTAATATCAGTGGAATTCTGACAAAAGTTTTCAGGCACTAAAAATTTCATATTTTTTGATAACGATAGAGATTGTTGGCATATTCTAGTGGCTACATAAATTCTACTTGGAGTCGAAGTCTTCATGTCGGTTTAAGAACTTAGGAAGATTAAATTTTGGAACATATTCAGTGGCATTACAAATATTCCCGGGAATTTTTTCCCAGCGAGTTGGAAATAAATCCTCTCGTTCAAAACACTTGTGAATGTGAATATAAAGGGAGCGATAAATTCGATATTATGCCGCTTTGCACACTGGGGTAAAAATTCCCGGGGAATATTTATTTAGAATCGGATGATTCTTTTAGTCCTCATGCCAGTTTAACTGAACCGTATACCTTTGATATATTCGAAATCTTCAAAAATTTTCATATAAATTTTTATTACTGCCTGGCAGCTTTGCGTTAACCTGACATAAGCTCTCACAAAGACCGTCATTCGCCAGCTTAAACCCTCGAAAAATTTCAACTAAGGCGAAGGCTATTAGTTCTCTTAATGGAGGAGATACCTTTCAATTTAGTGCCCGATCATGATAAGGATTTCGCTAGTTTCATGTTAATTGTATGTCGCATTTATTGGAATCCTATTGATACCTCTAAAAACTTGCTTAATTAAGGATTAAATTTTGTTTAAATTTAATTAAATTGAAAAAAAAAATTTTTTATAAGGTAACTTACCCAAATAAGGCCATGCTAACGGTTTTTGCCACAGTGGCGAAAATTGGGTGAACTTAGAGAGAGTTTGGATCTTAATCCCTTTTATTTAACCTTTTCTTTATCCGAAAATGTAAAAAAAAGTACAAAAAAGTGTTTAAAAGTATTCATTTAAGATATTTTAGAAATTGTCCTTTTTTTGCCCTATTAGGAACCCCATGTCTAAATAAGGCCCAATGCTGATTGCTCTCAAAAACGTGCGAAAAAATAAAGAAAAATAGAAAACTATTATCTGATTTCATTGTTAATGTTGTTTGAGATCAAAAATTAAAATAAATACTCTGCACAGCTCTTCTAATATAAAATAATATTATTAAAACTTAACGTTGTATATTCAAATGCAGGTACAAGGCTTTATCGATAATAATTTTGTTAACTTGCTGTCCAATGCAGTGAAAGGCTTTCTTTCTCATTGTTTTTAACTGCTTGGTATATTAAGGTCCATTTAGGGCCTCCAAAAAAATTTTTTTTTAAGAATCAGTTGCAAGGTGGCTATTGTGGGCCTTATTAAGACCACTCAATATAATTTTGCCACAACTTTTTATTCGGAATACAAAAAAAGCCAGGGTTTTTCTCCCAACCTTTTTATTTTGAATAAAGTCCGACATTTGGTATGGGCATCAAGGCTTTACAAAATTATCAACAATTTTTAGAAAAACGTTGTTCTTCTTCTCACGCAAAATTAGATCAAGCACGTTGTTTTCACTTCTTCCGACTTTGGTGGACGATAACTATTCACTCAGCTACGCAATCGAAGCAATGTTTTTTGCTTTGTGAAGTAAATATAAACGCTGTAGAACATGCCAAAAATCATAATGCTGGGAGTGCTAGAAATATGTTTTCTGAAAATCGGGCCTTATAAAGGCGTTGGCCTTATTTGGCTGAACCACCTTATTTAAAAAATTTTTATTTATAATGTTAAAAATATTTTAACTTTTAATTTTTGAAAAAATTTTAAAAACTTAAAAACAATTTTAAAAAATTTATATAATTTCAAAACTTAAATTACATTAATTAAAAACTTGAAAAATTAAAATTTGAAAATTTAAAATTTAAAAAATTTAAAAAAAAAATTTAACAAATTGTTTTAAAAAATTTTATATTCCAAATAATTTTTAAAAATTTAAAGAAATTATAAAAAAAAATTTGCTAACAAATTTTAATTAAATAAAAATATCCCCCCGAAGATAATGAAGCACTCCCGCCGGAACACTGGGACAAAATAACGCATTGAATGTATTCAATCGCATTCCAGCAAAATTTGACCAAAATAGTCCATTAGGAAATGCCATGATCACTATTGTTATCACTATCACATATATTATCAGGAACAAAAATCACTTCTGTGAGGTTAAAACAGTACTATACTCAACCCTTTAGCGCATTAGGGACAAATTTTCCCCCACATCATTTAAACGATTAACAGCAATGAAATTGACAACATTATTATTACGTGGCGAAAAATGTTTCTCTTCCGCGTGAAAGGGTTAAAATAATGACACTTATATTTCATCATGATATAAAACAAATTTAATTTCCTTTGACGGATTTCTTGCTAACTTTGCGTGTCTAACAATGTCATAAATGGAAATGGGAAAATATGTACTTAAACGCCTTCAAAGAACATGCTTGAAAAAAATGAAGCCTTTATAGTAAAGCCGATCTTGAGTTCAACTGCTCTTTAAAAACAAAAGAGTCATAATATCCAAATAGAAATTACACAAATTGAATATCTAAAGATATGAGAAGTAAAAATCACTTGATTTTTGGAGTGCCCTATTAAAATAGTCAGCCCATTAAATTGAATGTGAATTATCCCATTAGCGGGAAGTGTTTTGTTTTTGTCACTTTAGTTTGTTACTTTGATAAGAACTTTAAGATACTCATATGATGTATATGTGTAGTACACATTGTTGTGTACACATTTTGCATAACGAATAATTGTGAAAAACAATCATGACATGATGAAAAGATTAAAAATAATAATTTTTTTTTAAATATTAAATTGTATACAAATACACTCAAAGTGACCCATTTCCAGATGTTGTGACTCTGAATAGTAGCTTTAAACGAATTACAGATGAAAATTGAAAATGTGCTCATGTGCTCGTCGTATTATGTGACAGGTTGTTGAAATTCAAAGAAAGGTGTTATTTAGATAATTTGATTGCTTTTCTTTTCTTTCATTCGTTTTTCATGAAAATCATAGAACTTATGATCGATTTAGCTATTGGCTTAAAAAAAAATTTTCACATCCTTTGCACTTGGGGAAGCTGCTTTTATAATTTCTTAAAATAACCTTTAATGAAATATACAACCCGATTCTAAATATTCACGGGGGATTTGAAAAACAATGCCTTTTAAGCACACTAAGAAGAGGCAGCAAGAAATTCGAACGTTTTTAACCAGAGATTATCACATTTTTCCCTTAATTAACGCTAAGATCACTTCCTTCCTTCTTCCATGTAGAAAAACGTCTAGGGAAAAAATTCCCCGGGGAATATTTATTTAGAATAGGGCTGATAATAAATATAGCAAAAGATCTCATATTGGCTTCCAAAAATGTAGGAACTCCCGTGCAGCAAGTACTACGAATATTAAAAACATGAAAAAAAAACAACAAATAAAATGGAACGAATTTCAATCAACTGCGGAGTCGATTGTGCTTGGCGCCATACGTTTTGGTGCGTTGAATATTTGCGTGGTATCGAAAACCAGGCATAATTCATAAACTCAATAGGAGGACCTTAAAAAAACTTAAAATATTGTTTAAATTTCAAAAAAAAATTCTGTCCCCAAATGATGGTTGTCCGCTTTATTGAATTAAAACTGTTTTTGGCACCTCATTAGCTTCACAACTCCACATAAACTTCTAGATATAATGACTCACTCAAAAGAGAAGCTAAAAATTCAATCTAAAAAGGAATGCTCAGCTAAAAAGTGGACAGTCCAGTCCACTTAATAAAAATTTGAAAGTAGATATGTTTCTTTTGTTTTTCTTTAGATTGAGGAGTTCAAGGTGTCCCTATACGTTTGTATACCAACTAGTGATGTAACGAATATTCGCATTCGCATTCGCGAATATTCGCATGTTTTTTCACATTCGCATTCGCATTCGCAAAATGTTGCGAATATTTTGCGAACATATAATTAGCAGAAAATTGACCAAAAATGTAAACTTTAATAAATTTTTTAAATTTAAATTTAAAAGCCAATATTTTAGCATTTAAAGAATTTTTTATGTGCTACCGTTACACAGATATTGCACTTAAAATCTGCTCTCTCACACACACTTGCATTTTCAATTTTGCCGATCCCTGAATTAAACGCATTTGGAATGCCTTTAAGTTCCTTCACATAAATTTTCATACAAGAACGACCGTCTGAGGGCTGCTAAACGAAAATCGACAATAACATTGCGTATTGCGCAGGGGCGTTATGCTTGCACGAAATCGTCGGATTAGATTTGTTGTTGTCATGTGACTGTTTTTTTTTTAACACTTTGAAATTTAACATCGAAATGTGTAATTTCTTTTACTTATGAATGAATTATTTTTTTCCAAAGTTTGTGCGCTATATAAATAAATGAAATGATTTGGTGATATGTGCCAAATTTGAGATATAGATTCAAAAACTGAATATTCGCATTCGCATTCGCGAATATGAGTAGGCATTCGCATTCGCATTCGCGAATGCTAAAATTTGACATTCGTTACATCACTAATACCAACATCCTTTTAGTAGAATATATCTATATATTATATATTAACTCACTTTACAAAGATGTAATAAATTAAAAATGAAAATAAAAATAAAATGCAAAAAGATTTAGCCTTCAAAACGTGAAATGCAACTGAAAACTGTAGCAAAATTGTAGTGAATTGAATCCTCATCAAGCGAATTGTTTTATTTTTATTTAAATATGTACATATTGTATATTGTATATCCATGTTGAAATGCCTATAAGTATATACTCCGTCGAGACAAAGAGTTCGAAAATAAAAAATAAAAAAATGAAAATGAAAATAAATATATAAATAAGAAACGTGAATATCAAGAAATGCGATTTTGCTCTGATTTTATTCGGCGCCTTTACAGCAAAAAGAAAACGGAAAGAAAAAGTTTTTTTTTTGCCTCGTCTTCGAAAATGGACTTTGAACGGGGGGACAATTTTTTATATATTTTTTTCTTCTCTATCTGAAAGACTTAATATTCACATTTGTTCAACAAAAAACGACGACAACAACAGCAAGACCAACAACAACATCGGTTTAACATCGAAATCAATGTCGTTGACATACCCCAAGTAAAAAATTTCAATGCACGAGATATGCACGCGATCCGTTTTCCCTTTACATTCATTCGCTCTCTTTCGTTTCGTTCTTCGCCATTGACGTATTGAATAAAAAATGAAATATTTTCAAAATAACTTTATTATGTAAAATAAACTTATTTTTTAATTGAATTAAATTTTGTTTTTCGATTGTTTAGTTCTCGCGCAAATACGTTTACTGAAATTGAAGCGAAAATAAAAAATAATAAAAATAATAGCAAAATAAAAACTAAAAGAGAAAACAGGCCAAAAATGTGTTGTTTTTCGTTCAACGAGAATAAAGCTTTTTATATAAAAATATGTTCGAACTGAACTAGACAAACAATATTTTAATAAAGGAAATAAATTGTTCGAAAAGAAGAAAAATCAAAATAAAAAAAGGCAAGACAATCAACAATCGAAGAAGTCAAGTGCAATTAAATGCACTCAAAGTGGACGCAATTAAATGAATGCATTTATAAATGAACGAATAAATAAATAAATAAGTAAGTAACCAAAAGAAAATACAAGAAATATCAAAGAAAATCGTCCATCGAAAATAAGTAAAGATGCGCTTCACATACAACCAGTATAACTATTATGAATCCGGTTATCGGATACCATCAAAAATGCATAATTCCAATAACAGTAACTCCAGCAGTTATGGCAGCATTGGCTCAGCATCAGCCTTATCATCGTACCAACATCATCACAAGAGCAATTTCGGTAAGCAGCTTCAACAAGAAATACATACTATATGTAAATAAAAAATAAAAAATATTATTAAAAAAATAATAAAGGAAAGGGAAAGCTATTGTGTGCGATCGCTTGAATTGTGCCTCTTCCCCGTCCGAATTGTTGTGAGTGAGTGATGATCGGCACCGGCAACACTTGACGATGTGGCCCGTTGCGGTGATAAAAATCCAACTCAATAAAATATCCGTTCGCAGAGTAGTGGCAAGTGAATTTGCTACAATTTAATACTGCCACGAATTAAGGGCATTTAATGCTGGACATTCATGTTTTATTCTCATATTATTATTATTTTTTATTATTTTTTCTTTTTTTAGTCTCTCCTTAACCCGTTAAGTTGCACAAAATTTTCCTTTCGAATATGCTATTTGTTGTAGAACAAGTCTTAACTTGTTGCTAAAATGTTCTAGAAGGATCGGCTTGTATGTTTTTCTTCCTTTGTTTTTTTTTTTTTTTGTTTTAACTTAAAAAATGTCCGTACCTACTCTTTTTTGTGGTTCCACTTAACTGTATCAATGATCTTAACTGTGCTGGCCAAGAAAAAAGAATTGAAACTGCAAAAAGAAAAAAATCCTCAACAGGTTTTTATAAAAAATTCAGGTTGATTTCCGCAATCCATAAAAGAAGTTTCCGTCACTCTCGACAATCAAGCGGGGGATCTAATGTACAGCCGGACTTACATCGGTAAATATTATTACTATTCGAAGAAGTTATTCGGTGGAAAGCTTGTTGTCTTTTGAGTTCAATATTCGGAATCTATTGAAGGACTTTTCCATATGAACGTATATAACACTGGTCTACAAAATTTGGGACTTCGAGTTCATAAGGCATAATTTTGATTCGCCTTGAACCCTTTGCTTCTGAACCCATTTTGATAAAATAATCTTTTCTACATAAGTACTTAGAATAAAACTCATTCATGTGAAGTCAAAGAAAAAATTTTAAAAATTATTAGTACTAAAAAATAAGAATGAAATTTTGTAAATTGAGACAAAAAAATTTGAAATAACATTTTTTTTAAACCATTTTAGCTGTCTGTAATTCAAAACCTATTCAAAAACGACGCCAACAAATGATATATCGATTTAAAGGTTAAATATGAGCCATTGATTATGAAAGTGGTATAGTCAAAAAATTTAGAAATCTAGTTTTACTTCAGAATACGTTAATTTATTAGCATTTCATATGAAATAGCTGATAAACTAGATTTTTAAAATTTTTTACTTATACCACTTTCAAAATCAATGGCTCATATGTATATTGTCTCAGTTACGTGAGATATTTATCAATAAATGAAAAGGTAACCTATATCTCAAAAGCTATTCGTTGGAAGAAATAACTGGATCGCGATCAGCGTCCCCGAATCAGTTTCAAAAATTTCATTAAGGCGAATTTTTTTTTTTTTTTTTTGTTAACCAGTGTAATTGATAAATTGCATCAGTAGACCCCATTAAGTTATGTTGATAAGTCAATTTTTATACACTCGATTCATGGAAATATTATGCCTACCTTATCCGTATCAAGTCTGGTATAAAAAGTATTAAAACCTGTGTAAGGCCGCCACTAATTCCTATCAAGCAAACGTATTCTAGCTGTCATTGGATTATAAATTAAGTACAAATCAAATTCTCTTAAACAACTTATAAATAACTATTAATCGAGAACAATAATTTTTGCGGTATCTTTTCAATTAAGCCATTTTCTAAAGACTGGTTGTGGTTGTTATTGTAGTTTGTGGTTTTTCTAATAAAAAGCCAGAATCCCGAACAGCTTTTTAAGCTATCGCCTTGATACCTATCAATAGGCCAAATCATTCGATCCTTTCTTCTGAATATCTTTCACAGCATCATATATCCATTAAACGAAGAAAATCCCTGTCCGTCTTCAGGAGATTCCATAGTATAGTCCGAACTCCTTACAAGAGATCTTCATGAAAAAGAAAATAACTTCACTTATCAAAAGAACCAAAAAAAATAACCATGCAGAGAGTTCCCTGTAACTAAATTGTCACTTTGTAGATGACTCAGCTACCGAAAGCTTGAACTATTACTCATGTGATCCGATGCCTAACGTTCCGAATGCAACTATTTTCTGTCACATGACTGTATAAATTTTCAAAAATAAAATTTAAGTCAAACTAAAAAGCATACACTATTCTTTTAAACAAAAAAATTAATTTAATGGCGAAATAGAAGAAAAGACTTCAAATTTCTCTTCGGTTTCATTGAAGGAGATATTTTCCCTCTTTTATCTTTGAACTCGTGCAAACAATAAAATGACGTAGGATACTGGCAAATATTTTTCTTTTTAAAGTAAATATATGCACATAATTTGTAAGAGAATATAAATCCAAACTCGTCGCGTACAACAGTTTCTAAAGAGCATTATATTATATTAGCTTACAAAAAAAAAATATAATGTTTATCCAATTATTTTTCCAAAGAAGAGTTTTTCAAATATATGGAATATAGAATTCGAGACTCGTTAGCGTGATTACACACAAGTCCTTTGTTTCTCAACCGATTTAGATAAATTACACTTCTCTATTTTATGTACTTAAAGCAAAAGTTCTTCATCTGAAATTAAAGAAAAAATTATTTTAAAAATTTTAGTGCTCAAAAATAACGAAATTTTATATGTAAATTAGGGGTTGGTTAGGTTCAGGGATCGGCACTAATAATATTTTCATCAATATTATCATGACTGATTACGGATTGATCAAGAAATATCATTTTTTTATTTTTGATTACTGAATAAAAAAAAATAAAAATTGAAAATTTAAAATTCCCAAATAATGAACAATCCGTATTTTAGATTCTAAAAATTTGGATTGATTCTATGAAAATATTTACAAATTTAAAAATGTGATTTTTTTAAAAATCCGAAATTTATATGTTAAAATTATGGATTGCTGGACATTTATTAATCACATTTTAAGAATTATGAATAATTAGATACTTATAATTAGAATAATAAGATTGCAGATTTTTTGAATAATCATTAATCAAAATGGCAAGATTGCGGATTTTTTCTGTAATAGTTGATATAGGACATAGAAAATTATGTAAAAATTATCAGAGACACCAGAAGACTCTATTATGTTATGTTCGTCCATCTTTTAATCTGTCCCATTGTCTGCTTTAAAACCACAATATTTCATAATGCACTGAAAAATACACCTACTTAAAGAGCTATAACTCAGTAAAGCGGTACCTCTTAGAAAAGTGCAAAAAGAAAAACTGCAAAAAACTTTCTAACATTTTTTTTATTAATACAAACCAACCAACAAAGATTGCCAATTTTTTTTACAATACAGGCTTGCTTGAGATGATGAGAATAGTGAAGTTTTTCATCTACCCATTTAGTTTCATTCTTAGTTCCCCATTTCATAGATGTTTGTTTATTTTAATGTATATTTATTTGATTTAGAATTTGAAATATTCTTGAGAAGAACTTCTTGTGTGGGGTTTGAACCTGGGAATTCCCGATTTCTAGTCATGTGCTCACCCGTGACACCATGTTTGCCAAACTGAAAACTGTGGATTTTTTTCATTTATAAAATGAAAGTCAAACAAAATTTTGGTTTTTAGGAATGAGAATTATTGTGCATATTTTCGTTTGAACTTAAATGAGATATTTTCTTCTTCTCTCCTAGAACTTGACGTGGCTTAGAGGTTAGCGTGCAAGGCTAGCAATCTGAAGGGCTTGGGTTCGAACCCTGCCGGATCGAAGTAGTTTATTTATTTTTTTTTAATGAAGAAATTACTATTACAGAAAAAATCCGCAATCTTGCCATTTTGATTACTGATTATTCAAAAAATCTGCAATCTTATTATTCTAATTATAAGTATCTAATTATTCATAATTCTTAAAATGTGATTAATAAATGTCCAGCAATCCATAATTTTAACATATAAATTTCGGATTTTTAAAAAAATCACATTTTTAAATTTGTAAATATTTTCATAGAATCAATCCAAATTTTTAGAATCTAAAATACGGATTGTTCATTATTTGGGAATTTTAAATTTTCAATTTTTATTTTTTTTTATTTCAGAATCAAGAATTTTGAAGTGTGGAGTGGATAATAATCAAAAAATCAAAAATTAAAATTTTTTTTTTGCCGATCCCTGGTTAGGTTAGTGTGGCTGCCACCAAGGGTTATACACTTAGGCACCACATGGACCCGCTGTGATACCACGTATAATGGGAAATCGACACAAACATCCACGACCTGAGCTGGGAGTCGAATCGAGGGCTTCTCGCTTCGTAAATTGGCATCTCAGCCAAATACGGCCGACAAGTTAGGGGAAAATTCTTTTCAATTATTTTTCCCCATTTCGATTGTCTGGAGTTCAAAAACCAAGGCACCGATTAGAACAAATAATTATAATTTATCAATTTGTATTTTTATTTTTTTTTTAATTTTTTTTTTTATATTTTTTATAATTTTAATAATTTTTTAAAATTATATAAAAATTAACATTTCGTAATAAAAATTCTTGGACCCTAAGCCAAAAAAAAACATTATTGAAATTATAATTACTTAAAATATTTAAGTTTAAAGCAAATAGTCCTTGAAAAAGTAACACAAATTTTCGCTTTTTTTCTTATACTTATATTAAAAAACTTTCTGCGGAAAAATAAATGATGCTATTTTTTTTATCAACGATCGCGAATTAGTTTAAGAATCAATCTGCCCATGCAAAACTCCCAAATTTTGTAAACTAGTGTTATCGGGATTAATAGTTTCTTGGCCATTCGAATGCAAAGTTTTTTTCAACTTTCGTACGAATTCATCTTTCTCTGGCGCTACGTCATCAACTTCGTTTGCATGATCACTATTGACTATTAACGCATTATTTTTTTAAAAATAGTCTCATTTCAATTACTCTTTGTTACAGAGTGCATATGAATACATTGAAAATTAATTAAAATAAGACATTCGATTATAAAAATTAGCATAAAGAAGGATTTTTTTTTTATTGATAAAAATCATAGTTCAATGCCCTCGCATTGCAAATATACTTCGTACTAATAGCCTTACAAGCGAAATCATTCCATACTTTTGCGATTACAATCGTTTCTAGAGTGCAAGACAACGACGTCTATGCAACGATTACGCCGGACAGCGCAGACTGACAAGAGCGATTGAATTTTGCTGCTTTTCTTTTTTCTTTATTAATTTTTTTTTTTGTTATTGTTATCTATTATGATTTTCCCTGATTTAATATGAAATTGTCATAACACTCATTCATGCGATTACGACAGCGAAAAATGTTAATATGCAATTGCTAAATGTAAATAACAAAACACTTTAAACGAGAAAAAGAGCAGAAAGGGAAATGAGAAACAAGAGAAAGAGAGGAGAAACAACAGAACAGTTCACGCCTTGCACACCACGACGCCAGTTAAAGTTTTATTACACTATATTAAATCTGAATGTGCTAAATTGATAATAAAAAGAAAAATTGTTTGGAAAATATGTTTCATGAGGCATCATCCGAACGAACATACAATGTGCGTACGTACAGTGCTGGCACGATCCATAATAAGGCCTGACAAACGAATGGTAAATGTTGACTTAAGACGAACTGGGGCCTCCGATCGCCATATTTTTCTCAACATTGGTTTAAGCAGATCCTGAAATTTTCGGTATGCAGCAATAAAGTTATAGGAGCCAAATAAATAGTTGAAGTATATTTATAGGAATTCCGATGTGAGTAGGAATTTTCCCAGCTTAGAGTCCCCCTATTGACTCGTAGTCTTTCCTTAAAAGCCGCCACTGCACATGTCTATGCATCATATTTATATAGTATTTAGAATTTATATGTCATAAACTCAGCTAATGGAATTTTTACGTTCAAATTATCAATTTTTTATTAGTTGTTAATGGGCTAAATAGAATTTTTTTTCTATAAAAAAATTGTTAAGAAAATTGCTTTTATGTAATACAAAAGGATTATGTTGATTAACATTCATATTCGTCGCTATTTATTCTATTATAGAATTGAAATAAATAGTGCTAAGCTGTACTAAATAGTACGAAATGAAAGTAAACTGTACTCAATAGTACTAAACTGTACTAAACTGTACTAAATAGTACTAATGTACTAAATAGTACTAAAATGTACTAAACTGTACTAAATAGTACTAAAATGTACTATATAGTACTAAACTGTACTATATATGTAATAATAAATAGTTCTAAATAGTACTAAATAATCCTAGGCCGTACTGAACAGTCCTCAATAGTACATATAAAAGAGCACTAAACAGTACTAAACAATACCAAATAGTAAATAATTGTACTAAATCTAAATCTACTAAATCGATGTAGAACTGCTTTGAGAAAATTATGAAATTAGTTGTTTAATAATAACAGCAACAGGGACTGTATATAATATTATGTATTGTTATATTTATTTTTATTCCAAGTTTTTTCTTCCACGATTTTGTTACATAACTCAACAGTTCTCCAATTACAGTGCTCAATGTATTCCAATGTTACTCAGCGAGTAGGAAAAATGTGCTTTTCACTGCTCTTTGCAATCAGCGGAAATTAATTTTCATTATCAAAAACAGATCTGACCCATTTACTTTTCTTGTGTGATCTTTCATAGTTTCATTGGTAAGAGATAGATCTCTTTTGGGTTAATATATCTTTTTATTACTTATGTTCCTATGATAATTACCTTATGATTGACCAATTACCTACTGTGTTCTTGAAAGAAAAAAAAAATTATTATATAAGAAAATATACGTCATAAAAAAATTTAAGCCAACTTCGATGAGCGTTACAATATGGTCTTAAATTTCAGATGTTTATCCGAAGGCAATAAAAAATAATTAAACTACTTACTTTTCAAACAATTGGAACATGTGCCCTTGTACGAATCAACGACAATCGAGCTTTACTCAACATTTTCAAGGAGAATATTTTTCATTTTCCTTTAAAGATCTATACAATTTTTTATTTAGAACATTGCTATAAATCGTTAAACTTCCGTGGGGGCAAATTTTCCCCTTATGAGTTCGAGGGTTAAGCCCATTTTGATTATTTAGAAAACCGCCGCTCAAAGCTTAATGCTAAGAAAATGAATCAAAGAGCCTTAAAGTGATCTTCATACAATTAAAAACATCGATTATATTTAAAATTAACCCTCTGCGGTCAATTATGCATTAACATTTCTAAGAAATTTGACATTTTTATTGTTATTTTCTAATTGATTAAATTGGATATTAAATTTTTATATTATTTCTATTCTAATAGGCATGCGCATGACAATGTCCACAGCCTCCACAATGACAGCGCGAATACATCGAAAAGGTTTTCGTACGCCATCGAAAAGGCATCCTGGTAAAGTGCTGCCAGGGAAGCTTCATTCTGTGTCACGGGTAAGAAGAGTTTCCTTAAGACTTTAAATCTAAATTACACAATTTCAATGATTAATCTATATAGATTGGGCCCGGAAAATTAATACCCGGAAAACGTATTCCCCAGCGACCTCATCCGCCACCTTGTGATAATTCAAACGATAGCGGATTTGGTTTCGATCAACATGTTGAACTACCATGTCAGCAGCAGCAACAGCAACAACAGCAGCAGCAGCAGCAGCCGCATACGTCACAGCAACAAAATCTAAGTTCCAGCATTGCAAGTACAAATTTAAGCAGTAGCGGTAGTAATAGCCACCATCATCACAACAATAACAACAGCAGCAGTCACCATAGTCATCATAGCCATGCAACAATACAACATTCACCGCAGCATTTAATACGCGCCATACCATCGTCCAGGTGAGTGAATCAGTTGACTTAATTGTCGGACAAATTAAATTCACAATTAATGGTCAGAGAAAAAAGCATTTAATTGAAAAAATTATATATATGTTTATGTATATATACCTATATATATAAACAAAAACTGTTTTCGAAAGTCATGCCCATTCTAATAAAAGTGTTCATGCTTTGCGTCGTTTACTGAATTTTTAGATTAAAATTAATTTTGTTGTTTTTTTTTCTTAATTTATTTAATTTTCTCATGAGTAATTTCCTATATTTGGCTAGCTCTCTTATCGCATTAGTCTGTGGGGGTAAATATAAAATAATTTATATTTTGACCAGAATTACGCATCGACACGCGTACCTGCATATGATAATCGATTACGATTTAAATTTCAATTCGGCTTGGCTTGACGTGCTTTGGCAATGTAATTAAAAAGTAAATATATACTTATATCCCATCAGTCTCTGGACATTACTTCCCGATAAATTAAATAATCATTTTATGAAAGATTTCAAACTTTACTAGTATTAACTTCTTTATGGCTGGTCTACAATAGTGCAGGAATTTCCGCCCAGTGATTCCTACAAATATTGAACACATAGAAACGTATGGAATCGTTTTCAATCAACTGCGTTTTGGATTTTAATTGGTTCTTTATGTTTATATTTGTTGACTATTTGGAGGAAGTGCTGCGAAGAAATTCCTTCACTATGGGAAACCGGACATTTGTCATTATGAATGGAGTCAATTTAGTACGAAATCCATACATCATAGGGTAAATGCACCAGTAGTCGGCAGTTTAAGAATTTTTTCTTTTTTGAATTGATGCCGTTTGGAATGTATTTATGCTATTGAAATCATTTCAAGTTATTACATTTCCGTAATGGGTATTGTTTGAGATTTTCTTCATTGTTTTTACAAAATAATTTGTTAACATTGAGTAATTTACACCTTTCGTAAAAATCACCAAGTGTGCCTAAGTTCGGCATACGATTTTCCAATATTCGGCATGCCATGACCCTATAGTCGGCATGGCTATATTTTTAAATAAAAAAAAAAATTGTACAGAATTATAATTTTTTTACATATTTTCAATTAAATTATTCACTTTCTTGTAAATGTATTTGTAACTTATTGTTTTTGACTTTGCATGATTTGCACATAATATCGATCTCAATTACTTCATCATATGCGAGGTTGTGCAATGCCGAGCATTGGAAATTACGAAAAAATATCTTGTTCCTTATGTCGGCACCCAACAAAATTTGAAAAATATTATACTTTTAACAAAGTTTTCTATTTCATGACAAAATTTAAAGCAATTGCTATCTTAATATATCTTATTGATCTAACAATTTTTAAAAATAATATTAAGTTTGGCCTGTTGAATTTGGTCAGGCACTAATTTTTTTTGTTGAAAAAAACGACATTACCGCAGGTGTTCAAAGACTGTTACTGGATGAGTCCAAAATTAGGCAAAAGTACTCTCCCCTGTCAATTTTACTCATTACAAATATAAAAATAAGAAAGTTTTGACTTCAAAGTTGTTGTTATTTTAGTATATAAGTACCGATATTCTTATTAATTCGAGTTAAAAAAAAATATTGCCGACTACTGGGACATGCCGAACTTAGGAGCACTCACCCTATTTGTTTTGTTTTTTTTTACTGCGATTAGCTTTATTTGCTTTAATGGTTTTTAGTAGTGATGCCACGAATAGTGGATTTGGCCGAATATTCGGTCAACCTCTCGGCCGAATAACGAATATTCGGCAACCGAATATTCGGCACGTAGTCAAGACAGCTTGGGCCTACTCGCAACTAGCTGGAGTCAAGGCAAAAGCTGCCGCTGAAAAATTTGCCCACTGTTTATAATGTTTTCGAAGAAAATTTAGAAGAAGCTAGCGTACATTTAATATTTCTAAAGAATAAAATGCAAATCTGCTGTATTTTTAGTTCTCGTTAATTAAATTTTTTTACGTTATTGTGAGAAAAATTTAATTTGTAGTTACTGCTGATTTTTTTAATAAGTTATTTCTACTACCGAATGTTTTAACTATTCGGCCGAATACCGAATACTGAAAAATGACGCCGAATAGGCCGAATACCGAATAGTGGCCGAATATTCGTGGCATCACTAGTTTTTAGTGTCGATTTTTTCAGTTTATTATCGTGTTGAAATTTTAAATATCATCATATTTGATCTAAAGTATTTCCTCTTCACTGTTTTATGTCAATTTCTGAATTCATTCAATTAAATCCAACTTGATTTAAGAAATGTTTTGTAATCGTTAGAATTAAGCATCATCGGGCTTAAGGTCAAAAATAATATCTTTTTTTTCAGTTTTATTGCTACTTGACAGTGTTCCTGAGGATGCTCTTCAGAGAACAGCAAAATATTGAAGAAATAAAACTGTTAGAAGAACCTCTGTTTTGACCCTATACCCGACAAAAAAAAAAAAATGCTAACGATCAAAATTCAAATCGACAGAGGTCGAATAACAAAGCCATAGGAAATCCTTTTTATATCTATGAAGATGCCCAGAAAAAAGGCAAAAGTCTTCACAATTCTTTTTCTCTCTCGTTCTTTCTCTTTACCATTCTTTTTTATTCTCTTTCCTTGTCTTCCCCTTTCTCTTTTACTCTCTTTCCTTGTCTTTCCCTTTCTCTTTCCCTTTCTATTGTGGCATATAAAATATGCATAAAAAGCATCATTAGGTTAAACCACAAAACGATTTCACTTGGCTACTTAATGCCAGTTCTATCAATAGCGGGAACTTCTTACGTCAGCGGGCGAAGTGATAAGGTTCTCTATTTTTTTTTTTGTGTCACATATGATATCCTTATCGGTGAATGGTTAAAGTTATATTAAAACAATAAAACCACCATCACAAAACCCTCTCAGAACGGGAAAATATTCTATAAATGAAAAAACTAGATTCGAGCTTGAACTCATTTTCGACTATAAAATAATTTAAAAAAAAACACAATTTCTCTTTCTGGAGAAGGTATCAGAGTTTATGAGATGTCAAAATAAAGCTTAATTTATTGGCTTTTAAAATAAATTATAACTTTTCTTGTTAGATCGTTAAGAAAAAGTTTATACCTGGTTTTCTATGAACACTTGCTTTGGACCATTTTGAATTCTTCGAAAATTCGACCACCACCTCCCTGCCAGCCAAAAAATCAAAAAATGTTTTTAAGCGCAAAATCATTTGATAGTGCCCTTAATTATAACACCCCCATTGGTCCAAAATGAGTTTAATAGAAATCAATCAATGGTCATCATAAGAGACTCCATATAGGCAAAAATTGTCATTAAAAAGGACATTCATCGGCCACAGCTATGACAGGCATTTTCTGAGTGAAATGTTTCATGAATATTAAATAATTTTTTGCACCTGAAAATGTGGTTTTTAATTGCTTTTCAGGTTCAAATGTATACATTTTATTAGTATAAAAGCTTTTTATACATATATATCTTATCTTAAACCCATCGACAAATAAAGCTTGCCTGCGTTGAGGGCCAATTCAGATTGTGACGTCAAGCGTCAGGAAACAACTTACACTAGGAGGCAATAACTTTTGGATTGAGACAATCAAATTAATATAATTTTTATAAACACTTCAATTTGAAAATAATAAGAATTATGGATGATAATCTTTACAAGAGGGAGGACACTATCATAAAGGGAGACTTTTTCTGTTGATTTTTGAAATAAAAGTGGACTCCCTTATGAGAAATTTCATTATATAAAAACAAAATAATTTTTCATCTCATTATTATTTGAAATCATAGGCTGATTTCAAACATCATAATCCATTAGCGAGAGTCTTTAAAAAAACATGTTCCTAAAACAAATTCGCTCGGTTCTCAAAACAATTGGATTTCAAATACAGATCTATGTCAATAAGTCTTTGTTGTCTGGTGTTCCTGTTAACAAAGCTATGCAAATTGAAAATTTAAGAAAATATTTACACAAATACTGACGGCTTTTTCGTTTAATACCGAAGCGGTTACTGCAGTCTGCAGTCAGGCGCAGTATTTTATTTAAAAAAAAACACACTTTATCAGATAATCTCTTCACGTTACGAATTCTTCTTCGTTTCTTTGGGCTAGCAACCGCCATAAAACAAGATGTGTCTGCAATTTTTGTTCTATCATTTAAATCATTTGTTTATACTGAAATTCCCAGCAGTTGTGCTCCCAAAATAAACTCTTTACTTTTTCGCACACGTTTTCAAGTACACCCAAGACTCTCTTAAAAGAATTTCTTTAAAAATTAGTTCATTATTATTAACTACTTATTAATAATAACTAAATAAATGGCTCCTCTGTTGAGATTAAGATAGACTTTGCCATACCTGAAACGTATTCCTTTTGTAGAAAATGTATTTTCAGTCTCTTGAGTTTCTTTGAAGTGGTGTTACTGTATATTCATTTATCCAACAATAATAAAATTTTTGGCAAATTTTTTAAACAACCGAAAACTGCCAACAGAAATGTTCGTATTGATACAATTTGAGATGTTCTTAGTAATATTTTTGGAGCTTTGCAAAATTTGCAGAATCGGCTAAATTCATTTCGTAAATATGGATACAATAATTTTTAATATCTATCTCAATATTAAGTAGAAAACTTATGCCGGAAAATAAAACTCTCAGTGGACTAGTTGGTATGAGATAGGCTCTGGAATTGACTCCAGTGTTCGGACTACGGAAATCCCATTTCGTAGTAGAAGACCAAAAAAATCGGAGTAGAAATGAATTTTTGGGTAGTAAATTGGAATTTCTCATTTTCGCACCAAAAAAAGAAAAGGTCAACAATTTATTTGAAGCAAACATTTATAACTTACATTTACATTTACATATTACTTATATTTTTTTATCTCCATCAGTCAAGATTTAGAATACAGAGACATCTGTATGGAAAACAACCATTTCTTTGCGAACGAGGGAACACAAAAAACTCGTTCCCATTACGTCTAAATCGTGACATAGACAAAATTATTTTGAGTCTGGTGAAGTGAAAAAATCGGAGTAGATTTCAGGTATAGGGTAGTGGCGGAGTAGATTTCAAAAATTAAAAAAAAAAACGGAGGAGATCTACTCCGATCGGAGTATAGTCCGAACCCTGATTGACTCATATCATTAGAATGAACTCTTTGTCTTAGTTACTTTTTGTATTACATGCTGATACATGTTATTTACAAGAAATAACAATAAAAAATTAAAATAGAAAAAAATATATAAATGATATAAATAAATAAAATAAACAAAATAAACAAAATAAATAAAACAAATCAAATTTAAAAAAAAATAGAATAAACTATTTAAATTAAATAAGTACATAAAATAAAATAAAAAATATGAAATAGCAAATAATAATAAAAATAAATATTAAATAAAGAATTTAAATAAAAATATGATGGAAATAAATAAAATAAAACCAAATAAATAAATATAATATAACAAATTAAATATACAGTACACTAGGCATAACGTCAACCCCCTATTCCGTCAACACCCCAAAACGTTAACACTGTTTTATTAACATTGACTACTCTAAAACGTCAACAAAACCTAAAGGCTCTAAAAGGTAAACTTTGCGTAATAGAAAATTTAAGCTGCAATTACGTATAGAATACGAATTCTCAGAATTCCGGGAACCTCCTTTTATGCGTACAATGTAGTTTTTGATCTCTTTGTTCAGTTGTTTTTTCGGAATTGTTGATGTTGCGCGTATAAAATGAGCTCTTAAAAACCGAAAGTGCCATTATCTCATATAAAAATTTTTTCTATTTTTTCAAATACATAAACATTTGCTTGAATCAGATTATTGGTTGGTTTTAGTTTGAATAATAAAAAAATTTTTAAAACTATAGCGCCGACTATATTTTGATCTAAAATAAGGACAATCATAAACGCCAACAATCTGGTGACTGTCAACACTCGCGGTTTTAATTAGTTGACGTTATCTCGAGTGTACTGTATGTACTTAAAAAAAAAATAAATCAATAAATTAAATAAAAAATAAATAAAAATTAAATAAAATAAAAATAATTAAACTAAGGAATAAATAAAAGTGTGTATTTATAAAAGAATAATACATAAATAAATAAATTAATTAATTAAATAAATAAATTAATTTAATTAATTAATTTATTTATTTATTATTAATTCATTAATTCATAACTAATAATTAATTAATAAAGTAATCAATAAATAAGTAAGTTAATTAGTTAATTATTAATTAATTAATTATTAAATATTTAATTATTTATTAATTGATTAGCTAATTAGTTACTTAATTAGTCAATTAATAAATTGAATAAACATATAAAAATAAAAACTAAAAAAAAAACGAAGAAATAAAAACTGCAAAAAGTCCGCCTTCATAAGAGACGTGCTTTTATAGAAGGTCGATTTATTCCAAAATCAGCCAAAAGGCTTTACTGTGCTAACTACGAAATATGTAATCGGCATTGTTTGCATTTGTTTTTCTTCTAATGTTTGTGATGTCATAATCTTTTTAAACATTTACTCAATCTAATATAATTTTTTTTACCAAGAAATACCTGTGCGCCTTTTAAAAATAGCGCGAATTCTACACAACAAAATTTCTACACAAAAAACAAGCTTCATAGCAACGCTCTGATTATCGGACAAGTGTAGCAAATGTTATTTCGTATGCTTAAAACTGATAATTACTAATCAAACACACTGATTGGGGGGGCTTAAGCTAAAAATGATTTTATTAGAAAAATTCATATTTGAGTTAAAATTATAAGCAAATAATTAGAGGACATTTATTTCGACTTTAACTCCCCTCCAATACCATTCCATCCATGAGCATATTGCAGGGAAATATATTTCAATGCAATAAAAAAAAAAAAAAAAAAAAAAAAAAAAAAAAAAAAAAATGAACAAAAATCCCAAAACCAAATTCTGTTGTATAGATCACCGACAAAAAAGTTGCGTTTCCTCAACCCAATCGAAGACGATGACAATGATGATGAAGATGAAGGTGAAAACGATACGACACTCACCACTACGACAACATCCGATTCCGATGATCAAAGCACATCAGCGGATTCACGCTCCGGTTCCGTAATCGGTCACAAAAATCTAAAGCGCCTAAAATTCAAAGCTCCCGTCGATTTGGATAACGATGACGCATGTAGCGAAGATGCTTTCATACGTAAAATCGCGAGCGCTAACAGCGGTCCGGAATTCCAATTGGACACGTCAAGTCAAGAACTTTCCACTTCGGCAAGCAACATCTTCTCAGCTCCACAAACGAAGTAAGATACATTTCAGTCAGTAGGATAAAATAAATTAAATAAGTTAATCTATATTAATTAAGGTAAAAAAATCTTTGTCCCAACAACTGCTAAAAAACACAAAAAAAAAAAAACAAAAAGCTTCTGTAGATTTATCTAATTTCTCGCTAACCGCTAATAAACTCTACTCAGAAATATGCTAATTTCAAACTTTTTAGTTAGCCAATTTGATATTTCTTCTATTTATTTATTTATTTAATTTTTGTTTTATTATTTTTTATTAGTTTTTATTTGCTTGTATGTTAATTTGAGCAATGCATCATCCTTCAATCATGTTCATTCACTAATTCTTTTCCCCTATTGATATTGATATATAGATATTATAAAAAACAAAATTAATTTAAAAGTTCAATTTTTATTTCTTTTTTCTTTTGTATATTTTAGATTCATGCCATCGGGAGGACGTTCGATGACGCGTGTTGCCCATAAGCGTCAGCCAGCAACGCCCAGTAATTCTATTGCCACATCTTTGAATGGACGAGTTCAATTGGAGATTATCTCACAACCAGAACAGCAGCATCGAGCCAGGTAAGCGTGTGCGCGCTATAATTTTTCTTCTACAATTACAATAGAAAATAATATATAAAAAATATTCCTTTTAGATATCAAACTGAAGGCAGTCGTGGTGCCGTTAAAGATCGTACCGGCAATGGTTTTCCGATCGTGCGATTAGTTGGCTACAACAAAGCTGCTGTCTTACAAGTCTTCATCGGTACCGATGTTGGCCGTGTGGCACCGCATATGTTCTATCAGGCCTGTAAGGTCGCCGGAAAGAATTCCACACAGTGCAATGAGAAGAAAGTCGATGGAACGATGGTTATTGAAATTGATTTTAAGCCCGAAACGGATATGTCCATAACATGCGATTGTGTCGGAATATTGAAGGTAAATATTGTATTATTGAGGAATCTTTCAGCATGAAAAATGATTATAATTGTTGGCTTTCTTCAAAAGGAACGTAACGTCGATGTCGAGCACCGTTTTCCCGATCATCTTGCGCAAAAGAATAAAAAGAAATCGACACGTTGTCGCATGGCCTTTCGCACACAAATAACACATGACGATGGTACAGTCGAAACGCTACAAGTCTGCTCTAATCCAATCATTTGCAGTAAGTTTAAATTTCTATGCCAAGAAGAAGATTAGTGAGAATGATTAAGGGGTTTGCCAGTTTTTTAGGGGTATACTCCCCTGAATGTCTCAGAACAAGGCCTAAATTCCCTAAAATTTAATTTTCAAATCTTCTAAGAACAAAAAATTTGTCCTATAAGGTCCCATAAAAATTTTCCTGCCCTAAGACTCCACTAAAGATCATAAATGTCTTTTCATTTAGGGGAGATTCCCATAAACTGGCAACAGTGTTTGGTAGTGCCATTTTTTTATACCTTTTCCGAAGGAAAGGGTATATTAAGTTTGGCTCGGAGTATGTAACATACCAAAGGTGTCGAGATAGATATAGATATATATATATATATATATTCTTGATCAGGGTGACAAGAGGAGTCGATCTAGCCATGTATGTCTGTCTGTCTGTCGGTCACACTTTAGTTTTTCGTAATTTACTCCTAAGCCATGAAAGATATCAATTGAAATTTGGCATAGACTTGAACCAGGTAAATGTCCGAAAAACTGCATAAAAATTTTTTTCGTATTCCCTTCTTGGGTCGTGGGAAGTGGTTCAGAAGTTTCAAAAATCACGATTTTTATCGTTTTTCCTGGAAAAATTTTTTACTATACATCCCAGCTTATTGAAATTTGGTGTGTGTATAGCTACTATGTAGACTTAAGCTTTCGCTGAAAAAAAAATTGCGACATCGCTATAACTATGGTCATCATCCTACACATTTGAAAAAAACACTCTTTCTCTTATTCTCGCATCTGTATACAAAAATGATTTTTTTATTGCTTCTTCTGATTGTGTATTTTGCCGCCAAATATTTGATTTTCACTATTTTGAATTGAGTATTTCGCTGCTAGAAAAAATGTCCTCTAACGGTTAAAATTTGACCATGACCACCATTCGCAAAAAATTTGTACTTAATTATAATTTCGAGTTTGTGAAGCTAAATCTAAGCACAAAAAATGTGTAGCTAGAACAACGAAAACGGCAGGAATTTTTGTTAAGGTAATGTTTCAACATATTTTAGGCTAAGGAAAAGGTATGTTTGCAATCGGTTTAGCCGATGTAAACTTCTTTACTTGTTTTCTTCTAAATTATATAATATGTAATATTTTCTTAAATAGAACTGAGCTTTTAATAGAAAAATCTCACCAAAGCTAAACTTTTCTTTCGTTCCTTATCGCTTTTTTCATTGATAAACCTGCTATTTTTAAAACTTTTAAATAATGACGAAATTTAGTTACGGAAATTACAAAGAATTTTTGAGATTTTAAATATAGTAGAATCCCGATTATCCGAATGGAGGGGAATTTCGTATAATCGAAAATCCAGAAATTGAAAATTAGAAATAATTTGTTATTGATTCGAGCTATAAGGAATGAGTTCGGATAATCGGATATCGACAAAACCGTAGGCCGGATAATAAGTAATCCGGATAATCGGATATCGAAAAAACCGTAGGCCGGACAATAAGTAATCCGGATAATCGGATATTGACATAACCGTAGTCCAGGCAATCAGTAATCCGGATAATTGAATATCCATATAATCGTGGTCCGGATAATCAGTAATCCGGATAATCGAGATTCTACTGTATTTTCAAAATCTTAGATCAGTCATTGCAAATTTTTTTTTTTGAAATCTTCATTCTCCTTCGATTTTTTATGTAAAATTCTCATTCCGTTAATTCATTTTTAATTAATTTTCTTTTCTATATCAGCTCAACCTCCTGGAGTTCCAGAAATTTGCAAAAAATCTCTCAATTCCTGCCCAGTCGATGGTGGTTTGGAGCTATTTATTATCGGTAAAAATTTCTTAAAAGACACACACGTCGTATTCCAAGAGACCTACGACAGCATTGAGAACGAACATCAAATTGTTCCCGGGAGCCCATTGTGGGAACAAACCGTATTGCCCGATAAAGAGTATTTACAACAGGTCAGAAATAAAATAAAAAATAAAAATAAAAAAAAATTAATTGATTGCTTTGTTTGTTATATTAATTATTTTAGACTCATCTTATATGTACCGTGCCGCCGTACATTCATCAAAATATACTGAAGCCCGTTACTGTGCAGTTATCAATAGTTTCCAGTGGCAAGAAGAGCGAGTCGCATTTATTCGTTTACACGCCAAAGGGTAGTTATACACCATTAGCTGCTGCCACTACGCTAAGTAGTACATTAAATGGTAGCTTATCAGCTATTCAAGGTATTTATTTATTTTTCAAAATTAATATTTGAAATATGATGACTTTAAAAAAAAAAAAAAAAAAAAAAAACAGTGTTGATTGATAATGAGAAAAAAGAAAAGGAAAAAAAATAAGAAAAAATAAAAAACAAGCAAAAAAACGATTCGAACGGATGTTTAGGTAGGTTAGGTTGCCTAGGCCGTTTCTAAATCGCAGGAGTAATATTTAAAACATTTTTTTTTCTCATTTAGTATAGGAGATAGTTGACAAAAAAGGAAGAAAAACTCAAAAAAATAATTTGTTCAATTAATGAAAAAACATTAAGATTTTAAAACCACTTTGCTGGGAATCACAATCTTCAAGAATATGTCAACGCGATAAATTAAATAAATACGACAAATTAAACAGTTAGCTAGCTTCTCATTGATCAGTCCTATTCTATTCTAAATGCTATATATACAAACAAAATGATTTATTATTATTATTTATTTTTTGAGTAGAGAGATTTTATTAAAAAAAAGTTTTTCTATATCTAGCTGAAAGAGAATATTAATTGAGCTATAAGATCTTTTCTAAATTAAGTTGATTGAGGGATATTTATAAATTACTTCTTAGTAAACAAAAAAAAAAAAAGGGAAAATAATAAGCTAAAATAAATTTCTTATTATCACCAATATATACATCAATAGCAGGGGCAGTTCCTGAGTGTCATCGCCAACACTAATCAAAACAACTCTGCGGTATGAATGTTTTTCTCTTTAGTTTTCTAACTCATTCTATGAAAAAGTATGAATAGAAAGAGTATTTGAAAATAATAAAATAAGCAGCGTGTATGAATTTTTGCCTGTATATTTCTAATATTTATTTCAATCTTCTTTCTACAATTGGTAAATGAAGCGAAATCGGACTAAAGTGACTACTGACAAATTACGAAAACAAAAAAAAAAAAAAAAAAAAAAACCAAACCCAAAACGAAACCTTCTATTTCACGACGTTGGTGTGCTTAGAAAGTATAAATGAAGTGAGTGTGCTGCAGAGTTTTCTTGGTTACGTTTTGGATCGCTGTACACCGGAGTGTAGAGAAAACGAATCGATTTTCTTAACATCATTTGACGTTGAAAACGTTGATACAACCAGCAATTTTGCAGACAATATATACCTATATAAATATATAGATACAATATATGTATTTGTTCGTCGCCTCGTAGGATATCTTCATTCCCAGCTTATAACATTATCAATGATGAAGTGCAAATTTCATTAAAATGATAATTGAAAACATCTTATAGTTTGCAATCGGCAACGCGACAGCAGATAGAATTCTGCTTTAGGAAATTTCTTTTCTCTCAACATCGGCCGTTACGAAATTCCAATATACATACATATCAATATGAAACAGTTTAGGATTTGTTTCAATCAAATTCAATGAAATTCAATGAAATTCAAACACCGATTCCAATCGAAACATATATCTATTTATATATATACATATGTATACATATGTATATGTATGAATATTATCAAGAATTCAAATGATAATAAACCCATCAAGAAAAAAAAATATGATAAGAAGAGATAAAGAAGAAGATGATGAAGAAGAAGAAGAAGTTTTCGTTCATCGCTAATTCAGCTTTAAATTCCAGACCGTTTTTCAACACTAACTACAAAATGATATTTTTTACTTTATTTTTCCCCTTCTCTTAGCAATTTAGGTTTGCGAAAGCGATTTTTTCGAAAAAAAAACTTTTATTCTGAACATATTCCAAAGCGAAAGGTCACAGATCACGCAGATCGTTTTGTATTTATAATTGATAAACAAACCAAAAATACAAAAAACAAAAAATAAACAGAAACTTAAGAAACTTAAAAAGACATAAATATTTGGGAGAGTAACAAAAAAACAAAAAACAAAACCATAAGCCACGACTGATTCGATAAAAGTCGTGCCACTACCACTCTAAAAGAACTATGAAAGAACTTAGAGGACAAAAGATAAACGCAAGTTGTGTATAGAGACGTTAACTGAAATGCGCAGCAAATGATGAGAGGAACCAAAAGGGATCTTCTTATGCATCCATGCTTAACTTGTCAACACTTGTCTACTGCGAAACCAACCACATCTGCCAGAGAGCCACAGCCACCACTTCTCAACCGTTCGCTACAAGACATCACATTCAAATATGCCGTAACTGCGTGTCTACTTCATCAACTGTACATTAGGGTACTGGTTTAAAAAAAATTTAAAAAAAAAGAAAACATTTTCTCAACCACATTTAAACATTATTTAAATACATATTTAATAACTAGTCTTAATGTGAATAAGTTATATATATTTAAGTCATATTAATATCATTTTTCGACATCTCTTCCATACATCAATACACATCCACCTGTTTCGGTATTTCCATAAAGATTATTAAATTCAATCATCAATCAATTCCTATTAACCATGAAAAGTCAAAATGTATGATCTTTTCGGCCAAGAGTCTAGTAAATCCTTCCCGTTTTGACTTCATTTATTTCTTATGCCTGCTTTACAATGGAGCAGTCATGCTTGCGAATGTTCAACACGTGTAAACGTAAGGAACCAGGTACAATCAAATCTGCAGTTGATTAAAATTGCTTCCATATGCCAGAGCTGTAATTGAATAATTCATTTTTGTTTTTTAATTCAAATGATTTCAAGAATTTTGAACAGAATTTATTCAAATTTTAATGTAATTCCAATTTTGTGTTAAAATTGATTCATTCATTATGTGAATGATTCACTGATTCATTCAAAAAATATTCATTCCTCGGCAGGAAATGTTAATAGTGAATCTATACTCTTTCTCTACTGACCGCGCCAAATGTACTACTGACCAGCTATACCCGTCGCAATGCTATGCGCTTTTGATATTTAACATTGAGTTATCATTGAATGTCAACAGTAGACCAAAGAACTATTGACGAACTATTGACGTGGGTACCATTATGTAGGCATATAGATACGGGTACATTTACTTTAGTACGTCCTATGCATATCGTGGCTCGCTACGTTGAGTTCTAGCCTAGCGTTGTCAATATTCGAATTTCACCCGAATATTGGAGGGTATAGACAGTATAGATATGGGGCCATATGGTGACAGGCTTCTAGCAGGGTTGTTTATAGCTCTGCCATAAGCTTGTATGTGTTGAATATTCGCTAGAATTCCTGTGCTATTGAATTACTTGCTTTCCTTTCAAATAAGTTGCTCCGTATGCCACTTTCAAATATGGATTGTGAAGACATTTTGCAATTTTATTTAATTAAGGCTCATAGAAGGTTTTACATACATTTTGAATTTTCAAAAAAAAAAATCTTTCCAAAATAAGCTTTTCCTCCCATTACCCAAACAACCTAATTAAGAAAACACAAACTAACGAAGCCCATGAATAGCTTTCGGTTTCCTTAAAAAAAATTTTCATAGTAAAATTGTTCAGTTTTTTTTTTTCCAGTTATTTCAAAAATTTTTAATTTTCCATCTTACTATTTAAATTGTGACTTGAATTGGCAGCAATCGAAAAATTTCCCGCCTTGACGTCTTCCCTTCCATTCGATTTTAAGTTGTACGGTCGAATCTTTCTATAACGAATTTTTCCCTACAACGAATGTTCTTAAAGCTTTTTCGCTACATTTTTAATGCCTTTTTTCTCCTTATAACGAATTCTTTTTATAACGAATTTTTTTCGAGTCCCTTGAAATTCCTTATAGAGAGTTTCGACTGTAATTTAATTGATTTTTTTTTTTTTCTCTTTATTAAATTATCTTCCCACACACCCACACACTGCTTACGGTGCTCAAAATTATTCATCCAAATTTCCAGAATTCGAGAAATGAAATAGAAACACAATTCTACACAAATATTTTCAATAAATCATACCAATTAATTTTAACCCTCTTAACTCCCGTAGTTTAGTACTCTAAATTCTCATAATCATAAAATCAAAAAAATTACAATAAAATAACTACCATTAGACGTTAAGCCATTCCTTTACTACCAGTAATTGGTGTGGACTTTTAGTCGTAAATCAAGTTAGATTAACGGCGGGACTTCGACAGCAGTCTCTCCAATCCTAGGCTAGACTAGACAAGGCAGGGAGACTGCCACAGAATTCCGCTATTAAGTAGCAGCATTTTGAGTCATGCAGTTTACAAAATTGGGTGTGAGTTGGAGAAATGTGATTGGAAGTTTGAATGGACTCGAATGTATGTGTATGAGTGTTTTTATTGGACGCGCTTGAATGTTCTGCGAATGAACGAAAGTACTATGCCGTTTACTTAATTTAGATTTTATTAGAATTTAATATTGAATGCCGCTTGAGAACAGCACGAATCAGACTAAGAACTCATGCCTGGTTTCTAATAGAGAAGAAATTCCGGAAAATATTCAACAGCAGCAAACGTACGGGACCAAATACAATCAAGATTTGTTGAATATGTGACGGAATAACTGAGCTATTCGAAGCCAGGCGTTCATCCGTAGTAATATTTCTGTTGCTTTAGAAAGGAATGTTTTCACAGTATCGTATATCATCGGAATAGCTTCAAAAAACACTACGCTTCAAAAAATAGTTCTTCCACAAGAAGTGAATTAAATTCTTCAGTTCACTTTAGACTTCTGTAATTTTTTTATTTTTGTTTTTTTAAAGTAGTTCGAATTTTTTTAGATTTTCATTTTGATGTGAGGAGTTTTTTTGTGTAAATGTGTCATGCTCGTGATGGATTAATGGAAATTGGCTGAAGTCAGACAAAAATTTAATTTAAAAAAATAAATCAATTTAAGATAAATTTTATTCGAGTTAGAATTTAAGCTCGGCTATTCACATTAATTTAGATATAATTTTTTTACGTCTAAACAGTAGTTCGTAACACATTTGCCTTTAGAATTTAAGGATTTTCGCAATATTTTTTTTTTTTTTTTAGTTTTTTCTTAAAAAAAACCTCAAGCAATCATTTTTGATTATCTATCATTTTACTTTCTTCTTTTATAAATACGAAAAAAAAAAAATAATTTAATTTTCTGTTACAGTTCAAAATATCCTTTAAAATTTATTGAAGCACTACCACCACTTCATAGAACGATGTTAACGAATTCCTTTTCCTCTTTGTAGATAATCCAACTAATGCTTTCATGAATGGTAACTCTTTGGGATCCCCTGTGCTGCCACCATCAGTTGCGTCGGCAATTAATAATACACCATCGCTTTGGACTACAGTAGAACCGAAGCATGAGGTCGATGCCGGCATGATGCCACCGCCAATAACCACACAAATGCCCATTGTCGGCGTTCGACGTCCATCGTTGAACAATAACAATGCCACTCCCATGATGACCGATGAACATTTCGTTCATTTGAGTGCCGTTGCCGCTGCCGAGGCACTCAAGACTGAACTTATGGATGAGAACTCGCAGAGTTCGTTGGCCGATGCTATGCATTCAAACGAATCGAATGGCGTCTGTGATCCGCACAGTCCAACAGCCATGCAGCAGTATCGTTCGCGTTTCGCACGTAAAGCCAGCATGGAAGCCATGATCTACGAACAATCGAATAGCTTACCAGGATTTCCAGTTGCACCAGCAGCAGCGGTAGCGGCAGCAGCAGCGGCTCCAACACCTATACAAGCAGTTGCTGCCGCCGTAGAAATGGCAGTCAAACATGAAATGCTTCAGCAACAGGCCGCAGTTGCCAACGTTGATAAATTCATAACCGATTTGGCACAAACGGCAACAGTAACCGATGTACCGCCGCAGTCATTCGATCATGCACTCACAGATATATTGCAACAAGCAGCTGCTGCTGGCGTCTCAACCACACAATCAACGCAGCAGCCAACAACTGCAGCAGCCGTATTAGAGCGTAGTCTTTCCATGTCGAGCAATTCGTCGTCACTTTCATCGAATTCGTCGTCTCCCATGTCGAATGGCTGCAATGTTGCTGTCACTTCTCCAATGGCATCATTGAATGGACATAGCTCACCCATGTCATCGCAGGAAATGATATTAAGCTCCGATCCTTCGGTAGCACTCAACGTAGCACTTCCAATGCAACAGCTTCTGCAGCCACAACTCGCTTCCAATACAGTTTCACCGGTTGCAGCAGCAAATGAAGTCAACGTACCACAGACTGTAGTACCAGCTGCCAATGGTATCTCCACCGACATCATTATGAATCCCTCAGTCTCACCATCGACTTTCCTGTGCTCGGCGAATGGTGCAGCCACAGCAGTTGTACCCAATATAATGACACCGCATCAGGTGACAATGGCCAATTCAATACTCAACGACATCGCGATGCAACCACAGCCAACCGAACAAGACGCTACAGTCGCTGCACTTGCTCTAAGCAACATTATTAATGCAGCGTCCACAGATATAGCAGCACCACCACCACCAGTCACAGTGCAGCCTGATGTTACCACGGCTACATCGACTGCTGTCAGTAATATGATAATCAAAGCCGCTGCCGATTTCATTTCGAACCAAGAGCAACAAAATCACCATCAACAACAACAGCAACAACAACAATCTGTCGTCACAACTGCTTCAGCAGATCCACTCGCCAATTTGTTACTTAATCATGACGCAACCACAGCTGCTCCGCAAACTTCTGTTGCCGCAGCAGCGGCTGCAGCCGTGGGCGATGTTCAGTCACAATTTCCAATCGGAATGTAAGTACCCCATAAAAAAACTTGAGCTTTATGTCATTAAAATATTATTTAATTTGAATTTTTTTTTATTAGAACACCTGCGGCCCCACAAGAATCTCTTATTGTTGCATTAGCCACCGAAAATGCTTTGCAAAATTCTGTAGCAGCTGCTGCTGTTACAACCAACGGCGCTGTCGTGACTCAGCAAACTGCATCCACAACAGCTGGAATTCATTCGGGAGCGGTTGGCGTCACAGCGGCCGTTCCGCTACCGCCTCCAATACCAGGCGACATAACAATTATGTCCGATCAGGATTTGATCAGCTATATCAATCCCAGCACCTTTGATCAGAGTGAGTATAACAGTTTTTACACTAGTATAACAGAATATTCATAAGCAAAATTGAATTTTTCACAATTTTATTTATTTCTCATTAGTTTGAAGAAGTGCAAAGCATACTAAAGGACCTGCAATGGAACCGTTGTAACCGTTTCGTTGCAAAACCTTCTAAAATGAATATTAAGGAAAAATGGAAATATTCTGGACCAAGTCTTAGACAAACACAATAAAATAAAAATTAAAAAAAAAAAAACATTTATAAAATCAAAGACCCTTCTATAATCATATGCACGGTACCAAGAAATTTCCTTTGACCAAGAAGACACATAATTACAAAGAAGGATAATACCGGAAAGCATAAATTTAAAAACAAATGTCAAATTATTTCATCTCAGTTCCAGAGACATGACTGCCATATCAAAAAAGTCCCCACTTCATCTAAACAAAAGGAAATTCATTAAGCTAGAGGTAAGAAGCATTTTATAAATCCAATCTACAAGAATTTGATTATTTTATGTATGCAAATTAAATTTGGATGTTTTGTTGTTGTCTTCGAACACAAACTTAACGGAAAAGCTTTTAAAAAATAAAATCCTAGATGAATTTCTTTAAGTATATTGTATTTAAATGTTAATCTATGTAATTTTATAAATGCTTTATATATATTCTTGTCAGAAAATGAGTCTGAGTCTCATTAGTTCTAATTTTTTTTTTTTTTATGATAATGCGATAATTGTGAACAATTCTCTATGAACGAAAAAAAATATAGTTTGAATATAATTTAGAAAACTAAGTCAGGGATGCAATCGATACCAATATTGATTTGTCGACGATATATCTTTTATTCTTTTTGATATAATAATAGAACTTTTCTTCACCTCACTTCTCGAGAAAAGTCACTAGTTTTTTTATTATTAATTTTCCTGGCTAAAGTATCCACATAATGCATATATTTCACAGGTTTTTAAACCCTTCAAATTGATCGAAAATAATTTAGAGTATAATATAATATTTGACTTAAGTTTTAATTATCGATTTTTATATTGTAAATGGATTATGTTAATCGTTCTTTCTCAATTTTTAAATCTTTAATGGGTAATTCCATTGTGATGGTCACACCTTTCACATTTTCATGATAAGTCCGATTCTAAATGAATATTTCCTGGGAATGTTTTCCTTAGAAATTCTTTCATGCGGAAAAAATAGTCTTCTAAGCGTCACTTCAGGTGAGAACGTGAATATATTTTTTTTTTAAATATTCGAAATTTTTCTCCCTTTATATGCAATCAACCGAATCTAGAAGAGTCCGATTTTTTTAATCCGCTAGGAACAAGTTCGCGTGAATGTTTAGAATCGGAATGGATGTGATTCTTAAGAACATGAAAATTTAAAAACGTTCAATAAAATTTAGGCACTGAAAGAACTCTGCTCAGAATGCCCATATAAAGACTGTGGCGGGTGTGACCTGTAGATCCGTTTTGCTTGGAATTGCTGTTGTAATTCACCTTAAATATACATATAAAATAATTTCCTGACCTTTGATATTGCTTTGGCTCATCAGTATCGTCATCATCTGGGCGTCTTATACAGTTTCGTCATATCGATGCATCCCTAATTAATATGAAACTATTCAAAGGATAATCTAATCTAATCTAATCTAATCTAATGAATTATTTGGAGTTTTTTTTTTTTAATATATTCATGAAATTTGAATCGAAACATTATTGTTATTATTATAAAGAATTATTTAAGTTAATCCTCAAAAATTATTATATTAATTAATCGATAAGCATTCGTTGTCATCATAATGTCTTAAGCTTTGTTGTTAAGAATTACATAAGCCTCTAATGCGCTATTTCGCTTTGTCTATTCACACACGAACTCAAAATTATTTAAGATTATCTTTTTTGTTTTTTAATTATTACTTGTACTTGATTTTAAGACAGAGCTTACAAACATATATATTAAATTATAGTTTAAGAATTTTCTTTTAAGTTGTCAGTCACATAAAAGAGAGAATACTAAAAAAGACTAAATTGAATTTAATTTTAATTGGTTAATTTAATTTAAGCAGCTCATTTTGTTTAGCTTCGACAATAAAAATAAAAATAACAACAACAACAAAAAAACAAGGAAAATCTTTGAGTACCTAATACCTATACCTAAAACTACCAAGTCTTAAAAAAATATAAATAAAAATAAAAAATAAAGCAAAATACAAATGTGCATGCTTTTCAAATCGTCTCGAACAAAATGAGTATTTTATCAAAATTATTTTGAACTCAAGAAAATGAAATTTATAATTATTTGCATTTAACTTCTTTTTGAACACAATCAATAATTCATGATAAATTTCAATTACATTACCTTTTATTTAGTTTGCTATTGCCATGCTATACGCTATTCGGTCTGTGTCGTATATATATAAGAAAAATATACGTGAATTGTTGTGGTAAAACGTAAAAGGTTTCGTCGTTGATATTGAAAAGAAAATATATATACTGATCTAAGCATCAATGTGGTATTCAATCTCTGAGATTGTTGTAGATTTTTGTAACAAAGCGCGTAAATGCAACAAAAAAAAAAACATTTAAATAAATGGAATTAAGTGTTAACCGAGTGTTTTATATGTAACACACAAAAATAAATGTCTGATCATATTAATGAATTATATTTTACATATACATATATATGTACATGGATGTTAAGCTTATATGTGTAATTAAATTCGTATATTATATATATACATATAAATATATACATATTTAAAACCCATAACAGTAAGATCATTTTTAATAAATGTATTTTTGATGTTTATATATTATACAGCGATCTTTCGCATTTGTTGGTGTCAATTGGGGATTTTTTTAAAAATATTAATTGATAAAATTGTTAAAGAAGATGATTACATACACAGATTGTTAATTAAGACGCATATTAAAATGTTAAGTGTATGTGTGCTTTAAAGTTATGTTACACAAATATAATTACATGGAATGCTTTTAAAATAAATATTCAATGTGAATAATAGTGTTTTATTTATATAAAACATGATTAAAAACTCCCATCAAAGTTATTGAACAGTAAAAGGCTTTAAAGATAAGAATGCTACTAAAACTTGAATTTCTATTTCCGAAAAAATATCTGAAAAAGCGAGCGTCGACATTAACTATGAGACGCTGGTGAGCATTGGTGGTATTTGATGAATACTACTGAACATCGGTGACCACTGGTGAACAATGTTGAACATTGGTGAACAATGTTGAACATTGGTGAACAATGTTGAACATTTGTGAACAATGTTGAACATATGTGAACAATATTTATTATTGGTGAACAATGTTGAATATTGGTGAACAATGTTGAATATTGGTGAACATTGTTGAATATTCGTGAACAATTTTGAATATTGGTGAACAATGTTGAATATTGGTGAACAATGTTGAATATTGGTCAAAAATGTTGAATATTGGTGAACAATGACGAACATTGGTGAACAATGTTGAATATTGGTGAACAATGTTGAATATTGGTGAACAATGTTGAATATTGGTGAACACCAGTGAGATTTGGTGAACATTGGTAAACCCTGAACACAAGCGCTGATGAGCATTGATGATCTCTACTTATGAATATTGATAATTTTTGGTCAAGATTCCCAGAAACTTAGAATCTGGTAAAATACATAACCCATAGCACATTATAATCTGGCAAAAAATCGTTCCAGAGGTCTTCCAAATAATTGCCAATTCACCCAAAGATTTAAAATTCGCTACTATTTAAAGTACTTTTCGATCAACATTGTAATATCATCGCTGTTTTTATGGCTGAGTTGTCTCTTGCGAATTTCTTTAAAAAATTCAATCTCTTTGCTAGAGTACTGGCAAGAGTAATGCCAACTCAGCACTTTTTCGGTAAATTTAAGTCGTTTCTTTCTCAATATTTTAATTCCCAAATATTCGAAGAACAAATATTAAAAATTTCGTTCGGATATCTTTGTTATTACCGGAGATATAAAGGAAAAATGATTGACGACCAATAAATTGCACTTTTGCAAAAATGCTACTGAATGTAGATAACTCGATATGTCCAAGAATAATTGGAAATATGTGTGTGATTTATCCCTTTTTTACAAAAACATCTACTTATTTCTGTTGCTAAGAGCTGGCAATACTATTCGACAAATATTTTTCGTGTCCGTTCAAGCTCCGCTCAAATATGAGCGCGAGTTGACGGCGAACAAAGAGAAACAGTGTAATTTTCTCTTGCACGGCATTTCAACAGGTGAGCAAGTTTCAGTTGAGTTACGAACCTCATACAAGTCGGTTGCGTGCGCGGATGACGTGAATAAAAGTCTGCGTTGAAAACTGATGTGAATACACACGTTTTGCATGCGAAACACCAACAATATTCGAAAATAATTCAAAAGGCAAACGTGACAAGCGTGAAACAGACAAATACCAAAAGTGAGTGTTTTTTTGTGTGGATAGACTTGAGCATTGGCTGGAGTAGATCTCTCGATAGCCTTTGTCTTTGTTATAATGACGGTATCGCTCTATTTGTTGTTAACAAATAAATAGACAAACAAACGAGAAACAAAAAAGGTAATTGTTTTGTGGAGCAGTAAAAACCAAAGAAAAAAACTTGTTTACCTCACCGGAAGGTAAATTGTAGAGCTTCGGATGCAAATTCACAAACACAAAAGCAAAGCAAAAAGAAATGCATTTGAACATTCATATGGAAAAATAACTCCACGCGAGGTCTCAAATTTTAATTCGCATTTAAACTTTTTGAGCGGGTGAAAATTTGACTCGTTGCGAAATTTGTTCGTGAATGAAATTTAATTAAGTGACAAGGAAACGAAGAAAAAAAGTACATTGAAACGAAAAAACGCAGTGTCAGCGGTTCTTTGGATTTACCGTCAGTGAAACTGAAACGAATATCTCAAGTCTCAAGTGAGTTTTGTTTACACTTTCGCTTCCCTTCTTCATTTTGTTAGTTCTTATGCTTAAATTTCGGATAATAAAAGAAATTATTGGGATTAGTAGGTAATACGAAACAGATAAGTCGGCCTTAATTTCTGTGAGTTTTAGCTTTTTAAGGAATTAATTAAGAAAACCGTATGGAGAAGTTACTCATAATCAGGTGGCAGAGATCGGTATGTTGTTTATCGCCTCAGAGAGAAATGCCTATTTTTTTAGGGGGTCGAATTTTGAACGCCTTGAAATAACGCCGGTCTAAAACACTGTATCAAATCCCTATAATTAGTTTCGCTGGATTGGTTATAGTTTAATTGTAATTTGATCTCGAAATGTGTGGCCGAGATTTAAGTCTCTTATCTCGTGAACCGTTTAATATTTTCATTTCTTATCTATCGCAAAGTCTTAGTTTGAGATATTGATAAGAGGACTGTAGTAATACCTGTCCCGAAAAAGATCCATCTAGTAGCTACAAAAAGCAAAAATCTCAAAAGTTTAGTAATTTTTCACTTCATATTATTATTTCTGGCCCATAGTTCCCAAAACCGGTGTGAATTTTATCAAAATTCTTTGACTAAAATGAAACTGGAAAACTCCTTGCCACACACTAACTGCATCCGAGTGCTCCTTGGTACCGTTTTGTACTGTAAAGTTGAAAATTTTTACCCAAAATCAAATGAAAAATCTACCCTTTAAATATTGGGGGAGTAAAATGCATCATGAGTCTTCTTACACCAGGCTTTCCAGTGATGAATGATTTTCCTTTTTACCAAACACTATAACCCCAAATCTTAATAATTACTCACATTCATGAAACTCTGATCCATTGAAATTATTGTGCTTCTACGCTTACTCAACTTGGGGGCTTTACCTAATTCATTTTTTCCCGAGCTGTAGATAATAAATATTTGCATCGATTACCGCCCTTCAAGTGATATTTTTTCTCGCCATTATTTTTCCCACGTCATACTTAACGAGGGTTTTGAACTTCTTTGACTCATTTCTGCAAGTTACTCGTTCATCAAAAGTCATTATCCAACATCAATTTAGTCGGGCAGAGCGCTTCTCAAAGAATTTCGAAAAGATTAATTCATATTTTCTTGTGCAATTTCAATTAAGTGTCGTTTATTATTGCGAAAAAAAAAGAAAATGAATGCTTAGTTCGATAGTACCCACAATGGCATTATCGATGAGTAAGACTTTGTGGGTCACTGGGATTTCTTCTCAATAGCTTTAACTTGAGGAAGCTCTTATAAGGGGAAGTTCAAAAATTCGATTATCTCAAGGTAAAAGAGCTTATGTGGACTTGGGAGTTTTTATTATTAATAATTTTTCTTAAATTTTCTTTAGACAATGTTGAGGTTAAAGGGTTAAAATGAGTCTTCTGTCGTTGCCATAAAAAATGGAAGAAGCAATCCTAAACAGCAACTATGAGTATTCGAGACGACTGTACCCATAAATGTCAGCCGTCGTGAAAGGGTTAAGAGCTCTTTTAAGTGACTGATAAATAATAAAGCTGACTAGAACATTTCGCACGAAAAATAAATTCTATGATAGTAAAAGACAAAATAATTGCCTGGATTTTCCGAAATTTTTCGGGGATTTTCATCGGAGTGTTTTTTTTTATTTTTATTTTAGACTGACCTTTGTTTTGAAGGAATTAAAAAAAAATGAAAATCCCCCATTTGGATGGAGACTGAAATAAACAAAACCTATCGAATCCAATTCATCGAAGTTCCATCTTCAAATTACAAAGCAATCAAACCGGTTAAATGATTGCTTCATTTTTCTTTACGTAATCCCGATTGAAGATAACTTTAGCTACCTAAGTGCTTTACATATATAGATATCTATATATGTATACCAACATAAAAAATACACAGAATGAAAAATGTCTTTCTTAAAATAACAACAACAAAACCCAAATCAAATTTACATTCATACATGGCTTTCCACATCGAAAATCCACAGCCAGAGAAAGGCGTGTTAATTTTACCTGTTTTTATGAATTCTTTGTTTTGTTTGGTTTTGTTTTGCTTTGTCTTGTTCAATCTTCCTATATTGCCTTTGTGGGACTCATCTTTTTCCCTTTAAAAGGATTAAAGACTCGACACTCGCCAAGTCATCTCAGCCGGTTAAGCTGCCGATCAGTCAGTCAGTCATTCAGCCAGTCGAAAATAAATTCGAATCGCTTCATAGCCCGGCTAAGTGCCTTTCATTTGGTGATCTTGAATTTTGACTCCTTTGTGAGAATGTTGTTAGAAATGTGGCATTTAAAAGGATACCCATAGAACGAGGAATGCAAACCCTTTTTCGCTTCGTAGATAATTGTGAACCAGCCTTTTCTTTTATTTTCGGATTCTTTCCGTATTATTGAATGCCATAAAGCGATTACTGGATTTTAAAACTTTAATTAGGTTGAGTAATTTTGTGAAATCGCAGTGAGCGATTGTGGCACGTTTTAGAGTGTCTTCCTCGACGTCTTATCGTTGCACTCTGAGACTTGAAATTTTGTTTTTTTCGAAAGATAAGATATAATTATACTAATATTGCCTAAAACAATAGAAAGATAAGGTCGTAAAGGTGACGGGAAATCGTTATTATGGCTTCAAAGATATTATATTTACGACTAAAGGAAAATTTGTTTTCTTTTTACACTAGATGCACAAATAATAGCGCCACTTGCTTTGAGACGTACTTTTCAGGGACGTGAACCGGGTGTAGAATGTTCCCGGTTTGGTTCGGCGGCTCGAACCGTGTTTGAACTTTTCGATTGGTTCGTCAAATCGGTTTTTTAATTTCTTTGAACCGGGGTTTCGGGAATTTCTCAAATTAAAAAAATTTGTTAACACATGTTCACACTTCTAACTCAATTTTTTACCATTTAGGGTTAAAATTTGCACAATGAAAAGTTTGTGATGGTTACCTTACTCATATTAGAGATGGTATCGGTACTAACTTCATGAGAATATCGACTTCGATTTTTTTATTTTTGACCTATGGGAGCGACCACTGTGCATGGTTGCAGGCAAAAATGAAGCCCTGAACCTTTACAAAAAGGGGTTCGGTTTTCGGTTCGGTTCATCAGCAGATAAAAGCGGCTTTCCGGTTCTCGTCCCTGGTACTTTTTATTGAATGTCAAATTTAAATATGGATTATTTTATTTACATAGGTATTTGAATTAGATTTTTATAAATTTGTTCTACAATCTTTTAATTTAAGAATTTAAAAATTTCTGTAGCAGGTCCATGACGTACATAGGTTATTTAAGCCTTCTTATTTGTATCTAAAGTGTTATGAGTAAGGTTTAACACTAAGCTGTTTTTGTAGTTGGAAAGTCTTTCAATATATCCACTGCTATAAGAAATTTGGGACCTTTAGGGATGTCGCCATGATTAATATCAAAAGGGGCCATAACTATACTTCGCACTATCCTTTTCGATTGGTATAATCTATAGAACTGAAGGGCATAAAACCTTTAAGGGTGTAATTTCAAAACCTGAAAAAGAAATATTTTTCAGTATTTATATTTTTTGAGATATTAATTAATGCTACTGAGACTTCAAAGAGGTTTATTTGCTTACCTTCAATTGTATGGAAACACTCCCACCAAATAAATCTAATTTTTCTTTTATCTGAGTGCAAATAAATTTTTAATTAAAATAGCCGTCCATTGTCTTTACGCAGTGAGTCTCTCATTTTGTTTCATTGTTTTTTTCTTCGTTCCTTTATAAAGATACGTGGTCTTATATTTATTATCTTTGTAATCTCAGTGACTCACGATGCGAGCACTTAGAACTCGGCATGACTAAGCCAATAAAACTTGCACATTCCCTGAATTCAGAGAATTTTATATTTTCTTTTGTCCTTTTCTGTTTCTTTTGTACATTTTTTGAATTCTCCAAAAAAAAAAAAAAATAAATTTTGAAAAATTGTAACAGGCGCTTAAATGTCTGGTTTTTCAGAATCTGAATTAAAATTCCAATCAATTCGCTGAAATATGCTAATGATTCTATTAATCCGCACCTGCGCTGAGAAATTCGTTCTGATGCTCTAATTTGTATGCGAAAAAACCTGTCCCTAGAATGTTTAAAGCTTTAAGAGAACAATGAAGAACCTTGAATTATACAAAAATGACCTTAACCCTCTCGGGACCACTGGCGAAACTCGCCACCCAATCGTCACATTTGAAATTCAAGCTTTTTAGAACACCTTATTGCGACTGCGCAGTACCCATATTCAAGTGACTGCATAACCATTATGGGTGAAGATTTCTGGACAGGTCCAGGTCTTTGCATTTTAATAATTTTTTGAAAGTTGTGCCTATTTCACTTAACAGAAACGATCAATATGGATCCTATTTCAGCTATGGAGGAAGGGTTGAAAGAAAAGAGAGAGACAGAGAGGGAGAGCTAGAGATGTAAGAAGAGAACGAAAGAGGGGGGCAGTGAGAGAGGGATAGTAGGAGAGGTAAAGTGTGACAAGGAGAGTAAGAGAGGGGTAGTGAGAGAGGAATATCATGAGCCTGACGGGGAGGGGGAGAGCAAGAGATTGATTTTGGGTGAGAGTTGTATGGACGGAGAAAACGGGATGGAGGGAGAAGGATGGTGAGAGAGAGGGATGAAGATGGATGGGTAGGGATGGAGAGAAAATTATGGGAAATGATTGATGGTGGGAGAGATAAATAGAGACGGACGGAGAGAGAGGGGATTGGGACAGAGAGTAAATAGCAAACACGAAAGAAGATGTATTGAGATATAGCCAGTGATGCCACATAGAGTGATTTTTTCCATTCTGTAGAAATTTTTCGATATAAATTTTAATCGAAAACCATAAAAAGTATTAAATAGGCATTTTTCGTAATCATTTTCGTATGGAAAATATAACAGAAGGAATTGTTTTAAATATCTGAGAGGAAAGTGGTGTCAAAATATACTGGCAACACCGTTTGAAGAAGGTGGGAAAGAGGTTAAGAGGTGGAGAGATGTAGCGAAAACGAAAATTGTTGGGAAGGGGAGAAGAACTGAGAAGCTTACGGAAGAATAGAAACGTAGAGATGGGGGGAAGATGTTCATAGATTTAGGTAATCAGAGTAAAAGATAAGGAAAGCGAAAAATGTGTGTTTCTAATCGGTCCTGTGAGAAGTTCCTTCGGACCAAAAGCCTCAAAATTATATTATAACTTAAAACGTAAATGTTTCACAAACAAAAACAATGAAAACATTTTTTTGTTAACCTCATCATCTATGGGACTTTTGAGAGAAATAATTTTGAATTTTTACGTTGATAGCCACTGAGCCTCTGTAGAAAAATTGTGATATCTTTAAATTGACTTTAATAGGTATTTCTGCAACTACTTGGTAATTAAAATGTCGTTATCTTCTCCTCTGAATAAACATTTAACTATCGTTAAATGAAAATCTTTTCTTTACTTTTTCTACTTTTTATTGTGTTTAATATTGTCTTTAATTTCCTAAGTTTTGGCGATAGCCGTAATTAAATTTTGAATATAAAAAGATTTAACTTCTCTCCGTTTGTGTGAACAATATTTTCGTAAGGTCCAAAGAAGACATATTTCGTTTGATCAAATAAAGATTAAATGGGACACTTGCAGCTTTCCCAAAAAGTGTATAAAACCATTCGAAGCGATGTGAATATCCCTCTTTATATTTTAATTGATTACCTTTTTAAATGTAAATATTATAAATTCGTCACCTTAAAAGCAGCCTCTTCTTTGGATAGCATCCCAATTTAGAATTTATTGCTCACGTTGCCAAAAATGGCTTCATCCGAATTCCATTCACTTGTCTAAGATGTTATTTAATATTTGTTTTAAATGAAATTTTTAACTTTCTTCTCCTTTTACGGTACTTCAGCGCCTTTCTGGCTTCTGTTTTCGCGTGTCCGAAATTCGAAGAAGACATTAATTAAATTGTAAATCATCCCAAACAAGATCTTCGAAAATAAACCTCAAATGGCTCATCAATTTTAAAATTACTTCCACCGAGTTTTGTTTTTTGTTTTTCTCCATTTATTTTAAATTATTTATGTTTTCTGTTTTCGCAAAAAACATTTGTTTGATGACTGTTGATGATAATGATGAGTCAATTTGTATTGTTTTTAAATTTGTGAGCATTTTACGAATGTGATGTAACTCGGAATAAGTGCAGCACGCAGACGTTTGATCGGTGGACAAAGATCGAAGCTCCTTCATATGAAGCCAAACTTTGGTCAGAAATGATTAAATCGATTTTGTCGATTTATTTTATGTTTGAGAGTCTGTAAGACTTCACTTTTATTTTCCATTGATATTTGAGTTTTCTGGACTGTCATTATTTCTTTTTGCGATTTTTAACACATTTTTTTGTTGACTCAATTTCGAGTGTTTTTGGGAGTGAAGCAATGGCGAAAAAAACTTAAGATTGATCGAAAAGTTACAAGCATTTTTTTGTTTAAAAAAAAATTAAATATAAAAAACAAAACCTGAAATATAAATTCTCAAAATGGGCTAAAATATTCTCTGGACTTAAAAATGTTTTTCAAATGCACAACAAAATTTTGACTGCGGTCCTTGAAAGAGTAATTCTTAGCATTTTTCTTCTAATTTCGGGTGTAAATTTTCAACTTTGTAGCATTAAAAGGATCGCTCGGACTCTGGTGAACTTCTCCAAGAACTTATCCAGTTTTAGTTTTAATTCATTTAAGTCAAAGTATTTTCATATCATTCTTACAGGCCTTGGGAGTTATGGATCAGAAACGGCGAAAAGAGGTGAAAAAAAATAGTTAAGCTTTTGAGATTTCTTCTATTTGTATTCAATTAAGTGCAGTTTTCTGGGTCAGTCATTAAAAAAGTTCTTTTCTCCATATTTAAGTCTAAAATTTTGTATCAGAAAGGGAAATAAAATATTCCACGGTTAACGAGATACAGCCATGTGTAAAAGCATAAACTGCGCAACTTAATTCTCGGCGAAACTAAATATAGGGATTTTCCATGCTTAGCAATTGCTTTTGCTTATATCAGGAAACGATGCTTGAGATTAGATACAATTTTATTAATGATCACAGAAGAACTTTGAAAATTTTGCATAGAAGAAAGTAAATTTTTTTAAATTTTTTTAAAGCCCTTCTTCAAAGCTTTTCATGCCAATTAATTGTGTAATTAATAATATTTTTCTTTTCTTTTCAGCATCAAACGGAACAGTGATTTTAAACGACTGAAAAGAGTGCAAAAAAAGAAAAATAAAAAACCAAAACAACAAATCGAAAACAGTGAATTTCAGTGTTAAAAAGGAAAATTGATTTCCATGCGAAAATCAAATAAATTTATAGTGCATAAAGCAAATAACGCCAATTAGCAAAACAAAAGTGAGCGTAACGATATCGCAAAGAGCAGACAAAACCCATTCTTTCACTTTCTGCGATTAAAAGAAAAAAGCAAAAAAAAAAAATAAAAAAATCGGGCGGAAAATTTTTATTAATTTTTTTCCGACTCGAGCCGCCGAGTCTTCTGGGCCTTCAGTGTACCTTCTCTGAACATTTTAAAGTCTGTTTCACATCAGTAAACGTCGATCACGCCGTTCCGCGATTCCGGATAACATGGATACTACATCGACGAGCACCGATACCGCCAATAGTAGCGCCAGCAGCTCCGATGGTTTGTCTTTCTGCTTCATTCGGGTAAGTTTCACTTTTATTTCGATGCCATTGATGATTTTTATTTATTTCAAACATTTTCGTTGTATGCTGTCTCTTCTGTATCTTTTCTTGACTGCAATTTTTCCGCCAACTAAAAAAGAGCAAAGAAAAACAAAAAAAAAAAAAACAAGACAAGACAAAACAAAACAAAACGAGTAGGTCAATCAGAAGAACTTTAAAGCTGACTCCGTCAACAGCGAAACTAGTTCATCGAGTCTTAACTGTACTACGACCTTAAGAGACGACTTTTTGCTTTTTTAGCTTTTGTTTATTCTTAATTTTATTTAATTTATTTATTTATTTATTGTTAGATTCTTTTGAGTTGATTCTACAGTTAGCTGGAAGGCGTATTGCTTTTCTCTTGGGTCGTAAAATTTGTGTCGTCTATGGAAGTGAATATCGGCTTCCATTCAAATAGAATTAGGTGGCAGTGTTTTCGTCAATGGGCTTAATGAGCTCCATTGCCTATTGCAAGTACAGTCAAGATTCGCTGCTAGGGATCTTTCGGGATATAGAGGGAATTCGTCTAGATTTTATGATTTCTAAAACAAACCCCGATTCCACGATAGTGAGCGATGTTAAGCGTAGATCTGCCTAGTTGAGCAATTCTCCGATTAAGCGAGTAGACCTCCTCAAAGATAAGTCCGAATGGATTGTTATGCAACCTGATCGATTGGTAATTCATCTCTTCATAAAGTGTCTATAGAAATTAGTTTCTTAAATTATGTAAAATTTAATCAAAATTTTCACTCCAGTTCCTGAAATTTCTTGAAAAGTTCAGCGTGCATTTTAAGAGCAGTTTTAAGTTTTTTTCTTCTGATTTCGGGTACAATTTTTTAACTTTTCAATACGAAAACTATATCAAGGAGCGCGAAGATACAAAAAACATTCTCAAAGAAGTTGTAAAATTGTACTTTTTTTTTGAGTCCAAAAAATTTCATAAGTTTCGAAACGGTTTGGAAGATATGGGCCAAAAATGGTAAAACTAGGTGAAAAAATGGTTAAGCTTTTGAGATTTTTGGTATTTGTTGCCAGCAGATCGAATTTATTCGGGTCAGCTTCTTTTCATGATGCTTGAGGCTAAAACATTGTTATAGACCGGAAAATAAAATATTAATCCATTCTCAAAATATATCCATAACTGAGTGAGCAACTTAATTCTCAGCCACATTCTTCGAGATCGATTCAAAATTGACCTGTAGCAAATCTAGCAAAACCAAATATAGGGATTTGCTGCATTTACCATGTTGTTTCAAGATATGCACTCAAAACCCCTGTTTCCATTCGAGGACCTTCACAATGTAAGTAAGAACTTACGATATCCAGCTGTTCAAATGCACGATGTCAAGCATGCCCAACTTATCCACAGACAGACTCAAATTAACTGCATTGGCGTAACAAAAATCCATTCTAACTTATTAAATTATTATATTAAAATTATAAGTTTTTTTTTATTTCACTGAACAAAATCTTTTACGAATCAGAAACAAGGGTCAATGTATCAAAAGAAATTATGAGAACAAAGAAAGCATAAAGCGATTTGCAGGTAACCAGGCTCTAATTCAAATTAAAACAGTTCACAAAGAACTCACCAAAAACGAAATTGCGGTTGATAACCGAAATAAGTAGCCAAACCCAAAGCAAACTCTTCCAACAACCAAAAAAAAACCTCAATTTGGCTGTTGTAAATTACTCAGAAAAATAAAAAAAAGATCTGAAACCAATTGAGCACCATAAAAAACAAAATTCGAAAGGTCAAAAGGCATTGAAAATCTTGCGTTCTTCTTTGCGATCGCTGTCCCGATCCACTATTACCGCAATCAGAGACACGAAGAAGGTTCACGAACGAAGAGAATGAATAGAAGGTGTTTCTGTAAGCTGCTTCCGTAAAAAGGGTCAATGAATTTTTCCATCTCAGCCGTGAGCATTGGCTTGAAAGGCGTTTACCTCGTACCTGTGGGGCTTTCCGCTTCGCTGACCATTTTCGGTAGAATTTCGTAGGGCGAGAGAGAGAGAGAGAGGTGCTGCGGTTTCCCCCCTTAATGTACCTACATATGTATAGCATAAATCTGATTCCATCCCAAAGTGCTATACTTTTCACTTGCATTACTTTTATGATGGCACTCATCAAGCCGAAAGTTATCAAAACGTGCGCAGGCGTAGCATGCTGAAGCTGAATTTTGCTTTTTATGGCCATGGATCGTTAGCTTTTGTAATTGTTATTGTGGTAATGCTTGTTGTTGTTGTTGTTCCCTTATTCTTTCCAGAACCGAATTGAATTACTTGTGGCGGTGGCTATGGTTGGCTGAATTTTGTTCGTACTTAGACTGACGTCTGGTCTGGCTTTTCTTAAGCTTGCCAAAAAGCGGCAAAGTCTTCTTAATTTTTTCTTTAAAAAAACATCCTAAGATATGTTCATATAGAAAAAAAAAATTACAAAAATACACCGAAAACACGTCATTTTTATCCATAAAAGGCAGACAATAAACTATAGAATCTACGTACGTTTATTGCCTTTGAACTTGACCGCACATGTCCGCCTCGTGGCAATCAAATTAAGACATTTTTACTTTTTATGCAGCCAACACCCAACCTTCAATGCCATCAATAAAGGTAGATATTAGCCATTGGCAGATTTCTTTATTTTTATTTTTATTTTTTCCCCATTTTATTTCAAATGAACTCTGAAGTCCATGAGCGTAAAGTATTTTTGCCTTTTAAATGCCTCGATAGCCGCTGAAGCACTAAAATGCGCACTAGACTGCAACGCATTGATGCACAATAGTAGCCGGTGCAATGGGGGGACCAGGCGGGGTTCAGACTAGACTAGACTGAATTTTTGTGGAGTGGATGGAAGTGGAGTTGGTGAGAAGTATAGTGGACTCTACTCGAAAGCAAATCCAATCCATAAGCTAAAAGGAAGTTATGAAAAACGTATTAAAATAAAAGGGAATCCAATCGAATATCGTCGTTTGTGTCTGACAGAAAATTCCATTTTATGCAAATGCATTCATTTTGGTTTTTATTAGTGCCTTTAGGAGCAAAACGGTTTAATGGGGGACTTCAAAAATTTCAAATGTTTGAGTTTATTATCTTTAATTTTTATTTAATTTTTCATCGAAGCCCAAGGATAATGAGCGATGTGACGATATTGAAGAAGAAATAAAAAAATAAAATACAAATAAAAAATTCTCATAGATCTTAGGACTATAAGGGCTGAAGCGCTACTTTCAACCATAGGAGAAACAATATTTAAATCAACAGTGAGGTCTCAGTGGGGCATTCTAATCATCTTAATCATCACCTGAAGGAGGTGAGGGTGTTAAATGAGGTTTTCTGTAGGCTTTCTAAATTAGAGCAAGAAACAGTGGAGCATGTCATGTTGTTGTGAGTTATGTAGGCTTGTATTTTGACTCATCGTCATCAGAATGGATATTGGGTCCCAAAGCTATTGGTCAATTTTTTGCCTTTGGATATACTGAAATTTATAAGTAGTCTCAACCTTCTATAAGGGAAAATGTGCTGCACAAAGCTCTTTCAGGACGAAATGCTTTTATGGCAAAAAAAAAAAAAAAAATAAATAAAAATTTATTTATTTTACGCTGAAGTTCTTTCAATCCTCGATTGGGTGGATAGATCTAACCAGGTACTTTTTAACTTCAATTAGTTTATTTCAATCAAATATCTTCTATAATTGAAATACAAATCGTGACTGGAAAATCCCGAAGATATGGAAATTATGGCTCTGTCATACAACCTATTTTTCCAACATTTTATGATCCAGTTCATCGATTACGATCACTTTTGCCATTTTTTTTTTTTTGGGATATATACTCTGAATCACTCAAACCGAAGGCAAAGTTCCCTAAAGATTGATTATATACAAAGAAAACTTGGTCCTCTGAAATTTCCTTAAAGACTTTTCTTCCCCAAGTCTCATCTAAAGACCAGAAAAATCCCTTTATTTAGGAAAGATTGTCCAAAACGTTCACCAGTGCATTCAGGAATAGCTAGGGACGATCTATTTACTTCTAATAATCTCCAATTTTCTTATCTTTTGCCCTATGAGTCCCGAGTCTCTTACAATATTTCAGATTGCCTTTCGTTTTACTCCTAGATATGTCTCTGTATTCTGAAACTTTTCTCTAAAAAAGTGTTCATTACCGATAATAAAACCATCACACAGGTTTCCAGATGCGATCTAGACTGTCATGAGAACTCGATCTGTAGAAAGTAGATACAAATCAATGAGCATTCGATGCTAGCTTTGGGCCTCAACAGAGCCCTCCATTCATTAGAAATTATAAAAAAATTGTATCGAATCATTTTATAAATTTACATATATCCAACATATTTATATCGACTCGAATCATTTCAATACTATTCAGTCTTGAGGTTTTCAGTTTTTTATTACAACGAAAATGGAAAGTTTTGAAAGATAATACCCAAAAATAAACAACAAGGTGACATATCAAGTCGTTTGAAAGCACAAAAGAACCTTAAGAAAATGATCGTTAAAATCACTTTTTCATCCGATTGACTCAATTTCCGAATTAGTTTCTTAAAAAATTGTTTCTGGCTTTCAAATTTAGAAATCGACCTTGTTTAAAATTATATTTTAAAAAAACCACTCAAGTTGAACTAGTTTAACGGTTCTAAAATCAATGACAAAAACCAAATCTTTTTCTTCTTCCGATTTCGATAAAGATTAAAAGAATTTGAAATTTTCATTTTTTCAACTGATTGCGCTGCTCTCGTGTGTTGACAACCGGAAATCAATCGTATAATTTTAATCGAATTATATTTTTTTCGAATTCCCTTTAAAGGCGTGTGAGTATCTCCTAATCGTTTCGGATTACAACAGTCTCAAAACGAAAAGAACATTAATAATTCAATGGAAGAAAAAACGAGTTGGAAAATAAATTACTAATTCCATTACGTTTCTATAAATAGCCGTTTGTTTATCCAATAAGTATTATTAGTATTTAATTTATGAAAATAAATAGTTTTGTTGTTGTTTGTCTAGAATTTCGCCAGGTTGATGGTCTGCGTTGGGCAGGGCCTCATATGAGTGTTCAAAATAAATTCAAATAAAGGCGCAATGTAAGAGGATTTCATGGAAATAGAATACTTATCTGAAGTGACGTAAGAGGTTCTTTATTTTTCCTCCTGCTGTGTGTAGAAACAAAAAGCTGAAAATTTCCAGAAAAACATGTATTTCCCACCATATCATTTGGCTTAACTTAAACGGTCTGTTGTCGCTCATTAGTCATGATAGAATTTAACTTTATTAGGTGTCAGGTAACCATACGATTACCTACATATGTATTTGTGGATTAGAGGCGATTAACCTGGACATAAACTTAACTTTACTATTGGGTCCTGGTAGCATTAAGATTTTTTCAGAGAACAGAACAGGATAGTTGAAATTATATTTTCATTGAAATTTAGTCCTGTTGTGTTGCACCTATAATTCTCAAGTGGTTTTCGTTTATGGTCACGTATAACGAGCTTGAATTTTCAAGTGTCCTGGCTCTTAAAGGTAGGGGTGGGTGATATTTGAAAATGTATCGACAGCGCTAAATATTGAAACGTGTCTATCGCGAAAATATATCGATTGATCGATATACCAAGAATTTTCTTATATGATTTATTGATCAAAAATATCTCCTGTATCCATATACTCAGTATCAATAATGGTCTGTCACAAAAATATATCGATTTATCGATATATCGGTATTTCCTCATATTTTAATTGAACATAATATCTTGTACGTGTACGTTTAGTCAGCATTAATATGCACCTACCACAAAAAAAAAAAATAATGAACAAAGTGTATTTTATGCGTACAAACAGTATCAATACATGCCCATAAAAATATCGAATCATCGACATATCGATAAATCGATATTTTTCTCTATTTTTTATCCAACAAATTATCTTTTACGCACACTCAGTAGTACAACTCAGTACCAACACGTAACTATTGCAAAAATATATAGGTATATTGATATTATTCTATATATTTTTTTATTGAAAAGATATCTGTTACGCATACATATATAAATATCAGTCCTAAATTTTGGTCAGGTGTTTCTTTATCAAAAGTCTTGCAGTGTAAATCATGTCTAGCGAAGTTTTCTGAAGACATCCAAGTAATATTACGTTAAGCTTAAGGTAATAATATAAATTATGAAGCCATTAGGCTTCCCCTTCCAGTAGAAAAACGTACATACATACCAAGGTACTCTCGAAGTACCTAAATGTAAAAATAAAAGAATTTTTTTTTTGATATCTGAACATAAATTCCCATAAGGTATTTCCTTCTTATCTTTCCTTTTTAAATTCTTTATTTCCTTAAATTAAATGCTGTCTCTCCTTAAGGTACGCACTTCTGCCTACAGGTTTCCACTTTTAGATTTAATTCCCAAATTAAATTTTCCATATTTACTTAAAAGCCTGTTCGAGAAAATGTTTCCCCGACGACAACCAGTTTTGGTAAACAAATTTCGTAATAACTTCTTATCATTCAACCAATATCGCTTGCTTTGAAAATGGAAAAATAGAAGAAAAAGAAGAAGAAGAAAAAAACGAAGAAAATAATCATTTTCACATGCGTATTGAATTCCTTAAAAAAGTCTTGCAGAAAAAAAACGAATTCAACATTAAATGAAATAAAAACAATGCAACCAGTTGTGCTGTTGATTGCATTGCATGCGATTTAACTTTTGAGTTCACTTAACAAAGTGAAATTGTTCGTGAGACAACATGGACAGACAGATAGTCAAACAGTCAGTCAGTCAGACGCACATTACTAGACCCTGATGAAGTGTAGGCTTTGCGCTCGCACGTGAAATCGAGACATGAGATTAAGTCAACAAGCCACAGAGACCGAAAAACAATCGATGATACAATGTTTTGTACCTACGACACTTAGTGCATTTATAAACAATTTTCATGGTGTCTTAAGTAAAACCAGAGTACGTACATACCTACACCTATGGAATTAACAACGTTGAACGTTGAACGTTCGAACGTCCGAAGAAATCGAAAAAATTAAGTGATTACTTTAAAGAAGCTCAAAAGCATATGTTATTCAGTGCCCAATTCGAAGAAAGTCTTTCGAAAACGGCTCGAATAACCAAAGCCATCGTCGGTTTTATACACTCCATAAAAGAGACGGAGAGTCGGAGAGTCGGAGAGGCGGTACAACGATGGAACTAAGAAAAATGATCATTAAAAGGTCGTCATTATCGCATGAGAGAGAAAAGGTATTTTTTTTTTCATTTATTTATGTAAAAATTTGCTGTATGACAAGTGCTTAAGTAAAAGGTATGATTTGCATAAAATGCCAAAGCGATCGTTGCACAGGGACATTGATCTTTGAGATCGCTGTAGAGAGAAAGAAAAAAATTCCTGGCACTGCTTTTGGGGGAAAAAGTTTCTTCGCTACTCACGGATGCATTTCACTTGGCAAACGTTCAGCTCAAATATCTCTTTTGGTCGAAAGCCAAAGGAATTGATACCTATCTAAATAAAATAAAAATCATTGTGTAAATGGCCATAAAAAATATTTGCCACTTTGCCAAGCTTGGCATCAAAGGCTTCTTCTGTTTTTCATTTGTTTGCGCCATATGACCCTTTCACTCCCATAAGGATAAAACTAGGACTTCATTTTAGACCCAAGGTTTCTAAGCAAATTTTTCTTAGAATTTCATCTAGTCTACGGTTTTGCTACATATGTGCTTGTGAGTGATTTTTCGCTTCACATAAATCGACCAAACCACCACCACCCCTTTCCCAGGTACGAAAGATTTTTTAATAGAATTTCTTCACATAAAAAGTACCACAAAAATTCCCTGAAAATTTTAGAAAATTTTGAAATACATTTGAGAGTGAAAGGGTTAAATACATTGTGGAGCATTCCTAGATTCGTTCAAATTTTAAAAAACTGAGACCTGAAGAAAGTAACTCAGAAAAATACGTCCAACTTGAGGTGATGATGAGTATTTTATGGGGCTATATTCATTCAAGTACCTGCAATCATCAATTGAAAATGAAAGAGAAATTAAATAACGATCGTCATCATTAAATAGAAAGAAAAGCAAAAAAAAAAAAAAAAACAAAAAAAAAACTACGGAAAATCTCATGATAAGCGATAATAACAATCAAACAATAAACCAAAGAAAAGTGAAGGAAAGCCAAATGAAATACGTTAATGACCCAGTGGTAAAGCATCGTTAAAGTATGACAAATAAACGTACAGGGAAAACCATTTGAAGTAGAGAAAAACATTTAATTGAATACCTACGATGAATGGTCGGAGAAAAACGAGCTGAGCTGAGCTGAGAAGAAACTAAACGCTGAAGTTAAGAAAAAGTGCACAGAAGGCATTCACAAAATGAAACCCCGACTCTGTTGCAAAAAAAAAAAAAATTTAACAATGAACATTATACGAAGACTTTTCACGAAATGCTGTTAAAGAAAAGTGAATTTCATTGAGAATGAGCAAACAAATCAAAAGAGAATGAGTAAGGAAATAAAAATTAAGAAACAAATTTCCTATAAATTCATAAATGAATCAGTTGATTTATGGAAAGATAGTCAGATAAATGTACAAATAGACAGACAGCCTGAAAAGCCGATTGTAAAAAGATTGTAAAACTGATATTTTTTAAGATATCGCACCTCCGCAACAAAGGAGTCACAACTCAAAATTATTTAATTTTGAATAATCTTGTTTATAAGACACCTGTCTACCTGAACGAAAAATTCTATTCCATTTTTGTTATTTTAAAAAGCCGAAAACCCCGTCAATGCCATTCTTCTGGCTTGGATTTACACTGCGATGCATTTTGTTTTTTGCGTTTTCTGAAAAATTTATCCTTTGTTGCGGAGGTGCGATATACCAAAAGACAAAAATTAAACATTTTAAATATCAATATATCAAGAGATATGTAGATAGATTAATAGAAAGATAGTACGAAAATTGGATATAAAAAAAATTTTCAAAAAAGAATATATAAAAGTAAATGGGAAAAAAAGTAGAAAAATGAATAGAAATGTGAGTAAAAACACGGATAGAAAAATGATTAAAATGGCGGATAAAAATATGGATAGGAAAACGGATAGCAAAACGGATGGAATGGCGGATAGAGGGGTGGATAGAAAGGTGGATAGGAAAATGAGTAAAAATATGCATAGAAAAATAATGGCAAAGTTAATATAAAAGAGAATAGATTAAAGGATAGAAAAATAGATGGGTATTCTTTAAATTTCTCTAAAACCATCAACCCTTCGATAACAGTGTTGCATATTTTTGAAGCGTCCATTTTTAAAGTATTTCTACCATTTCAAAGAATCCGGTAAAAATTACTTTTAATGCCTTAAAAACCTTCAAAAGGAGGTAACGGGTGTGACGTTAGAAAATGGGGTTTGTATGTTATTTGTGTTCATTAATCGATTCTGTAAAATTTTCCAGGAAACATACAAAAAGAATGTTTAACCAACAGTTCTAAGGAGTATTCTGACTATGAATAGGTATTTACTTATAATGTATTGGTATTCGTATGTGTTTTATACCAATTTACAAAAGTAACGGGTGTGACAGAAAAAAGTAACGGGTGTGACAATATAAATTGAAACAAGAGTTATATGAGGAAGACGAGTTTTTTAAAATATATTTCATTGTAACTATTATAAAAAATATCAACGTAGTATTTTCGTAAAAACAGCTTCATTCGTTTTCCGTTAAATAACTTGCTTTTAAAAGTTTTTGGATTCTTATCACACGATTTTGGTTTCCTGTTACTGAATAGACTTTTTTTGATAATAAGGTTTTGAGAATAAGGTTTTGTGTGTGGTGATCAGTGTGAGTCGTCAGCATACAGTATTAATTAAGACATTTATAATATACTATTAATTAATTCATAAATAATAAACTTCTATATTAATATTTTTATATATTTAATTTTTTTTATATTTTTATTTATTTATTTTTTATTTATTTATTATTTATTATTTATTATTTATTATTTATTATTTATTATTTATTATTTATTATTTATTATTTATTATTTATTATTTATTATTTATTATTTATTATTTATTATTTATTATTTATTATTTATTATTTATTATTAATTTTTTATTATTTATTATTATTTATAATTTATTAATTATTAATTATTTATTCATTATATGTTATTTATTATTTAAAATTTATTATTTATAATTTACTATAAATGAACTGTAAGGAAAATTGGCCCAAAAATATAACACAAGAAAATAAATAAGTAACGGGTGTGACATCGTTTTAAATGTTAAAAATGCCATCTCTGTCACACATACTCCAACTAGGTTTCGCTTTATTATTAAACGGAATTACCTTCTTACTATCTGCAGGTTAACACTTTGTTAAATTCTTTTGCTAAAAGATAATTTAACTTTTTATAGTTTATCGGTAACGGGTGTGACAGTCTAAGGTAAACTTTCCAAACGTCTGTAAAAATTTCAACATATAACCTAAAGCATTCTACTTTTTCTGCAAACCAGATAAAATTACATACTTTTAGCTGATATCTATTTGTGCTGCCACATATTCAAAAACAGCTTGTAGCGAAAGCTCAAAAAAGGGATAATTTTTTTGTTTGCGATATGTTTAAATAGCACTATTTCAAAATTAATTTGTATACAAACCATATATATTTTTTAATATTACTCTACATGAAAAAAATGATGCATGTATATATGTTTTAATAAGAAGAACAAAAATGTGTTAAAGTGTGATTTTTTTTGCGGTTGCACAGGGTACGTTTTCGTGGAAATGCCCAGATATAAAAATGGATGCATAAATACTTGGAGGAATAGATAGATAGATGGATAGATAGATGGCTTGATAGATAGATAGATATGTAGATAGGTATATAGATATATGGCTAGACAGATGGTTAGATAGGTAGATGGATAGATAGGTAGATGGATAGATAGGTAGATGGATAGATAGGTAGATGGATAGATAGGTAGATGGATAGATAGGTAGATGGATAGATAGGTAGATGGATAGATAGGTAGATGGATAGATAGGTAGATGGATAGATAGGTAGATGGAGAGATAGATGTATAGATAGATGGATAGATAAGTGGATAGATATATTGATAGATAGATGGTTCGATACATAGATAAATATATTGATAGATAGGTAAATATATCAATTGATGAATAGATACAGCGATAGATGGAAGTAGGTAAAAATAATGGATCCCGATGTATTAAAGTACTATATATCAAATCAGATAAATACGGCAAAACGGTTCTGCGCCTCTCACGGAATTGTGTCTATGAAAGTCATTGTCAATAATTGAAAAAAATCTGCCAACACTCTTGTTACTTAAACATTTTTTTATTCGAATACATAATAAAATATCTACACATACAGGTATAATATGCAAAATATTAAATAACCAATATACTTATAATAACTGCACCAATTAATCGAATTAAATTCATTATGGCTGCAATAAATGTCGCCGACCCGTCCGACATGAACTCACATGTAGAGCTCAGTCATTTAACGTTGATCTCAATGGAAGCAACTAACGTGCCAGCGAGCATTGTTCAACTGCTTCGAATGCACATTTCATTTGAATTTTCGAAATGCAAAAGTCAAATGGAAAACGCAACAATCGATCAAATGCAAATTCAAAGTATTAATAGTTTTGAAATCAAGCGAAAAATCGTCTCAATCGATGCAACTTGTCAACGAGGCGTTCGCGCAGACGCACAAGCACAGGCAGACACAAGCGAAACGCAGAAGCTGCAGCTGTAAAGACAGGTTGAATGCGGCGGCCTCACCTGTGCCGAAGCTAACAATTTTAGCTGCTAATCTTCATGCGGACCGTTCATGGGAGAAAGTTGCCGCATTATCCCAGTCAGTCACAAACAGAGTTAACTAAGCAAACGACAAAGCAGGCAAGGCACCCAACACAAATATTTGAGAAAAGACTCAAAAGCACAAAAAAAAAAAAAAAAAAAAAAGAAACAGATAAAAAGCTTTTTTATTATAGAAAAAAAATTTTTAAGACATCCGCACATATGAAAAAAGGAGAAAAAAATCATGACAAAAAATATGTAAACTGTCCAATGTTTTTTGTTTTGTTGCTTTTGATTTCACGGACCGCCGTCCGAAACCGTCACCGCGTCACAGCACATACATAATTCAATACTTTAGAGAAATGTATGAAATGTATTCAAGCCTCAGCAGAAAGAAGAAAAAGAAAAAAAAAATAAAATGTTCGGGAATTTTACTCAATTTTTCCAACGCTGGTATTTTAATCCAAATCAAACTAACACCCATGCGCGCAGCAATCGAATCGAAGATTAATTTTTTTTTTCACAAAATTAGCTCACCACACACTGGTGCAATGCGCTGCTGCAACTCCACAGCTGCCGATAAATTTTTCGCCACATTTCTTCTCTTTTTCCGATTTAAACGAAATTAGTTTCAATTTGGCTTGCGAAACTTCAATGACTAATAATGCCAGTGTTTCGTAGGAAAAAATAGAAACATAAAAACACCACTGAGCCGAGCAATGGGCTCGGGAGTTTGGACAATTCATGCCAATCATCGGCATCGCTGGACACTGGAATGTGCCTCGGTTTGCGCAAAAATTTCACTTTAAATTCCACAAGTCTTGGCGATAAATGGTTTTGCATACAATTTGGCTACTAATGTTATTATTCGAATGATTTTAAGAAATTTATTCATAGAAAAGGTATTTTTTATTTTTTTTATTTACTTATTAAGCTCCGAATTTATGTGTTAAGCATTTTTACACGACCACTCCATGTTTGTGTATTTACTTGGCATGATTTAAAGGCTAAATGGATTAATTGGCTTCAAATCAAATGGAATATTTCATATTAAATGAAGTGAGGTATTTTGAATTCATGTCATCCGAAAATTGTCATATCGGATGAAAGACTAAAGTATGGTATCAGTCAGTAGCGTTTCCATCCATATTGAGGCCCCTTTGGTAGAATGAAAGCTTCGATTCACGGCATTTTTTTAAGTGAAAGGCCTGGAAGTTAGTGGTAACATTTTGCACGTAGTAATGCTGCACAAATCCCGATAAGAAGCATGAGAAATGTTATCGATAGATAAAATCGAAAACTATCGAAATGTTAATTACAATTTTAATTCAGTTACTTCGATTTAATTCGAATTAAGTGAGTGCATAAGTTTTTGGAATCTAAAAAAACCATTTCAATCGAAAAATTAATTTCGATAAATATCGATTTTAGCTGAGAGATGCAGATTTCATAAATTATTTGGTGGGGATTTTTTTATTAAATTCATATTTAATAGGCACATAAGTTATCTGAGTCTAAAGAGCCCTTTCTATTGATAATTTAAAACCGATAACTATCGATATCTATTGAAATTTTAATTGCGTTTAATTAGTGATTGGTGAAAGGTACTTTAGGAAATTTGAACCTTGTGAGGGCAATGTTCGGTATACTTTTCGGAGTCGGGAGAGCTTTTTCTACCGATAAATACAAATCGATTTTTATCGTTTTTAACTGATGTATGCAAATTTCGTAAATAATTTGTTAAAGATTTTTTATTGAATTCGAGTTTAATGAATAAACAAATGTGTGTAATTTAGCGGGCCCTTTCTATCGATAAATTAAAACCGATATATTATTAAATTTGAATTTAATGTGCACAAATGTTGACTTTCAGACTTCTTTACTCTGTCTTAATTGCGGGTGATAGTGAAACCTTAAAATTTTTCTTCTCTTTGAAAGAAAAACTGTTGCCTTAACTGTAGATGTACGAAAGAAGTTCAATATCTCAATTAATTTCCTCAGACTTTATGTCGTCTTAAGAACTCGTTCCCCCTTGCCACCGACAGAACTTCTACAATAAATTCTATCATTTCCATAATCGATTGCTTTGAAAAGAAATATCTCAATTACTTGAAAATTATCGTTTTAATATTTTTAATGGAATTTTTTGGCACAAATTGAACCGAATCAATTAAGGTCACTGTCCCGTTAAAGTGTTCATATAACTTCAAAGTATTTATTTTCTCATTATGAATTGTCGACTGACCTAACTTGAGATCACCTGAAGCTCTCGAAAGCTTTCAATTTCACCAAAAACCTTATTAGCTCTCGAAGAAAGCATTCTTTCGTGCCACATTCAAGATTTCTTTTATTTTTCATTTCGAAAAATCTCTTAGAAACCTCTTTATATGTGTGGTCACTTTACTTTTCATTACAACGATCGTATCGACCGTATCCCATTCAGATCCTTTTATGCTTTATCAAGAAAAAGCATTTATTCCCAAAAATGAGCGTAAAAAACGGGGAAGAAGAACAAGAAGAAGGAGAAGGAACAATAACATTCCACGCTTGAACAATCGCATTCGCTTCATATTTGGACTTTTGTCTTGCTGCAAACATTCTAAGCCACAATATCAAATATGGTTATATCAATTGTGAAGTTACTCGCTTTTTAGGTAAATACCAAAAATAGACACCATTGCTCAAAGTGGAAAGATATCCGTTTATACATATACATATCCATATATATTTCGAGCATTTATAGCTACAACGGACGCTTTATCTAGTGCAATTGACAACTTCCCGCTCTGGCAATGCATTGCCAAACGTCATACGCATGTGCAGTGAAGCCTCAAACAAACAACCAAGCAAGCTTGTGGACACAAACGAAATCCTTGAAGTTAAGCATAAGAGGTTCGACTGTGTTGATGCCTTACCAACCGCACCAGTAAGTTGACTTGTCTTGTCTTGTCTTGTCTGCTCAAAAGGAATTTCACTTAACTTTTTGTTTTTAACAATCAGGAGGATTTTTTCCAATGAGACCTGCTAAACTAGTGTGCTGTGTGATTATTTATGAGTGCGTATCGCCCCAATGATCGGTGCTGGCATGATCCGATCCGTTGCGATCGAGTTCAAGTTGGTTATATAAAAAAAAAAGAGAGCTGATAGAGAAACGCATCGAAGACGCATCGAAATTTTGCCTCAAGTCGAATGCATACTATACCACTCTTAACTCTTTCAGCACCAAACTATTCGTTTCATTTCCTCAAACATTCAGAGGGTTTTTTCGGGTTCTATGTTTAAACAAATATAAAAAAAAAGAAAAAATGCGTTTAAAAAATCGTTCATGCCAGGGAAGGAATGTACTTACATCTTGGGATATAATGCTCTAATTGGTATTTATTAAGACGATTTTGAATTAGGGATGGGCTAAAAATATCGATACTTAAAAATATCGATATTTTAAAACATTCTTTAAATTACAAAGAACGATATTTTTGAATCATCGCCTTTGTGTTTCTTGGAAAGAGACGTTTGTTTGTAGTTTAAAAAAATGGTATTTTTTATATTAGTAAAAAATGGTATTTTGTTAAACAAAAAATACAGACTAAAACTACTTGATATATCGATATATCAATATATTTTTGCGATAAATAAATATCGATAACGTGTTCAGGCAATATTATCGAAGTCGATTCTTTGTCCAATATCGTCCACTCCTATTAAGAATTTTCGGGATCAAATATCAAATATGAATCACTTATGTAACATATATATAATATACTCTCTCCTTTCGGACACTCCTTTGAAGCGGACGGCCCACTTAAGCGGACGCCCCTATTTAACGGAAACCTTTTGGGAATCCTCTAGTGCTCTTGCTTCTTAGATAGGTTCTCTCAAGTGGACACATTTTTTCCCCCGTAGGTGCCCGCTGAAGAGAGACTACACTGTATGTACGCATTACATACTATAAAATCCTTCTGAGAATTATAAAAGCATCGATGGTATGCTCTATAATCCTATAACCACCAATATGATCCTTTATAAATCTCAATATATATTATATTAGAAATAGATTATTGGAGAATTTTCGAAAATTCGTTGGTAGTGATTGGGTTAAATTTCGAAAAAATTGGCACAGCAGTGCGTATGTGGAATGCATTTTTAATTGATTTAAGGAAGCAGGAAAAGTGTACGATTTATGCAACCGGGTTTTTCCATCCAGTTTTCCTTTCTTTTTTGATATCTTTTTGTAAAATATTTTTTTAATGATTGGAAGAAAAAAAGAAAAACCTTGGAGAAAATTCCTTTCAAAATCGGCGATAAGAAAAATTTCGAAATTCTTTCAATGCTTACAATTGAATGACTGCCTCAAGGAAAAATGTTCGCGTTGCTCAATTCTGTTTTTTTTTTTTATCTTTTCATGCTTTGAGTCGCACAACAAGGTCTCCCGTCCAAGACGATAAGATTATTTGCAGTTCTTTTAAATTGAGGAGACGGAAATTTTGTTTGTTTTATTTGGTCGTTTTTATGTTCAGAAAACCACTTCATTTTCCACTCCAAACCACTTTCGATTTTTCGAATGACGTTTCCCAATATTTGACCGACCTTTTTTTTTATTCCCCCACATTTTTATTTGTCTTTATCAAGTTTTTATCAATCAATTATTTTTTTTGTACTCAAAAAATGTTATGCTTTTTTCGATTTGAAAGAAAAATTTGTTTTCGGCTTTCTTTGATTTGAATTTGACTTTCAATGAATTCAGTTAATGGGCTTTCTTTGTCTTTTTCGAAATGAACTCTGATGGGTTATGGTTCAAAAGATGAAAAAAAAACAACAACAGAAAATGGAGAAATGACAGACTTTCTATGCAGTTTTGATGTTTGACAATTCATGAAAATGTTGCTGTTTCGAAATTCTTAATTTCTCGAACTGAAAGACTGTTGCCAGCTTGGGGGAATCACCGCCAAACCTAATGGAGTTTATGGTATTTAGGAGAGACCTTGGGAAGAAAAGTCTTTCGGGGAATTTTTATGGGATGAAGTTATGTGATATTCAGGGGGTATGTCCCCTTTAAAACTGGCAACAGAGACCTAGAGTTGCATATAAATTGGGAAATTCCTCTTGGGAAGTGTCATGAAGTCTGTGGTGGCTCTAGACTGAGTACTAAAAATTGCAGTCAAAGATTTTTGAAATATTTTAGAAAAACTGCAGTTGTGTACTTTGTATATTGTAAAGCGGAAATATTAAGAAACGTCATATACAATGGGATCAATGTGAAGTGAATAAAGCGAAAATTTTTTCGAAAGCCTGCCTTAAAGAAAAATTGAGGTTTGAAGAACAATTTTTTAAGCTAAAAGATTATAATCAAAGATATATAAGAAGGACTAAAATAAAAATATCCTAAAAGAAAGACAATCAATCTGTTAAAAATAGACGTTAACCTTTTTTATTAATATTTCTTTGATTGGTTTATAATTTATGGTGAAATCGAATACAATTCTTAAGAACAAATCAATAAAACTACAATGGGAAAATCCTTTCACGAACTAATTACAATTACAACCTCTTCCATCAATAATATCGTACAACAAAAAAAAAATGTAATAAAATATAAACGAAAATATTTGATAATGACCGATTTTGAGTATAAACAATGAATGGAAAAACCGCGAATAAAGTCAACTGCTGATAGTTTATCTTCATATGAGAAATGCCCCAATAAAAAGCAGAAAAAAATTGAGTCTATAAAAGCCTTCTTCGCATTATTTGCAGTTGTTTTCGGCCTAGACTCTGGGCCGAATTCACACTTTTTTCCATCGTTCCATCGTTCCGTCGTTTTTATTGACTGAACTAATTTTGGAAAACAGCTTTGCCAGCTGTGCTTTTTGTTGTCTCTTTGTGATGTTAATTATTCATCGGAGCAATTACCGAAGGCAAAAATATGTACAGTAATTATGACAGTTCGCGGTATGAAATCAAAAAAAAAAAAGCTTATCAAAAAAAATAACTCATATTTTGATGGCATTAAAAGCTCTCGACTGTCAATAAAATCTGTAAATATTTGTAAATGCGGCAATTAAAAAACAGCGAAATAATTAAAACTATGTCAAAACGGTGAAGTAATAATGCTTTGACTTAAGCACAAAAGCCTTTAAAACTTAGAAAAATTATTAAACTTTTTGTTATGAAATTTATTTGGGTCGAGGTCAATTCAAAGTTTTTTGTTGTCTAAATCTTACAGTTACAATTTTGAATACTTGTACCGAATGATAAAGTTGAGAGCTTTGAGATCCCAAATGACAAATGAACTAATTGAATGAGCTTGTGGAATTTAACAAAAGGAGACGAACTGTTAGTTTCTTTTAATTATTCTCATGATCTCTTTCAGTAGACAAAATTTTGATTTCAAAATGTTCGATAAATTTTTGAAGGAGTGCTTTTATCGTCCTCTTAACCCTTTCACTGAACTTAGGATATTTCGATCAAAAACAGATTCAAGAATTCTCCAAAAATCGATTTGCCACACAGTAACATACGTATTTTGAATTATGAAGGATCATGTTGGTGCTTTTAGGATTATCTAACATATCATTGTTGTTTTTAGAATGTTTATCTTTTGTGGTGTGTAGTACACATATCGCACCCTTGCTAATAAATCGGCACAATTCAAAATTTTTTTAATCAATTTTTTTATGTTCGATTGCATTTTTCTGAAAGAAACCGAACACCTACAAAATTAACGCTTGTATTGCCTGATGCAGCATTCGATTGAGAGCAATATAAATTTAGAAAAAATATTATGTCTCCTTAGTTTCAAGAGAGATTGAATGATTTTCGAGAAATGCGAAATTTTGAATTGTGCCGATTTAGTAGCAAGGGTGCGATATATGTAAGTGATTCATTTCTGATATTGGATGCCGAAAATTTCAAATGCCTTAGTAAAAACGAATGGGACATGTTATATCAAAATGTTTATTCCTTCCTAGGTAGTGTTGTAGTATAGTGTGCACAGCGCTCAAACTGTGTCGAGCGCACAAATGTCACTAAATTACAACGTAGGGTACCAAGCGCTCAGACAATGTCGAGCGTATAATAGTCCCCGTATTTCCTTTATCAAATAAAAGACACCAATAAATAGGTTTTAATCCTTTATTTAACAAAATGAATCCTATACTTTCAAATACAAATATCCCTATTGCTTGACTATTAACTTCTCCGTCGTGGCCCTTTGGTGAGTACGCTCGCAGAAGTCCCGTTCCAGTCATCGAAGCTCCGTTTATATAGATCAATATTGCTGATCTTGCAATATCGAATATTCCCAATATCCGCGATCGTCGTCGATTCTTCCTGAACATATTGCATAAGCTTAACCGCGACCTTCACCCGCAATTGTACCAACATGCCATATTGTTGTTGTTACTACATACAGCTATTCCGATGTTCTTAGTTCTTCTTTTGTAGTTGTTGTTGCTTTTACATAAAAACTCTTGACGTGTGTTGTTGTTGTTATTGCCAGCGATCGGATTGCAATTGTGCATTCGCTGCGCCAGCGCTGATGTTTGTCATTCGGGCATATACGGTGCTGGTGTTGTTGTTGTTGCAAGCGGCCGAACTGCATGTTTGCATTTGTCAGCAATTTACGCTGGACAGTGCTTTTGAGTAGCATGGAATCACCTCACTGCCTTTTGCTTTTAGCTTTCTTTCCTTAAGCTTCATTCACACTTTGTTGTTTTGAGTTAGTTTGCGAGCGTGTAGAAAGAGGAGGAAAAATATGTTTGTGAGTCTAAGAGAGATCGCGACTCACAACATCCCTCCCCCCTTTGAAAAGTGGTGATCTGTGGATGTACGGATAGCCATCATGTGAATTCTTATGTTGTAAAATTTTGTTAGTAAGACGGCTGCTGTAGTTGTTTAATTTAACGGCTGCTGCTGCGGCTGGTACGCTACACGTTAATTGATGTAGTGTCAATTTTCAGGACCGTTTGCCAGAGTTGTTGTATTGTCGGCTGCTGGCTATGATTGCTGTATTATGTGTCGACTGTCTTCAATGCCGTTATGTTGTCGGTGCATGTACGTTAAGGCTGCTTTATTACCAATATAAACGGCTGTGACTATTAACGGCTGCTGTTGCGGCTGGGGTACTGCCAAGGCTGTTATATTGCAGCCCCCTACCCTTTTCTTGAGAAAGAGCTGTTATCGAAGATGCTGGTGACGTACTCGAGCCCGTTGAATTATATCTATTGTATTTCTACACATTTTCTTCATCTTATATTTTCTTATTTTCCAAAAATTCTTTTATCTAAGTACATGTCATTTCAATATTTATTTATAATTTAATGAAAAGCTTCGATTCTGTACGTTCTTCCTCACATAAAACATAACTTAAGGTTAAGGTACACATTTAAAAATAATTATTTTTTTTTTTCATTTTTTCTCTTTTGCCATTCAATTTCATATTTTCTTTTATAATATTATTATTTTTTTTTCTTCTCTCTCTTATTTGTCTTAAATTGTACTTTCACTTTAAGAGTTTGAAAAAACCATTAATTTAAAAAGTTTTTGTTACCTTTATTTTGAGGTTTTTTGTCTGCGAATATAAATTTCTTCTTCTACCGTTTTTTTTTTTTTTTTTTTTTTTTTTTTTTTTTTTTATGCTTAATAATAAGTATATTGTTTTTCATTTAACATATATAATTTGCTTTTCTATTTCTTAATAATTTTTTGTTTTAATATTCCCTTATATTTGGTGAATGGGTTTAAAATACTTATATATTTATATACTTTTTTCTTTTTCATTTGAATATATATGTATATAAAATTTCGAATATATAAGTATATAAAGATTTTTCTTCCATTCTTTTTATTTTAAAATTCTTAACATGGTTCGATTTTTTATTGAATGATGTTTTAATTAATAGTGATAAGACTGATTTAAGGTTTAAATGAGTGCGTTTTTTGTTTAATTAAATTTTTTTTTGTATAAGTATATATTTTTTATATGAATTCATTTCATCTTCTTCCGAATTTTTAATTTTTACGATTTCTTTTTTTTTCTTCTCTTCTTTTTCAAATAAGTAGTAAATGATTTTATCTAACTGCAAAAATACCTATATTTGCAAGGTATTGCCTTGAATTGAACGTCTTCTGAGTATATACAAATATTTTGTAAATATCTGTATATGGTTGTTTATACTCACCACTGTAATTGACTTTGCTTACTCTACCGGCTCGGTATCGCTTTGTTTTTTGTTCCGACTTCTTGGTTAACCTAAAAAATAATTAAAATTCATATTATGTACCCTGAGCCCCTCCTGGTTGTTTCAGAGTCGTGGCTCTCTTTGCCTATAAAGGTGCCCTTACAATATGAGATAAAACCGATGTTGCAAAAACTTTAAAATTCGTATGTTAAATATTTTAAAAACAATTTTGGTTTTTAACTCTATTCCGAAAATTTTTTTCAATCATTTGTTTTTCGTCGCCATTCCTTATATAGATATCGCAATAAGCGATATTAAAAAGAAATTTATTTTGTGACAATAATTATAAAAACAGTCAGCTCTCGTTTGAATCGAGATAAACAGATGTTTTTGGGAAAAATGTTTTTTTTTTTATCAGACTACGGCACATTGAAGTTATGGGCGAATATTTTTCCCAGAGATTTTGAATTCATTAACTGTTTTATCTTAAATTCCAGGACTTTACATTTGGCCTTTGAAAAACTCTTACTGCCCGCTTTTACTGTATTGAAGAAAATTGTTACCGCGTTTTGCATTGCCTTTGGACTTTTGAAATAAGATGTCAAATTTCTAAAATCTGCTGCTTCATTAAATATTGCTATTTCAACTGATTCCTTCTCATGGGGATTTTTATGTCTATCTGGAGGGTTTTCTTTCATAATATCTTCACCTACTTCTTTATTACCATTAGTACCATCTCTTCTAGTACCAAAAGAATTATCCTCGACCTCCTTGTCGAATTCAACTTCTTTATTACTATTTTTACCACAAAAACTATTTTCGACCTCCTCGTCGAACTCGTAGTCCATTTCATTAAACTTTTTATTAACAATATCCCCACCGCTAGATAGTCCCTTCTTATCCTCAATTTCTTCTTTCTGAATTTTCATATCGTTCAACACTAATTTCAAGCAAATCGGTGCCACTTTCGCTTCCCTCGATTTGATCGTAACTGCCTCTGCAATACAAATCTTATCGATGCTGGGAACGACGAGTTGAAGTGACTCGTTTTTATTTATCAAATTTTCAATTCTTTGGCCTTCTTTAGCTGGTTCGTTTTTATTATCTACCTGGCAAAGAGATATGATACTTTCTTTATCTTGTCCCTTTTCTTCAATTTCATATAAATTTTCTTTTTGGATAATTACATCGCCAAAGTTTACGTTTGGTTTCATCATTTTTCTTTTACATAATAATTCTTTTCCACTGTCTATGTTTTTTAGCTTAAAGCTTTTAGAATCTTCTTCTACCTCTTCTAAGAGTATTTTTGAAAATTCTAGCTCCTCTAATTTATTTTCTTCCTTGTTATCTACGAATTCTACTTTCTCTTTATTTGAGGAGACTAGATTAGGCCTATAAATTTTGACATTTAATATGGCGTTCCGGTCTATTGGCCTTGACCGGGCCGCTACTAGTTTCCCTGACAATTATTTATCGCTTTTTGCTCTCTACAAAATTTGGCTATATGTCCAAACTGTGAGCAATTGAAACATTGAATATTTGCGTTATTCGAAGGTTGGTTTCTTTCATTTCCTCCCGCGTTAAAATTTTCTGCTCTAATTCTACTAAAATTTCTCCCTCTGTGTTGATTCTGGACTCGCCCAAGTGAATCATTATTTTGTTGTTGAGTGTTCTGCCTTTGTCTGCAAAAGGGGTTGCTCGAATGACCATTTAACTGACAAATATTACAAAATAACGATTTCATTTTATTAAAACAATTCACCTCTAAATGACCTATTTTTCCACAATATGTGCATATTTGCGGATTTAAACTCATAGCCGTAACATTTTTATAGTTACATTGTTCACTATATTGGTGTCCATATTGAGCACAACTGGTGCAAAAAGGCGTATTTTTTCTTTGTGCACAGATATCCCAAGTATGGCCCTCTAAATTGCAAAAAGAACACTTAATCTTTTGTGTTCCTACTGGGGGTGTTTTGTTTATGGAATAGATGTTTCGACTGTTTTCTGCATGGAGGTCTTCTGACTCTTCTGCTAATTTTATCAAGTCTGAAATTTGTTTATCCTTTGAACCTTCTAGTCTATTCTGCATATACGGATTTTTTACCCCAAAAATGAATTTGTTGGTTGCCAGTTTCCTATATTCGGCTAATGCAGATGATGCTTCTATGTAATTCCAGGATTTTTTAATTAAAGCTTCTGCTTCATTTAATAAAAATTCTAATCTACCACCGAATGCTGATGCTCTCTCGTCATTATTTTGCTCTAAGCTTGCTATTTCTGACCTAATAGTTTCAAGGGTTCGTCTCTTTAAAAATTCTCTCTTTATCAAATCACAAAGCTCATCTAAGTTACTAATTGATCTCTGGCTTACTTTCATGTAGGCCATGCCTGTTAATCTGTTTTTTATGCATTTTATAACGTCTATTATGTTAAAGTTGCCCACAACGCTTTTAAGTAACTCGATACCAGTGATAAATTTATCTACTTCTAAGCTCAACTCTGGATTGTTTGACCCCGAAAAGTATGGCACAAGTCTGTTGACCTTTTGCATCAATTCATCTACTTGCATATTAGTGGTCATGTTTGTTGTTGGCTGAGCAGCGCTCAAATTTTCAATACTATCGATTGTTGTGTTATTTGTTTGGATCGTTGGAATAATCTGTTGAGTCGTTGTTGTTGTCTTTGGAGGGGGTGGAAATACAAATTGGGTTGAAGTCTGTGCAGTGGGTGTAACGGCAATTTGAACGTTTTGGTTTGCCAGTCTAGCTTTCCGTGCAGGATTTGGAGTTGAAACCGGAGAGGGGACACAGACTGTTTTCAGTGTGTTTTTTAATTTTCGTAATTCCTGTTTTAAAAATGCAGTTTCTTCTTCACTTTCTTTAAGTTTTTTCTTGCTGTGTTGAATGGTGTCCGCAACCGTAGGACCGACTTCTTTATTTAAAGTCTCTCTTAAATTCTGATTTTCTTTTTCTGCTTCTTCTATTAAACTATTTTGATTTTCTATTTGATCTTTAAACGATTTGCAACTGTTTTTCAGGGCTTTTATGGTCAGTTCTAGTTCTTCAATTTTTTCGCTCGTGGATTGTTCCGATGCACTTACTGTATCTTTAACTTTGTTGATCAAAAAGGCTGCTTCGCTAATTTTCGAAAATTGCCCTAGTACGGTTTGGTCCTTAATTAAGTTTAAAATTTCCTTGCTTAAATTTGCTTGGTGAACTAACTCCCTTGCTTCGCGTAAAATGGTGTCTGAATCGTCCTCGAATACCTTCAATCTATCCTTAAGTATATCTATTTCTTTTTCCATGTGTACTTTGCAAAATAGGACTCAAGATGAAAATTTAGTGTTTTTTGTACTCACCTGTATCATGTTTGTTGATCTATATTTTATTCTTCGTTGCACAGCTACCGTTGCAAATTTATTTAAAAATACTTATTTTCACTTTTTATAGGGATATTTATTTCGAAAGTATTGGTATTCTTTAAAATTTTAAATTCTAGTTTTGTTCAAGTTCCTTCAGAACAGATATATCGAAATATAATCTATTCTTAAAAATCGCTATCGCTCATGCAATTTTAAAATTGGTAATGTAAATACACTGTTCAAAACTTGCAAAGTTCCAATTTATTGATTGCACCCGATAAATAATTTCTTGAAAGTCTTGATATCCTCAACCAAAATAATTTAATTTCAGTTTTATTTAAGCTTTTTTAGGTCAGATATATCGGAATATAATCTGTTCTTAAAATTACTATCGTTCATGCAATTTTAAAGTTGGTAATGTAAATACACTGTTCAAAACTTGCAAAGTTCCAACTTATTGATTGCATACGATAAATAATTTTTTCAAGCACTTTAATAAAACTGTGTTCGTATCCAACTGAAAGTCAGTCGAATACCGGCTGCGCCATAAATGTTGTAGTATAGTGTGCACAGCGCTCAAACTGTGTCGAGCGCACAAATGTCACTAAATTACAACGTAGGGTACCAAGCGCTCAGACAATGTCGAGCGTATAATAGTCCCCGTATTTCCTTTATCAAATAAAAGACACCAATAAATAGGTTTTAATCCTTTATTTAACAAAATGAATCCTATACTTTCAAATACAAATATCCCTATTGCTTGACTATTAACTTCTCCGTCGTGGCCCTTTGGTGAGTACGCTCGCAGAAGTCCCGTTCCAGTCATCGAAGCTCCGTTTATATAGATCAATATTGCTGATCTTGCAATATCGAATATTCCCAATATCCGCGATCGTCGTCGATTCTTCCTGAACATATTGCATAAGCTTAACCGCGACCTTCACCCGCAATTGTACCAACATGCCATATTGTTGTTGTTACTACATACAGCTATTCCGATGTTCTTAGTTCTTCTTTTGTAGTTGTTGTTGCTTTTACATAAAAACTCTTGACGTGTGTTGTTGTTGTTATTGCCAGCGATCGGATTGCAATTGTGCATTCGCTGCGCCAGCGCTGATGTTTGTCATTCGGGCATATACGGTGCTGGTGTTGTTGTTGTTGCAAGCGGCCGAACTGCATGTTTGCATTTGTCAGCAATTTACGCTGGACAGTGCTTTTGAGTAGCATGGAATCACCTCACTGCCTTTTGCTTTTAGCTTTCTTTCCTTAAGCTTCATTCACACTTTGTTGTTTTGAGTTAGTTTGCGAGCGTGTAGAAAGAGGAGGAAAAATATGTTTGTGAGTCTAAGAGAGATCGCGACTCACAACAGTAGGTAGGTAGGTTGAAGTGGCTGCCACTTAGGCCGTTAATGTAGTGTGCCCCTAACATGCGATTTTTTGAAAAATCAGTGCTAGGCTTGGAACATGACACTCCGTTTCGCCTGTGCTGGGAGTCGAACCACGTACCCTGGGATCAAGAGCATGGCATGCATCTCCTACGCTATCCCAGAGCCACTGAATATTTGACGAAATATTTGTTTCTGATCTTTAGTGGAGTCTTAAGGCGGAAAAGTGGATAGAGAAATTTTTATGGGACAAAGTTTTTGTTTTTAGAAGATTTCAAAAATAAATTTTAGGGGATTTTGGCCTTATTTTGAGACATTCAGGGGGATATTTCCCTAAAAAAAAAAAACTGGCAAAAATGATACAAGATTGAAAGTATGAGCAAAAAAAATGATCGAATTTTTTCTGACTATTGAAGGCTGGTGCCATATCTGCCGTAGCTACTTATGACTGTTCAGAGTCTGTGCTGATTCCTACTTATCCCCATTGCTTGGTTACGACTGCGAATGAAACTCTCCAAATTTAACTTATTTTTCTTTTTAATGGCCACCTTAAACTAAAAGTCTTTGTGTCATATTTCATAAAATGAACTTGACTTCTACAATCAAATAATATACTTACCGCTTGTATGTATGTACATTCGTATGTTTTTATATCTACATGCATGTATTTGTACATCCATCAAGGTTATCTTGAATTGTCTCGCATTGTGCAAAATTGGTGACAAAGCAAAATGAAATTGGAAATCTTGTCTTCACTTGCATACGTCTTGACGCTGTACAATTGAATGGCGGCATTATCTGGCCAATGACTTCGTCTGTAATGCGGTTAAGTGAATTTTGCACTTGAATTAGAGAATTATGTACTCATTACTGAGGGGAAAAAATAAGGAAATGCAACCTATAAGTGAAAAATTAGATTCGCAATTTCCTTCAATTGCTTTTATGGTGTTTCCTGATTGGAGTTGTATAGGTCTCTTTTTAATTTATATTTTATTTTTGATTTATTTTATTTTATATATTTTTCTGCTTATTTTTATTTCAATAGTGGGATTCATTCAGCTTCGGAAACTTTAAGAAACGAGAAATTTGTCACTGAACTGTCAAAATTTATTTGAAAATGTCCGATGGGAAAAGTTACAAAGGCATTTTCAAAGTTGCATGAATCCCTATAACATTTTTAATTTTTTTTTTTAATTTTATAAAAACATTTTGAGTGTTTCAGGTCTGCTTTTTCTAATGAAAAAAAAAACTTTTTTCTACAACTGAACTTAGTTGATATTTTTTGTTGCAATTGTGCTTATAAAAGGAAATCCAAGACTTTTCAGCTGTGCTCACGCCAAGTACGATAGGGGCAGGTCAAAAGTTACCAAAAAGGGGGCCATTGCAAATGAAGTCATGACATAGCAATTTCTGCGTTGGCGAATAAAAGACAAAAAAAAATAAAAATTATATCAAAAAAAGATAAAAAAGCCAGCAAATAAATAAGCAAGTGAATAAAAATGCATATGAGACACGGTGGAAGTATTTTTTGTATTTTTCTTTCTTTCGGAAAATCTAATTAGGTTATATGGTTCAGAGCATAAAATTATGAAAAATGGCTTCATCATAAAAGAAAAAAAAAAGTTAAATCGTGCTTGCCTCTCTTGGGCTCAAGGTACATACTTATGTACATGTGAAAATGTCTATCGCGATTGTATAACATAACGACAGATAGTGTAGATTAAGGGGGAAATAGAGTTCTCTGCACCTTCGAATATCCTAGAAGAAAATTTCCCAAACCAACTCACGTTGAAGTAATAAATTAGATGAAGCGTCAAACAAGCCAAGCCGCTACTTTTTAATTTTCCGGAAAACCAAACGCTTAGCCAATTTCCAATCGAATCGAATGAGAAAATTCTGTTTGTAAAGAGACCGACCGGTACTTAACAATCAAGCCTATGGAAAAACCAAAGCGCATACATAGCCCTTTTAGGCTTTTCCAATTAATTCTTCGCTGTTCAACGTTTGCCGAACAACAGTCAACCAACTTCCGGTGCGCTTGGGTCTACTGACAATTTCCTATAGTTTGTCTCTCATTGTACTGCAAAGCAATGTATTGCTCAAGTTGCAACAAGTTTAAATGGCCATTGTTGTAATGGCTTTTGTTGTTACCCTACTGCTATATCTATTTATTTATTTTTGTTTTTTTTTCCATTTTCATTTTCTTTGCGGCAGACTCGATTGTCAATCAAACTGATTATTATTTTGATTCAATGAACCTTTACAGGAAGAGACCAGTAAAGCTACGCTGCAGTTAATTTATATCAGGAATTCCCAAACTATTTTGGGCAATGGACCCTTCTGAAGCCTCAGATTCCTATAGCAAGATCAATTAAAAAATTGAAACTTTATTTTTGGCCATTGATACATTCGGTTGCGGTTGGGCAAGTGAGAAAACCTTAACTCCTTTTCTCCTGAAAATTAAGTTAAATAAAAAGACATTAAATTTAATTAACATCAAGTTAAAATAATAATTTTTGATAACAATGATGAGAAATACAGTAAAAATCGGTTATAACGATAGCGCTTATAACGATTATCGGTTATAGCGATAAACATTTTAGGTAAAGTTGGGTTCGCTTATCTAATTCTTCTTAAGTTCTGTTACCGGATATAGCGATTATCGGTTATAACGATGGACTTTTACTGGTCCCTTCGACATCTTTATAACCGATCTTGATGTTGATTCCTGGGCAAACTTTTTCGATCATAAGGAATTCATTGGGACCACTTTGGGAATCTCTGATTTAGATTTTGAATGAAAACTGGTTTGAAAGGTATTGGAAATACTTGGTTGGTTTGATTTTTTTTTTTATTTCTTGCTCAGCGGAAAGTGATATACCATAAGTATTAATTTGAATAGCGGAAGCCATACACAGTAATTTAGAACAATGAATATTTGTATGTACCCATATTTTTATAAATATCGAACATAGTCTGCTTGAGGTCCCAAAAATTTCGAATTTTATATTTTTTTGTAAAAAATTTCTATCAAACGTCATATGAGTCTTGTGAAGGCCCAAAGACTTTTTTGAATAAAAAAAGAACAAAGCATAAGAAAAATGAATGTAATGTCCCAATGGTAGTGAAAGGGCTAAGAACAAAATTGCACTTTAAATAGCTTTCTTAAGAATCTCTTTTATTTTTATTTATTTATTTATTTATTTATTTATTTATTTATTTATTTAACTTAACCACGAATGCATTTGCAATGATCGTAGGAAATTCAAACTATGTGAATAACATTCATAGATAATGCTTTTGTAGGTCAACTTCATCGTCATCAACTTCATGAACGAGTATGTTGCCTACATTATTGCGATCAACTTGTTTTTGCATCGGAATTAAGAACATGAACACAAGACGCTAGATTAGAACTTGTTGCAGAGCAATTTGCGTCCAACACACTCTCTCTTCGCTTTATACCATTATAGGTTATTTAGAGGAAAATGTAACCTCAATACAAATTATGGCAGAGTGGCAAATTCTGCATTCTTCGCTGTAGAGGCGAAGAATGTTCCAAAAACAGATCATTCAAAGATACAAAATATAGCAACTGATCATTGGACAAATAGGAATGTTCCAAATAGTTAGTTACCAGAGTGATGCTAATTCTCATAGTTAAATGAGAGAACAAATTTCAAACTCGAACCCATAAAGCAACGATCAGTTCGGTATTTACATACACGGTTTTGTAGACCGTGTGAGTCTACCAGAAAAAATTGATTCCAATTTTTCACGATTTCATTCGATTTGGTTTGATATAACTAACATATGTATTTTTAATTGAAATTCTAAAGAAAAAAATCTCTTGGAAATGTAGTTAGTCCCCTTTTTTATTTATATTTTATGTACTTAAATTCTTTTTTACACGATACATTCCAGAAAGTAGCTACCGTGTAAAATGGATATGGGTGTGCCTATTAAACGCAATTTTTGAATGGTCGAAGAGAGAAGTATAGAGCTACTAATTTCGAGCAGTCCTGTCGGGAGGGAAGGCTACGGAAAATGTTCTCTCTATATTTACACGCGGCCTTTGAAAGAGAGTGGTGACCTTTTTATATTATTTTAAATTATTTTTAAATATTTTTATTTTTATTCTTATTGTTGTCTATTTACTATTATTTTTTTGGCTCAATCTATTTTGTCGAGGGTGTCCCTGGAAAAAATCTTTCAAATCCAAAATTTCTCTCCACTGGCCTGATTTCAACTGGCTTCTTTTTCATACAATTTAGAAAGCATAGTCCCGAAAAGGATTTTATGGCAACTCAGAGGCATTCTATTTTACCCATAAAGCTTCTGATAAAGTCAACAGTTATCCTGTTTTACCTTGACCCATTCTTTAGGAATAATTTTCGTTAAATCGATAAGAAATCAATCTATTATTCGCCATAAAAATTTGAATACTACTACATACTAAAGGTTAAAAGTTACGAAAAGGGGAGCTCAGTGCAAACGAAGTCATGAAATAGCAATTTCTGCATTGCAAATACGAAGAACTAACTAGAAATTACAGGCCATAAGAATTTCTTTCATTTTTACCATTTTTCTTGAAAGCTTGAACATTTTCGAATTACCCAGGTCTTGGTTCGCATAGTTGAGGTAGACGGTACCCACTTTGGCAGACTTTGTATGCTGATATTTTATTTGCAGCTCAACGTCTTTCCGTCGACGTTTTCCCATTGAATGACGATCTTGTTTCTATGACGCATTCACTTCAAATCGTGCGTAATTTGAGCTTATTCTTTTGAAGAAATTTTACCCGTTTAATATCATCCCCAAACTCCAATGCCTTCATAGAAATAGAAGCGTTAAAGGGAGTCGATAAATCTATTTGTATTGATGTGGTGTTATCTATAATAATAATAATAATAATAAACGCTTCAGCCACTTGATGAAATATTTGCCATTATCTTTGCGTATGAATGTATGAATTCATGTGTCTATATATAGTGCACGAAATTTCTAGCAACCTCAATTTAATTATACAGAAATGAAAAAATCTCTCGACAGCGAAACTCTGCCATCACATTAAGATCTGTTGTTGTGTTTGTTCACTTTTTTTTTTATGTTTTCTTGCGCATATTTTCTTTCTTTCTTTATTTTATTCATCTTATTTATTTGTCTTTAAGTTTCACTCTTTCGAAAAGCAATAAAATCGGAGTTTTATTCATCAAGAAAGCTATAATTTATGGCCACTTGTAATTGTTAATTGAATTTTAAAGCTTATTAAAACAAGCTTGACAAGCCACTGTTAAGAGTCTTTAACTAATCCTCGATGCGATCTGGAAGTGCGTTCCTTCTTCTTCATCTTCCACCTTGTCTTCCTCTTCGTCTTCTGTTTCGTTTCCATACCATTTCCATTAATCGCATATAATTTTCTTGTATTCGTCCCTTGCAGCAAATGTCAGGCTTGTCGGTCAGGTCATTAGACCTGCTTAATGTCAGTGTTTTGCTTAAGACTTATTTATATGAACGCACAAGCCCACATACCAAACATACGCACGTACATACATACATACAACCGAGTGTGTGTATTCGATTTCTGAAAAGCATGTCTGCCTACCTGCATTTAAAGACAGAATTTTTAAGCGAATTTCTAAGGCTTCAGAATTTTTATTTTTTTATTTTTTATTTCTGTATTTATGATTTCTTTTGTGAGTTCTTTCTTGACATTACATTACCAGAGGCCGCGTCGCTGGCCAAACATGTTTCTGCAAATTCTGTGCAACATTCATCAATGTTCACATATTCAACTACTTATGTAGATGATTAATTTTTTTCTAATTTATAAATTGAGCTTTTATTATGTACGTATTTACGTAAGTAGGTATGTACATGGAATAAGTTTCTTAAGGAATGAGTTAATATTGAATTGATTGATGTTAAGAAGCGATTGGTGTGGGCGATTGCGAGCCATTTGAATTTTTTGTTTTAACAGCAAACAATTTTGGAGTTCATTTAATTAACCTTTTATACGATGGAACCTTGTTATTTGGCTTTGAACTTTTTGATGGTTCTTTCGAACTATTTAATTCAAGCCTTTCGGCTTTCTAATTTATTGAGGGGCACTAAAAGAGAGATTTTTGTAACCCTTAAATGCACGGCATATTGTTAGATACATAGAAGGCCTCCTGTTCGCAAAATCATGAAAGAATAATAGAACAATTATATACCTCATAAATGGATTTTATTCGTAAGGATAGGCCATTTGAAGACTTTTTCTGCTGACCCTAGGTAGCAGTGACGTAGATTAATTGAAAGTGCTTTAAAAACACAAAAAATCCGATCCTCCCTCATAAGTAAAAAATGTTTAGTTCAGTGCCGCAGATTTGGGTGTGATTAAGAGGGAAATTTCCCTCATATAACAAACTTTTTGATTTGGAAAAATCCATTTATAAATCGAACACTCCTTCTCTGTACTCTGTGGTCAGAAAGAAGAAATAAGAATCTTAATTTATATTTAAAAACGGTAGACTGGCAACACTCTCTATGAATATGAGACTTAACTCTCCTTCATGACAAAAACATATGTAAGGCACTGAGTTTTATTACTGCCAACTGGAAAATTACTCCATTATACTCAATGAGAATTTCAGATATACATACCTACATACCTACCATACATGCCTTATATAAAAAAAAGTGATTAGTTTCGAAGGTGAATCCTGAAAGTTTATTACGAAAAAGTTCCATAAATAAAGAAATTAGAAAAGGCATGCAACACGGAAAGGTGAAATTGCGTCGTTAAATTCGTTTTCTTTTGCTTTCGTTAGTTGCGTGAACTCTTCATTAGATTTATTGATTAACTTTTCATTCATTCCCCCACTGAACGAAAATCCATACTTCAAGGTCAGAGTAACAGTAAAGCAATTAAATGCTAACATAGCTACGAACGTTTTTTTGTTTATTATGCCGGGTTTCTAATTGCGCAGGAATTTCTTTATATGTTGAACATATGAAAATATATTGAATCAGTTACAATCGAAAACGTAGTCGATAGAAATTGGATCCATATGTTTGCATGTGTTTATATAATATATAATATTTGCAAAAATAATTCCTACGCTATTGGAAACCAGGCATTAAGTACTTAGTACCGCATTAGGATGGAAATTTATAGCTTTTATATTATAGCATTAAGAACGTCACAACTGGTTCCATAACTAATAAGAAAAATATTAAAAAATAAAATTTTAAAAAATTAATAGCTATTTAATGAGTTTGTAAATTAAAGCTCTTAAGTTAATTATAAAATGGTTAATCCTCTAATCGACAACATTCCAAAATTATAGACCAAAATCAAATATTTTTCACCCAAAAAAAAAAAAAAATCAAATTAATTAAAGGAAAAACTGTCAAATGTCGACAATTATTTGTAATTAACTTTCTGACTCTTTAAAAACGTAATTATTTGATCGTTCAACTGGAACCGTAAACTCACTACAGACACGTGGAGTACCTACAATCAGAGCGAAGTCTATCTAACTCAAGTGGTGCTTGAAAGCATTCAAAAGCAATTAAAGCAAAGATATGTACCTACATACATGCATAGGTATATTGTCGTCAGTCGATTCGAGCAACGTTTTTCAGGTTTCGAATCAGAACTATTAAGGGTGTTATAGTCAATCGAAGCTGATAATAATATTC